>VXBN01010697.1:645685-714097 GCA_013397395.1 Sinosuthora webbiana
CCTTTCCCTTTCCCTTTCCCTTTCCCTTTCCCTTTCCCTTTCCCTTTCCCTTTCCCTTTCCCTTTCCTTCCTTCCCTCCTTCCCAGAGCTCTGTGATCTCAGGGCTGGGTCCAACAAAGTGGGGTCTCCTGAGGAAGCGTCCGCGCTCTGCTCAGCCTGAGGCTCCCTCTGCTGTCCATCCATCCGTCCCTCTGCCTGTCCGTCCATCTGCCCGGCTCTTGCTGGAGAAACCTTGGGCTGTGCAGGAGGAATTGCTGAGCTGGACTGGGGCAGACTTCCTGTCCTCTCCCAAAATCCTGCAGGGAGAGCAACCCCGGAGAGAAACATCGGTGTGCTTTGACCACGGATGAAAGGCTGCAGGTCTCAATGACAGGCTCTTTTTTCCTGCTTTTTATCTATTTTTCCCTCTTTTTTCTCCCTTTCCCCCCCCCTCTTTTTTACCCCCATTTTCTCTTTTCAGTTTCCTTTCTTCACCTCCCTTTTTCCTCTCTTTTTGTCTTTTTTCTTCTGCCTCTTTTTCCCTTTCTCTTCCCCTCCCCTTCCCCCTCTTGCCTTGTGCCTCCCTCTTTTTCTTCTTCTCTTCCCCCTCTTCTCTTTTTTTGTTCTTTTCTTTCTTCTTTTCCCCTCTCTTTTTTCCTCTCTTTTGTTCTTTCTCCCCTCTTTTCTCTCCCCTTCTCTCTCCTTTCCTACTCTCATTTTCCACTTCTGCACTTCCCCCCTGCACTTTCCTCCACCTCCCACTCTTTCCTTGACTTCCCCAATCTCTTTTTTTATCTTCTGTCTTTTCTCATTTTCCCCTTCTCTTCTCCCCACTCTCTTTCCCCCCACCCTCTTCCCCCAATCTCTTTTCTTCCCATGTCCACTCTCTTCCCCCACCTCTAGTTTTTCCTCTCTTTTCCCTTTTTCCCCCCTCTTCCCTCCCTCTCTATTCTTCTGGCCCAGGACTGAGCCCTCAGTGCCTTCTTAGGGCAGCCCAATCCCCCTTTTCCTGAGGAACCATGCTGCAGTACCAGATGCCAAACAGTTTTGGGAAGATGCAGCCAGCCTCTTTGGGAGGGAACTGGGACCAGGGTGAGCGTCCAGATTTGCTTTTCAAGAAGTCCAGGGTTATGGCAAGCTGGCAGCAGCATCTCATGGAGTGTGCAAAGTGCTTTTTGGAGCCTTTAGGCTGGAGGAGACTAAAACAAGGCAATTTCCCTACTCTGCCAGCAAGCCAGCTGCCATGGCTTCTCCCTGGGAGAATACTTCTCCAAAATATTTCACCAGCTGGTGCCTTCCCAGTCCCTGCCTGCCTGCTTGGTCAGTGACAGAGCTTGTTGCACTGGGCCAAGATGCTCTAGTGCCACCTGTGCCACCAGCCTACCCTCAGGGCACCTAATTTGAAAATCCCTTTTTTTGGGGACACACCGGCCCTGGCTCCTTTCCGGGGAGCTGCCAGCAAGGATGTGTGCAGTGAAATGAAGATCATTGACTTAACGAGGGTGTCCCACGGGACTGCTGCTCCACTCCGCTGTCATGAGCTGCCTAATCCCAGCAGAAGGGAGAAGCGGGAATTTCTCTGGCTGGGCATCCTGCCTCCACACGCTTGGGGTACCCCAGCAGGGTGCTGCTGCTCAAATCCTCCTGGCAAAGACCAGGCAGCTCATGGGGGCATGTGATGATCCCCACCCTGGGAGCTGCACAGCTCTGAGGGGGGGGGGAGAGGCTGCGGGAACACCAAGGTTTTCCATCCCCCTGGTGGGAATGGAAGCAGCAGTCACTCCTATCCGTCTCAGATGTGCCAAGGAGTCCTGCACGAACTCTGCCACTGCACCCTGGCCCCAGGGCAGCCAAGCCCGTCAGGACACGCCAGAGTAGGTTGTCAGACACTGGCTCCTTCCCCAGGCTGATGGGAGCACGGGAGCTCTGGGAGGGGCCATATGGAAGCTCTGCCATCCAGACAAAGCCGTGTCCCATGCAGATTGGTGCGGGCTGTTCCACAGGAGGCACTCCTAACAGCATCGGTCATGGGGAGAGCTGCTGGCAGCAGCAGCCAGCTCCCATTTTCAGGGGAAAACTCGCCTGTTTTGCTTCAAAAGTAGTGTGGGAAATGTTGCATAAAGCAAAATGGGCATCTGAGCATTTGTCTCGGTGATTTTCCTGAATATTTTTAAACTGGAGCATCAGCTCCGGCATGTGGAGATCTCCACTCTGTAGGACCGTGTTATGGCACACTGTGACTTTCCTGGTCACACAGCCAAGGAGAGCCAAAATTGTCACCTCCGCATCAAAACTTTGTCTCAGGGACACTTCTTCAGCCATGGAGGTGACTTGCCTGGTGTCACCATGGCAGTGCAGCCCCTGGGAATGCTCCATCTCTGCTTGGCCTCTTAGGAATGAGGGGCACCGTCACCAGAGCTGGATAAGTGGATTTGGGTAACATTTTTAAGCCAAGGCAAAGAACAATTGAAATTTTTGGGGTGTGGGAGAGTGCCAGCCGTGCCCAGGAGAGATTTTCATCCTGGGCTCCAGGAAAACTTGTGATTGGGAAACTTGTGATTGCTCAGACCTGTCTTTGAGGCGTTGCTGGCGCGTGATGCTTGGAGGGAGCGGGAAGGCTGCAGTGCCCCCCTGGCCTGTGACGGCACCTGGGGGGTCCTGGCCCTGTAACCGAGCTGGGAACGCAGCGTTAAACACTTGGGTTGGGGGACTTCTTGTGTTTCTGGCCAGTGGAAATACTGGAAATGTTTTCTGGGATTGGTTTCCCTCCTCGTTCAGTTTTGCTCTGAGATTATAACCTTTTCCCGAGGCCTGAAGTGGGGTGTCCCACCAAAGCTGGGCACCCATGAGGACCACGTCCATGCACAACCCCACCATGTACAGCTCTGGATGCCGGTGATTTAACCGGAGCCACCGAGCAGGGAGAGGGGATTTCGGATTTTGTGGGCGGGAAGGAGTTAAACATCCGGCAGCAGCTGCTGGGACAGGCAGTAGGGTGCGTCTGAAGGCTGGCTTGGCTCCCGGAGGTTTTGGGGGGCTCAGGGGGGTGCCCAGGCAGGCGTCGGGGTCCCGAGGGGCCGTGCCCCCGAGGGGCCGTGCCGACAGCGGGAGGCTGGCGCTGGGGAGAGGAGGACTTGGCGGCGAGGCCACTCCTCCCCCTGCTCCGCTCCGGTTTGAAGGGTCGAGTGCCGGAGCTTGGGAGGAGAGAGCGATGGGAGTGCTCCGAGAGTCTGTCCGGGGCAGAACTCCTGTCTCTTCCCTCCTTTCCTTCCTCCAGTCTCTCCGCTTCGCTCTCGGGAGCAACGGAGCTCGTTTTCCCTTTCCAATGGCCTCACCTCGCTTTGGGTTTCTTCTCCTCCTGGCTTGCTGCTTCTCCTGCTCCGAAGCACAGCTCCTGGACTGGGTTTGGGACAGCACGAAGACCACAGGAAGCCCAGCAGCACCCCGCGAGGGAATCCTGGCGTCGGACCTGCCAACCTCAGAGGCAGCTCCGGCTCCCAGCCCGTCCTCAGGGACGTGGGGTGATGAGGTGGTGGGAAATGTCACCACCCCACGGCGGCAGGAGCCAGATCCTGCTACAGCAGCACCTGTGGGTGAGGGAACTGCAGCCAAAACCACGGAGCAGCGGGACAGGAATGCCACAGGGCTGCTGGAGAGCACGGCATGGCCAAGCATTGCTTCTCCCCACAGCATGTCACCTGCCCCAGGACAGCAGGCGGCCAGCAGCTCCACCAAGGACCCCCATCTCCTGGGGACAGGGACCCACAAGGACCCCCAACTCCTGGGGTCGTGGAATGCTGAGAACCCTCAGCTCCTGGGGTCAGAGACCTCTAAGGACCCCCAGCTCTTGTGGTCAGGGACCACCAAGGACCCTCAGCTCCTGGGGACAAGGACCACTGAACATCTGCAGCTCCTGAGGATGGGGACCACCGAAGACCCCCAGCTCCTGGGTTCAGGGACCTCTAAGGACCCCCAGCTCCTGGGGACAAGGACCACTGAACATCTGCAGCTCCTGAGGATGGGGACCACCAAAGACCCCCAGTTCCTGGGGTCAGTGACCTCCGAGCATCCACAGCTCCTGGAGACAAGGACTACTGAGGACGTGCAGCTGCTGGGGTCAGGGACCACTGAGAACCCACAGCTCCTGAGGATGGGGACCACCGAAGACCCCCAGCTCCTGGGTTCAGGGACCTCTAAGGACCCCCAGCTCCTGGGGACAAGGACTACTGAGGACCTGCAGCTGCTGGGGTCAGGGACCACTGAGAACCCACAGCTCCTGAGGATGGGGACCACCGAAGACCCCCAGTTCCTGGGTTCAGGGACCTCTAAGGACTCCCAGCTCCTGGGGTTAGGGACTACTGAAGACCTGCAGCTGCTGGCATTGGGCACCACTGAGGACCCACAGCTCCTAGGGATGGTGAGTACCACAGACGTGCAGCTCCTGGTGACAGGGCACACCAAGAGCCCAGAGCTCCTGAGGACATGGACCACAGAAGACCCACAGCTCCCAGGCATGGGGACCACTGAGAATCTGCAGCTCCTGGCGATGAGGAACACCGAGGACACACAGCTCCTGAGGACAATGACCACTGAGAACCCAGAGCTCCTGGGGAACACTGAGAACTCACAGCTCCTGTGGACAGTGACCCCTGAGGTCCCAGAGCTCCTGGGGAATACTGAGAACCCACAGCTCCTGAAGGCAGTGACCACCAACAACCCAGAGTTCCTGGGGACGGAAACTCCTACAGTAATGGAGACACAGGTGTCCTTGCAGAGACCAGCAGGTCCCCAGCCAGGTAGTGCCCCTTTCCCTTCCTCACCAGGTGACAGTACCCCTGAGCAGGCGGTACCATTCCGGAACCCCTTGGCACCACCTCCCTATAACCTCCAAGGAGCATCACCGAACCTATGGCATAGCACCGGCCACCTGGGGCTGGCTCTGGCCAGCAGGAATGGGAGCCAGAGCCCCCCTTGGCCTGACCAGAGGGTGGATAAGGGTGTGGATCCTCCTGCTGCCGATAACTCCGTCCCTCTGGAGTTCAATTTACTAACCGCTACCATGCGGCTCTACGGGAGTGGCAGCGCGGGGGTCTCATCCCTCTTTCCAGGACTGATGCCAGTGGCCGGCCGTTGCCAGCCCATCCCGACCCACCTGCCCTTCTGCAGTGTGCTGGGCACCAGCCATGTCCGATTGCCAAATTACCTCCAGCACGGCAGCGAGGAGGAAATTCGGGCAGCTTTGCATGAGTGGGAGGGGCTGCTTGAGTCGCGGTGCCATCACTACCTGGAGTGGTTCCTCTGCTTGCTGCTGCTCCCCGGCTGTAGCCCCTCCGTCCCCGTAACCCCCCCGCCGTGCCAGGGCTTCTGCGAGGCCGTCAGAGACCTGTGTTGGACGCACTTGGCCGGCGGGCGCCTGCCTCTGCCTTGCGATGCTCTCCCTGAGGAGGATGACGGGGTTTCTTGTGTCTTTGTTAATGCTTCTGCAGGTAATGTGGCTGGGCAATATCCCTGTGTTACGTCTCCCCAGCCCAGACTCCCCCAGGCACTGGGGGATGCTTCTGCCTTGTGCCCATACGACGCTGCCAAATCCAAGATTGCTTTCCATCCAGCCTTGGCTTTTCCAAACAGAGCCAGCGGGTTTTGGCTCCCTCCACAAGGCCGAGCATTGCTGCCGGTGAATCACAGTGGTCAGCATAGGGGACGCTCCCCCGGTGCACTGTGCTGGCATTCAGCACCAGGTGCCACGGGGCTTCGGGGTGCCCATCCCTTTGGGCTGGGATCAGAGCACTTGGAGAGCTGGCAGCTCCCCACAGGAACAGGGCAAGGACCCAGACCCCATGGCCACCCAGTCACAGTACCGTGGTGGTGAGCAGGTTTCAAGGTGACCCTCAGCCATGCCCGCGCGCTCCCTTCTCCCAGAGCAGCCCTTTGGGGTTAATGATTCACCTGATGGCGGCTAATGTTTGATCCCCGCTGCTTGGGAAAGTGGGAGAGGTTACTTCACCCCCAGCTTCATCATTCCGTGCCTGTGACCTTCCAGGGACCCAGACAGGGCAGGGGGGTGAAAGACAGGAGCGGGGGGTGACTCGTGCTTGGAGAAATGCAGTTGGGATGAAAGCTGGAGCTCCCCCCGCCACCCCCACCGCCGCCTGCCAAAGCCTCTGAATGAGGCTGTGTTCCTGTGCCGACCCCTGCGCCCTCGGGAGACGGCCGGGAGATGCCAAGGAGGAACGCTGAGACTGGGGGCTGGCAAAATCAGGGTCACACACAGGGTCCCCTCGGTGTCAAAGAGGCTCTGTTTGTGAGGGGATGCCCTGGGATCATGGGGATGCTTGCAGAGGAGGTGCATTCCCACCTGGCACTGCACTGTGGTTGCTTGGATGGGCAGTGTCAGAAATGAGTGGGGAATGTGGGGGCTGTGGTGCACCCCATGGAGTGATTTGATGTGCTGCTGCGTGCTGGGGGTCCCCTGAATCCCATGCTGGCAGGCTGGGCTCAGGCCAGCCAGGAAGGTCATGGCAGAGTGGGAAGGTGGCTTGGAGCATTCTGGGGACATTTCCAAAGGCAGAATCACTGCGTCCAGAGACATCCCCACAGCCATCCTGTGCCAGCACCAAACCCACTGCGGCCCCCACCGTCTCTCCATGTTCTGTGGTGCGTGCTGCCAGTTTGCCACAGGGATGATGGGCTGCAATATTTGGGATCTGGATGCCCTTTGGAAAAAGCAGGCGTGGCCTGAAAGCTCTGGGGGTGAGAAGGGGCACTTGGATTTTGAAGGGGAGCAGACATTTGAAGGGCTCTCCCCTTACCCCTCTGCTCCCCAGTCTCCATCCAGCCTCTGTCATGCAGGAAAAAAGTCCATTTGCTTTGGGAAGTGCTAGCACCCAGCTCCCACCCCGGACTCAGGGGCGAGTGGCATGTTTGAGGAGGAGGGAGACTCCCAGAGGCGGCTGCAGCTCCAAGGGGAGAATGGTTGCAAATTGCTCTGCTAACAAAAGCTTCTTTCAGCGCGTCCCCAACATCCTGAGCCCTGTGGGGGGACACAATGACTTGTCTGCAGGAATTTCAGCACTGGCTCTTACACCCGTGTGGATCCTCAGGAGGAAGCTCTGGTTTCCTTTTTCCTTAAAGCTGCTGTGGATTTGGCTTCCTCCAACCCCAGATAAATGCAATCCCTGCATCCTGGCATTTGCAGTTGGAACAAGCTTGTGAGGTGCTGAGCACGGGATGACCCAAGGTTGGGTCAAAGGCTGAGAGTCTGGGGAGGCCCCACTCACTCACCCCATCAGTTTTGGTGTAGGGCTGTGCCCATCTGGGAGTGACAGGCTGCTGGACTCCAGGATCCAGAGGTTCTCCTCTAAGCAGATTGGGGATGCCCCACGGGGAAGCCTGATCCCAGTACAGGGCAGATGAAGGGGCTAGAACTGATGGAAGGATGGGAAGAAGATTTTCTCCCAGCCAGGTAGTCAGTTTTGGGGTGCCAAGGTTGGGAGGGACTGGGGGCCTGGCGAGCAGGGTGGATATGGAGCAGTTTCAGAGCCAGACTTACGGAGGATCAGGGTGTCTGGCTCTGGCAGAGCAAAAATTTGCCCCCACCTATAGTTGGTGGCACTTCTTATGTCCCCAGTGCTGGGTTCCTGTCATGGGGCTGTCACTGGCATTGGGGCTTAGCAGCCGGGGAGCCTGGGAGTGCTCCATGTCCCCCAGGCTTTGGAAGAAGAGTTCAGGTTTTCATCACCATCCCGGGAGATGGGTTTTCCTTTTGGGCTGGGCTGATTCCTTCCCCTTTCCGTTCCTTCCCATTTCCTTCCCCTTTCCTTCCCCTTTCCTTTCCTTCCCCTTTCCTTTTCCTTTCTTACCCCTTTCCTTCCCCTTTCTTTCTCCTCCTTCTCCTTCTCCTTCTCCTTCTCCTTCTCCTTCTCCTTCTCCTTCTCCTTCTCCTTCTCCTTCTCCTTCTCTCCTTTTCTCTCCTCGCTCTGGAGGACAATGCCTAGCTCCAGAGCTGGGTGGAGGTTCCTGGCTGATCCTCCTGGGTTCAACCAAGGATACACCTCTGATTCCCCCCACTCCCCATTGCTCTACATGAAAATCAGGGATAGAACTGGGGACACTGAATTGTGTCAGCTCCCGCTCCTGGTTCAGGATGGGGCCAAAACTGAGCACTGAGCATCCATTCCCAGTGCAGATCCCCCAGCAGTTTTGGAGCCAGGGTGGTTGGGTTTCCTCCCTCCCAGGAAAGGAGAGGTTAAAAAGCCTCTCCTTTGGAGCTGGCACCGGCCCCGAGCGGTTGACATAGGAGAGGAGGAATTCAGCGCCCGGTGTGTGGGCGATGAGGATGTGCTAGCTGCCAGAACAACGGGAGCTGGCGGACACGGTGCTGGCTCGCCCTGACCAGATGTTCAGCTGCGCCGGGTAGGAGAGAGGTCTCCAGCAGAACTTCCCCAATTCCCTAATTCTCAATAGGAGT
This sequence comes from Sinosuthora webbiana, assembly GCA_013397395.1. Classification (NCBI taxonomy): domain Eukaryota; kingdom Metazoa; phylum Chordata; class Aves; order Passeriformes; family Sylviidae; genus Sinosuthora; species Sinosuthora webbiana. The sequence goes on from VXBN01010697.1 coordinate 654,132, forward strand.
TGGGAAATGAGTCGACCTCCAAATTGAGAGCATCTGGGAAGCTGAGCTGGCTTGAGCTGCGTTCCCAGGGTATTGCGAGGGGATGGCTCTGATTTATTCCCAGCTGGGGTGACCGTAGGATTTTGTCCTGGGATGACGCGAGGGGTCACTGTGATCCCGGAATGAGTATGGATGCAATACACTTCCCTGGGGCTCCATGGTGGCTCAGCACCCTGGTGCTCCAGCAGCATCTCCCTACCAGGGGCAAGACCCCTTTGGTTTTATCCCATCTCAGGGATCTGAGCAACCTGGTCTAGTGGAGCGTGTCCTTGCTCATGGCAGGGGCATTGTAACAAGGTGGTCTTTAAAGTCCCTTCTCACCCAAGTTATGCCATGATTCTGTGCTGTCCCAGCTGTGGTTGGAGGGCCAGCAGCTGGGAATGGGGGGCATACTGGGAGACGCATATGAATGATGTGGTGGGAGTGGTTCAAGGTCACTGCCTTGGCCAACGCACAAATTTTGTGGTGGGTGAGTGAAGGTAGCCACTGAAGAACAGTGTATTTGGGAGGCACGGGCAGGGGTGTCCTCGCTGAGTGACCATCCTTGCCTGTCTGGTTGAGACCATCCCCTGTCCTTCCTCCTTGCAGAGAGCCTGAGTGCTGAGGTCAGCCTGCTGGAGCTGATCGGGGACCCACCGACGGAGGAGATCCACAGAATTTATGGCCCCGACAACAACCCTGGCTACGTCTTTGGTCCCAACGCCAACACGGGCCAGGTGGCCCGGTACCACCTGCCAAGCCCTTTCTACCGGGACTTCTCGCTGCTGTTCCACATCCAGCCCACCACGCCCCGGGCCGGCGTGCTCTTCGCCGTCACGGACTCCTCGCAGAGCATCATCTACGTGGGCGTCAAGCTCTCGGAGCTGCGGGCAGGCCAGCAGCAGATCATCTTCTACTACACGGAGCCGGGCTCGCCCAGCTCCTACCCGGCTGCCACCTTCACCGTGCCCACCCTGCTCAACCAGTGGACGCGCTTCGCCATCAGCGTGGAGGAGGAGGAAGTTGTCCTCTACCTGGACTGTGAGGAGCACGAGCGTGTCCGCTTCGAGCGCTCCCCAGATGAGATGGAGCTGGAAGAGGGCTCCGGGCTCTTTGTTGCTCAGGCTGGAGGGGCTGACCCGGATAAATACCAGGTAAGAGCTCGGGTCTCCCCAAGGAGTGTCTCCCAGAAGCCTGGAGAGATGTGACAGCGCCCATTCCCAGAAGACAACCAGCTCCATATGTGTCCCTGGGGAAGGGGACACCTGAGATGAAGGGGAAGGTGGCTTGAGGTGCCAGTGATTCGTTGTCTTGGGGCTCACCAAGGCACATGGCTCAAGCTGGGCTGGCAGGAGGACATGGGGCTGCCATGCAGCTCCCACCATTGCCTTTTCCAAGCAAATACAGGGAGCCTCTTCAGATCTCCGCATTCCTAAAAATACCCAGCTCCTTTTTGGTGAAGAAGCTGGTTTGGCTGGGAAAATGTCTCTCTTACATGGAAAAAATGCTTGGGCTGGAGCATATCTTTGTTGGCTCATGTTGGGTGGTATCTCCAGGAAGACTTTGGAGAGTGAGGAAGGATGTGATAGCTCAGCCCGTGCTTTGAGCAGGACTCATGTTCCAGATAAGGGGTGTGGGGAAAATGCCCAGCTGACTTGGAAATCCCCTGCAGGACTTGAGAAGAGGAATGTTCAGGTTTATCCTGGGCTGAGCAGGATTTGCCCAGCAACAGAGGCTCTGCTGAAGGGAGCGATGTTTTCCCTGTGGAGCTCTACAAAGCACGTTTCTGAGCTTAAACATCATCCTGACTGTACTGCCACATTTCCCCTGGAATGGCTTTGGGCAGGGAAAGCTCCCCCAGGAAGGGGTTAATCATTGATGGACTACAGTCTGGTTTGCACTGGGATTTGGGTTGGTCCCTTGAAGAGCAACTCTTTGCTCTTGAAGAGCAATTTCTTTGCTCTTGAACATTAATGGGAGGGCCAGGTCATGGCTGTGGAGTAGCTCCTCTCCACAGCTGGAGAGGTTTGGCACCGTATGGAAGGCATGGCAACAGCCTGGAGCAGAGCAGACCCTTTTAGCAGGTGATGCTCCCAGGCTTGCCAACCCCCAATCCCGCTGCCCGCCCCCGGTTTTCCCATGGGGAATAGCTGGCCATGGAGGGAAGGAGGCCTTTGCTGGGTGAGAAGGGAGCAGCATCTGACTGCCTCGTGGTGTTTCCCTCACTGTCCAGCCCTGCCTCGCGTTATCTGGAACTAACGGGGCATCAAGCGGATTAAAGCCTGGCCCTGGGTCAAGCCTCAGGATGAACTCGTTGGGAGGCAGCCGGAGGGGTGTCCTGGCACCTCTGCTCCTTCCTGAGTTGCCTTTGTGGCTGTGGCAAGAAACCTGGAGGGACAAAGCCTGTGGGTGACACAGAAGCCCCCGTGACAGCAGCTCTCAAGGGGGCAAATGGGATCTCAGCTGGGGTCTGGCAGGAGGGTTCGTTTGCAGCTGGATGTGGCACCTGGGGACATGGTTTTAGCGGGGGACCTGGCAGCACTGTGTTAATGGTCCTAGAGGGCTTTTCCAGCCTTAATGATTCCATGATTCTATGGATTCACTGTAAGATCTGTGGTGCTGCTGCTCCTTTATCAGAGCAAAGAGGCTGCAAAGGGCTCCTATCACCATCCCTCGTGGGACTGCCTCACTTTAGGGCTTGGAACTGGCTTGTTTACCATGCCTCTGGAAAGCCCCAGGTTTCAACCTTGCAGCCCCTGCCCAGCACCACCAGTATGGCTTGGCAAGCCATGTGCCAGAGCTGGCACCACATGGGCTGAGCAGAGGTAGTGGCCAGACACCCAGCAGAGCTTTTACAGGGATCTTTTGACTGTGCTCCTTGGTTTTCCTCTCCTGAGGGTTCCCTGGCCACAGCCGACTGCCCTGCCCCACACAAGGATGGCTGGCAGGTTCTGCAGCCCACGTGTTGTATTTCCTGGGATAAGCTGCACTTCCTTATTATTTATTTGTGTTTTGCAAGCACCGTGTGCATCCAGGCCACTTGTTTATACAAGAAACCACCACAAATCCCTTCTTAAGGATGCTGCCTCCAGGCAAACCCCTGTAGCATCCCGGCCTGAGCAGGAGAGGGGGTGTGGGTACCAGCCTGAACCCCACAGATCCCACTGCAAGCGGGGTCACCCAGCACATCCCAGAACCTACCCTGGGTTCTTGCTGCTGGGTAGGACGCAGGGATGCTGTCGGGATGGGAGTCTGCCAAGCTGGGCTGCTGCCCATCTGTCTGATCCCAGCGGGGAGGAGCAGGGGACCCCACTGGGAAGTGAGCTCAGAGAGAGGAGATAACTCTCCCTTGGTGTCTCTTCTTTGGGCAAGACACCTAAAATAATATTTGGCCTGGCCTGAAAGCACAGTGCACCACGTCTGGGCAAGGAAACACAGTGGGCTTAGGAAAACAAGGATCAGGGGCAGTCACAGTTCAGCCAGGCTGACTGTGACATAATATGAATGAATTATAAGTAGATTAAGTTATATAATAAATATATTATAGAGACATAGTTTATATATAATTTAAAAATTATACCAATTCCTCTCCCAAGCAAATGCTTCCAGTTGGGTGGTGACCTCTTCCAGCTGCTCGCAGTGCCAACAGCAGGTCTCATCCATGCTTTTTCTCCCACTCGAGGACGTGGTGGCCGAGTGGCACAGCAGGTCACATCACAGCAGAGTGGCTTGTCCGTGTCCCCCACCTGTCCGTGGTCTCCTTCCAGGGGGTGATTGCAGATTTGAAGCTCCGAGGGGACCCGCGGGCGGCTGAGCGCCAGTGCGAGGAAGAGGAGGATGACGCGGAGGTGAGCGCTGGCAACGCGGCCGGGGTGGGCTCAGGGCTGCCCCCACCGTGCTCCCAGCTTAGCCCTCACCCCTTCTCCTTGGGCAAACGCAGGTCTCTGGGGATTTTGGCAGCGGGATGGAAGGTGGTCAGCAGCCTTCGGGCAAGGTCGAGGTGAGTTGCTGCCCGCAGGCGTTGCACTCAGGTTGAGACCCCGGAATTCTATAGATGAGAAGGGCTGAGTGCCCTGCACGGCCCAGGTCATGGGATGCTTGATGGTGTCGCAGCACCTGTCCCTTACGGGAAGGCGCTGGGAGGTGAATGGTCTCGTTGTTGGCGCAGGGTGTCCCAGGGCTGGTGGATGCTGTCCCCGTGACCTCCCCACCCGTGGCGGGGGCCAGTGGTCCGAGGAGTGGCGGGGGGTCCCCGCAGCAAGCTGAGAGGACCAGGGCAGAGGAGACGCTGCAGGTCTCCACGGGAGGTAATTCCAGCAGCTTTCCCCTTCCCCAGGTTGCACAATTGGGGACATGGTGGTGTGGCCGTCCCTAACCACGACTGGGTTCTTCTCCACAGGCACCGGCCAGAAAGGCGAAAAGGGGGAGAAGGGGGAACGTGGCTTGAAAGGGGACTCAGGGACCAGTGGCATCATAGGGCCAGGCAGTGTCAAGGGTCAAAAGGTGGGTGAGAGCTGGTCCCTGGGGGCTTGAGGGTGCCAGTGACATGTCTGTTTGATACAGACTTATCTCTGTTTCTGATCCTCAGGGGGAGAAAGGAGACCTGGGCATCAAGGTGAGCATCGCTGGGGGAGCTGGCACAGAACCGTGCCCTACCTGATCTGCCACCTCAGGGACCTGCCACCCACCCCCATCTCCCTCCCCTCCCCAGGGCAGTGCTGGATTTGGCTACCCTGGCTCTAAGGGCCAAAAAGGAGAACCAGGTGACCCTGGACCCCCCAGGACCCTCTCTCGGCACGCTGATGGCTCTGTGGTGGAGCAGGTCACCGGCCCCCCAGGGCCACCGGGGAAGGATGGATTCCCTGGCAGGGATGGTGAGCCTGTGAGTCAATTTCCCCCCCCCACAGGGTGTCGTTTGTCTCCCCACCCTACCCACCTGCACACTGACCTGTCCCCTCTCTGTCATCCTAGGGAGATCCTGGCGAGGACGGCAAACCCGTAAGTGGGGTGGAGGGAGTGGCAGGGTGATGGGGGACAGCCACCCCCTTGTCTTGCCACCTGCTGAGCCCCCACTGCTCGCCTTTGCAGGGTGAAATGGGGCCCCCGGGGTTCCCGGGGATGCCAGGGGAGCCAGGCCTGAAGGGAGAGAAGGTGAGTGCCGGTGTTGGGGGGCAGAACCCTTCTTCCTCTTACCCCCAGCTTGGCTGATCCCCCAAATCATGCTCTCTCCTTTGTGCCAGGGTGAGCCAGGTCTGGGGCCAAGGGGACCCCCTGGACCACCTGGCCCTCCAGGACCGCCGGGACCCTCCTCCAAGAATGACAAGCTGGTGGGTGCCCCCTGGGACACAGGGATTTGAGGGATGGGGGGGTCCATCAAGCCACAGAGGTGCGGAGTGCAACCACCAGCCCCTGGGCAAGCCCCAGTGCCACCGGGTGCCCTGACATCCCCCTCATGCTTCTTCCTCAGACCTTCATTGACATGGAGGGCTCTGGCTTCGGTGGTGACCTGGAGAGCCTGAGGGTGAGTGGGGGTGAGTGCCTGTCCTGCCAGATGGGAGTGGGGGGACACCCTCAGCCATGGCCCCCCACATCTCTTCTAGGGTCCACGAGGGCCACCTGGTCCCCCAGGGCCACCTGGCGTGCCCGGTTTGCCAGGGGAGCCAGGACGGTTTGGGATGAACCGCACGGAGCTGCCGGGCCCACCGGGGCTGCCAGGCAGGGACGGGATCCCTGGGCCCCCAGGGCCAGCGGTAGGTCTACGGGGTGGCCGAGGGGACCCATCCCAGGGCCACGCTGTGGTGGTGGGGGTCCCAGTGCTCGCTAGCCCTGCAGGGCTTTCCGGTGTTGGGACCAACTCCTGGGATCTTACAGGGTCCTCAGGGTCCTCCAGGAAGAGATGGAGAGGCTGGGCAACCGGGGCCCAAAGGAGAGCGGGTGAGTGTCCCCTTTCCCACGTGCCCCAGGAACGTGTCACAGCTGTCCCACAGGGCAGCTGGCACCCTTGGCACATCTCTGGGAGGCCCCAGTTCCTGGGCTGGGGAGCACCATTCTGCTCCTGCCTGGAGCTGGGCAGCTTCTTCACACCCTCTTCTCCCTCCTCCTCCTCCTCCTTCCTAGGGCGATGTGGGTGACCTCGGCCTCCCTGGCCTACCGGGACCCAAGGTACTGTGCCTGGGGTGGGGTTTTTGGGTTCTCCAGTACAGACTGGAGGCAGGGATTTTGCCTGGGGGAGCCATCTTGCACAGGAATGGGGAGGGGGGCACTGCCCTTTGTGTTCCTCCCAGATCAGTGCCACAGCTCAAAGGTGCATGGAACTGCTGAGCCCACAAAGGATGCTCACCGGGCTCCTACCACCCTGCCTTGGCTTTGCTCCAGGCCCTGCCTCATCAGGAAGTGGGCAGGAAAGCCAAGGGGGGTGTTTTTCAAGACACAGAGGAGAGCTTGCTTGGGGGGTGCCCACACCCCACTGGAAAACACCCCATCTTCTGTGTGTCATTCTCTCCTGCCTGTTTGCTCCAGCTTCTTTCCACCCTGCATCCCCAAGAGTGAAAATAAAGGCTTGCTGGGAGCCCCTTAGAGCTGGGATGCTGCCTCTTGGTTTGACCATCCGCCGCAGCCTGACCTGGAGGCAAAAACCTCAATCCCCCCCACTCCCTTAACCTTAATTCTAACTTTTTGCACTTCTGCAGCACCCAGAGGGCAGATGGGGTGGCAGCGGGTGTAAGGTCCAATCCTGTTGCTTCCAGACCCATTGCAATCCGACGAATGCTTGGGAGCATTCCTTTATGGCACTGAGCTCTGCTGCAGCGCTGGAGCCAGCCCCACGTGCAAAAAACATTCCCATTCATGATTTTAGACGAGCCTCTGGTGGCCACTGTGGACATTGCATGGGGAGCTGGTGGGATGAAGGGTGCCCGAGCTGGGCAGTGCCCCCTCCCACAAAGCCCCTAGACAGGGAAGCATCAGGATGAGCATCCATGTTCTGTCCCAGAGGGGAACTGGGAGGGGATGCTCTGCCTCCTGCTTGCAGGCTCCAGGCAGCGGCCACTGCCACCTTCCATCTGTCCCCTTCTTGTCCCCTTTGCAGGGCAGCAAAGGAGAAACAGGACCAGCAGGACCCCCAGGAGAAACGGGCCTGGCTGGCCTTCCCGGGCCCATTGGACCCCAAGGGCGGCCAGGGCCCCCCGGCCCCCCGGGACCACCGGGGCCAGGCTATGAGGCTGGATTTGTGAGTGGTCACTGCAGTGATGGGGTGGGATGAGCTGGAGCCAGGGACAGACACAGCTCAGCCTCTTCTCCCTGCATTTAGGGTGACATGGAGGGCTCGGGGCTGTCATTCACCCCTGGACCACCTGGACCTGAAGGACCACAGGTAGGGCCATTCCTACCCTTTCCCTCCTCTCCATCCTGGGCTCCCTGGGGTGTTCCCTGCCATCGTGTTCCCTGCCATCCCCCAGTGCTCATGGTGCCCTTGTTGCTTGCAGGGTGTGCCGGGACTGCCGGGGTTGAAGGTGAGGAACCCTTCCAACATGCTCCTGGCTCCATCCATGTAGGATGCCTGCCAGCAGCCTGTAGGGATGCCTCTGACACCTCTTTCCTTGCAGGGAGAGGTGGGCAGCCCCGGACAGCCTGGCTTGCCAGGACCAAAGGTAGGAGCCCTGGGAGATTGGGATGGCTTTGTGCCAGCACCTGGCTGTGCAGGGCAGTGGGCAGGAGCCCTGTGCTCCTCCACCTGAGGCTGCATCCTGCCCTTTCCCACTCCCATTGCAGGGAGATGCTGGCATGCCTGGTGTGGATGGCCGCCCTGGGCTGGAGGGCTTCCCTGGACCACAGGTAGGAGTCTCAGCCCCCTAGCTCCAGAAGACCCCCCCTCCCCCCCACTCCAAGCAGGGCACCTTTGATTGCAGCAGCTCCATCCCCCAGCAGCCAAAACTCCCCCTCCCTGCTGTGGGACCTGGCTCACCGTGTGCCAGTGGTGCCCACACTCTTTAGGATCCTGTCCCTGCCACCTTGCCACCCCACTGGTCACCACCTCCACCCAAAATCATCGCAGCTTGGCTCGTTGCCTGGAGCTGGAGGCAGAGGTGGGGTTGTCTCAAGGGTTTTTTTGAGCCAGAGGTGGGAGGGGGTCTGCACTTGTGAGCCAGAGTCTGTCTCCATGAGATGCTCACTCCTTCTTGCTCCTCTTTCCAGGGACCCAAAGGTGACAAAGGCAGCACCGGTGAGAAGGTAGGTGCCACCAGGCTGGGGACAAGGACCAGCCACTGGTGGCCCTGGGCTGATGCCATGTTTCTTCCAGGGAGAGCGAGGCCAAGATGGAGTGGGGCTGCCTGGCCCCCCTGGCCCACCTGGTCCCCCTGGACAGGTCATCACTGTTTCCAGTGAAGATGTAAGTGGTGGCACCTGGCTTCAGCACAGGGCAGGAGAAGGGGTATTCCAGCAGCCGTCATGAGGGAGACCTCGCCAGCAGCTCTGACCCTCAGAGCCAAGCTCAGGGGGGAAAACCTCATTTTGTCTCTTTTGCAGAAGTCCTTGGTGGCTTTTCCTGGTCCAGAGGTAGGTGTCCTGCTGCCACCTGTGCCTACCCCTCAGCAGTGCCAGGAGGGCACCTTGGTTTTGGAAAGAGAGGGTTTGCTCTTATAGGAGCATCTCTGCTTCTCTCTGCAGGGCAGACCAGGCCACGCTGGCTTCCCGGTGAGTTGGTGACACATCTGGGGACCACATGGTGGCCCTGGTGAAAGCCATGGTCGCCAGTCCTGCTGTGCTTTGCTGCAGAATGGTGGTGATGGCGGGGGGGTTTGGGGCCTGCCTTTGGTGGGTTGGGAATGACGTGAGCTCTGTGTCCTTCCTGCAGGGTCCGGTGGGACCGAAAGGAGACCAGGGGTCAACTGGTCCCCAGGGTGCCCCAGGGTTGAAGGTAACTGCTCCAGGCCACCTGCATCCCATGGAGTGGTCACATTCCTGGTCCCCCATTCTACTTGGCCACCAGGTGACACCAGCCCTGTCACAGGAGGGAGCCTGATCCCTCCATGTCCCCATCCACCTCCTCTTCTCTTTCAGGGGGAGAAGGGGGAGCCTGGTGTCATCATCAGCCCTGATGGGACGGTGGTCACTGCCAAGGTGAAAGGAGAAAAGGTGGGTTCCTGGCAGGAATGGGGGGCACATCCCCATGGGACACGTGCCAGGTGGTCCCAATGGTGATGCCCTTTCCCTCTCCATTGTTTGCAGGGGGAGCCGGGACTGCGGGGCCCGATGGGACCATCGGTAAGTCACCATCACCATCCTCCTCCTCGTGTCCCACGGGGAGGGATGGGAATGATCCTAGGCAGAGGGGGTGCCCCCATACTGCGCACCCTCATGCTCATCTTCTCTCCCCTCCAGGGTCCCCCGGGACGAGCAGGGATGAAGGGAGAGATTGGCTTTCCAGGCAGACCCGTAAGACCTGCTCCTGGTTTGTTTGTGTCCATCACCTCCACCGCATCCCCCTCCCTGTTTGCACATCCGGCAGTCCTGCACCAGCTGAGCCCCACGTGTCCCTGAGGGGTGGGACAGTGCCGGGGTGTCAGAGGTGACTCCGGAGCACCAGATGTGACACCAGGGGCTGGCAGGGGGACGGGGGCCAGGCTCATTGTGCTGCTCATCCGCAGGGACGTCCCGGCATGAACGGGCTGAAGGGCGAGAAGGGTGACCCTGCGGATGTGCTGGGCTCGCGGGTGAGCACTGCTGTAACCCCCCGGCTGCTGGCCTGCAGGGCGGGCCACACAGCCCGAGGGTCTCCCTGAGGACCCTGGTCCCTTAGGCAAAGGGCTCCTTCTCTCAGGGGCTGGTTGTCCCCCTCCATGGTGGGGACTGTCAGCTTTGCAGGATCTTGACAAATATTCTTGCCCCCCCACAGGGTCCCCCAGGACCACCAGGACCCCCTGGGCCTCCTGGGCCCCCTGGCAGCATAGTCTACAACAATGGCAATGTGAGTATCACCANGTAAGACCCGCTCCTGGTTTGTTTGTGTCCATCACCTCCACCGCATCCCCCTCCCTGTTTGCACATCCGGCAGTCCTGCACCAGCTGAGCCCCACGTGTCCCTGAGGGGTGGGACAGTGCCGGGGTGTCAGAGGTGACTCCGGAGCACCAGATGTGACACCAGGGGCTGGCAGGGGGACGGGGACCAGGCTCATTGTGCTGCTCATCCGCAGGGACGTCCCGGCATGAACGGGCTGAAGGGCGAGAAGGGTGACCCTGCGGATGTGCTGGGCTCGCGGGTGAGCACTGCTGTAACCCCCCGGCTGCTGGCCTGCAGGGCGGGCCACACAGCCCGAGGGTCTCCCTGAGGACCCTGGTCCCTTAGGCAAAGGGCTCCTTCTCTTAGGGGCTGGTTGTCCCCCTCCATGGTGGGGACTGTCAGCTTTGCAGGATCTTGACAAATATTCTTGCCCCCCCACAGGGTCCCCCAGGACCACCAGGACCCCCTGGGCCTCCTGGGCCACCTGGCAGCATAGTCTACAACAATGGCAATGTGAGTATCACCACGGTCACCATGATGGACATGCTGGTGACTGGGCCCCCAGTGTCCCCTGCCTGCCTGGAGGGCACTGAGGATCCTCTGCTGACATCCTGGCTGGGGCTGGCATGTGGGACTGTCACCAGCATTAGGGGGGGTCCCCGAGGATGCTGCTGTCTCTGCAGCCACTTCCTTTGCATCTCCACAGACCTTCAGCGACTCCAGCCATCCAACATTCCCTGGTAAGGGGGTGTCCCTCTCCCAGCCCCCTCTGGGCAGTTCAGGGAACCTCAGCAAAGCANCTGAGATGGCATCTCTGCTGCTGCCCACAGGTTTCCATCAGTTCCCAGGACAAAAGGGGGAGAAAGGTGACACTGGACCCCCAGGACCCCCTGGTAGGTGACTGGTCCCTGCTGGCAGAGGCAGGCAGGTGGTGGCTTATGCCCATCCCAGCTCATCTCCCCTCCTCTCCCTCTCCACAGGCCAGTTCCCCTATGATGCGAGTCACTTTGGTACTAGCCTGCGGGTAAGCCCTTTGCACACTGGCAGCTGGAACCCAGCATGGTTTGGGGTACCCAGTGTGCTCCAGCTGCTCATCCTAAGGCTGTGCCGTCCCACAGGGTGACAAGGGAGATGCAGGTCCTAAGGGTGAGAAGGGCGAGCCAGGCAGCACCCCACTCTACGGTCCTGGAGTTTCTGGACTTCCAGGGCCTCCAGGACCACAGGGATACCCTGGGCTGCCGGTGAGTACCTCATGGGGTGGGGAGTGAAGGAGGGCACAGTAGGGGCAGCATCCCTGGGGGTTTTGCTCCAACAGATGTTCTCTCACACTGCCTAGGGTCCCAAGGGGGACAGTATTGTTGGACCACCGGGGCCTCCAGGACCTCAGGGTCCCCCTGGTATGGGATATGAGGGGCGGCAGGGCCCCCCTGGCCCTCCTGGTCCGCCCGGGCCACCTTCCTTCCCAGGTCCCCACAGACAAGGTGAGTACCTGCTCTACTGCATCCCTCCCTGCACCCACAGCATCCCTGCTTGTATCCCACGCATCCCTCCTTGCAGCTCTGTATTCCTCCCTGTACTTCACTTCTCTCCATCTCACCCTCATTCCCCCACAGCTGTCAGCATCCCTGGACCCCCAGGACCACCAGGACCCCCCGGACCACCAGGCACTAGTGGGATGTCCTTGGGGGTGAGTTGGGGCTCTGGGCAGGGGTTGCCTGTGGTGCAGGCAGGCGATCCCTGAGCCCTGCCCCGGGCTGTGCCCGCAGCTCCGGGCCGTGCCCACGTACCAGGCAATGCTGAGCGCCGCGCATGAGCTACCCGAGGGCAGCCTCGTCTTCCTGACCAACAGGCAGGAGCTCTACGTCCGCCTGCGCGGGGGCTTCCGCAGGGTGCTGGTGAGTGTGGGGGGCTGGCCGGAGGGGCACCCGGCCGTGGCTGCGCTGCCTGGCTTGAGGGGAGCGCGGACAGCACCACCCCGGGGGGCTCGGTGGTGACTCGTGGTGATGCTCGGGGTCCCGTGCGCGAGGAAGAGGAGAGGGGGGCAGCTGGGATCTGACGTGCCATGCCCTTGCAGCTGGAGGAGCACAACCTGATCCCCAGTTCGGCTCTGGTGAGTCCTCTGTTCCCCGTGCACATCCTCATCCCTATCCTCCTTCCCAATCCCATCCCTATCCTCCATCCCCATCTATCCTCATCCCATGCCCAACCATCTCTATCCACCAACAACTTCACCCCCTTCTTCATTCATCCCCAACCATATCGATCCCCATCCCCAACCATCTCCATCCCCGTCCCCATCTCCATCCAATCCCAACCATCTCCATGCCCATCTTCATCCAACCAGAACCATCTCCATCCATCCCCCAACATTCTCCATCCCCATCCCCACCTGGGGCACCACGCCCCCCCCTCATGCCTTGTCCCCCTCCCCAGGACAACGAGGTGTATGATAAGCCACCTACCCTCCACTATGCCGGCCCCCAGCCCCGCGGGCCCCTGCACCCGCTCCGCAACCACGTCCCGCCGGCCACCGCCCGTCCCTGGCGCGGGGATGAGGTGGTGGCCAACCAGCACCGCCTGCCCGAGCAGCCCCTGCTGCACCCCCAGCAGGAGCTCATCAATGGGTACTACATCCACCGCCGGCCAGATCCTGCCCCCGTGGCCGCCCACGTGCACCAGGACTTCCAGCCTGCCGTGAGTGCCACATTCTGGCTGAGGGGAGCTGACGGTGGTGGCCAAAGACGTGTACCTCAAGCCCCCGTTGTCCCTCCTTGGCAGCTTCACCTGGTGGCCCTGAATACCCCGCTGAGCGGCGGCATGCGCGGCATCCGGGGCGCCGATTTCCAGTGCTTCCAGCAAGCCCGGCAGGTCGGGCTGGCCGGCACCTTCCGCGCCTTCCTGTCCTCGCGCCTGCAGGATCTCTACAGCATTGTGCGCAGGGCTGACCGCGCCACCGTCCCCATTGTCAACCTCCGGGTATGTGCGTCCCCATCCCCTTCCCAACGCTCTCTGAAACTCCAAGGGATCATAGAATAGCATCGCAGAGTCGTTACGGTTGGAAAAGGTCCCTTTAAGATCATCGAGTCCAACGATTAACCCAGCACCACCAAGGTCTGGGATGCAGACCACAGCAAAAGCCCCCATCCATCATGAAGCATCCCCTTCCCAGAGGCTGCTGGGGCTTGGAGTGTCTGGAATGCTCTTGGGGTGCAGGCAAGGCTAAACCCCCTCCTCCTCCATTTTCCCACCCTTCCCACCAGGATGAAGTGCTCTTCAATAACTGGGAAGCCCTTTTCATGGGCAGCGGGGCCCCACTGCAAGCCGGTGCCCGCATCCTCTCCTTTGATGGCCGGGATGTCCTGCGGGATGCCGGATGGTGAGTGCAGGATTGAGCCACGGGGAAATGGGGTTTGAAGCACGGTGGAGCGGCAGCAGCCCCCCACCTTCCACCCTTCCAGGCCGCAGAAGAACGTCTGGCACGGCTCGGATGCCAAGGGCCGGCGCCTGCCCGAGAGCTACTGCGAGACATGGCGGACAGAGGAGCGCGCGGTCACCGGCCAGGCTTCCTCCCTGGCCTCTGGAAAGCTGCTGGAGCAGGCGGCCAGCAGCTGCCAGCACGCCTTCATCGTCCTCTGCATCGAGAACAGCTTCATGACCGCCGCCAAAAAGTGACACCTGCCCTGGCGCCCCCTGGGTACCCCCAAGTCCCCTGGGAGGGTCGGGCCAGCCTGCACCCCGGCACCCCTGGGCCCCTCAGCCCCCTCCACGCGCCCGCTCTCGCCCCGCAGAGGTTTCCTTCTCCCACAGACCTGAAGCCAAAGAGTATTGCCATGGCCCCTGCCCTGGGTTGGCAGGGGCTCAGATCCCACCTGGGGCAGGGCAGCCATGGGCTGGCAGCCTTCCTCCTCCTCCTCTTCTAACTCCTAATATTTAACCACTTCAGTTTGTTCCCCTCCCTGCTCAGATGCTCTTTTTGGGGTGGCTGGGTGGGAGGATGCTCGGCAGGAAGATTTCAGTGCTGCCATGCAGGCTGTCCCCTGCAAAAAGCCTGTGGGGCCTCTCTCACCAGCCCCCCAGCCCTGCGCTGTCCTCATCAGGAGCTTGGAGTTGGACACAAATCCCTGCTGCTGAGGCCATGGGGTCTTCTCCAGCCAAGACCCCAGCATCCCACCCAAGGGACTGTCCCATGGTGATGCTGGGGCTCTCCCAGATGGTCTCCATTCTCCCCAGGTAAGGACCATCCCATCACCATCCTCATCTCCACCTCTGAGCCAGCAGAACTCTGGTGGGGATCCGGTCTTCCCCATCGCATCCACGCACCCTGGGGACCCCCAGCTGTGCCTCCACAGCCCAGGTACAGCCACAGCCAGCCCAGCACAGGTACTGGGGTGATAGGGTGGCCCCGAGGCGTGGCCAGCTGTGCCCTTGGCATGTGTTTCTCTGTGTGTGTGCGTGTTGAGCACGTGTGGTACCAAGGACAGGCACTGCCACCCCCTCCCCATGCCACCTTTTCTGGGCTCGAATGGCGAAGACGCAGCAAAGCTGGTTGGAATTGGTGTGGGCAAATCCAAGGTGCTAAAAAAAAAAAAACCAAAAAAAAGAAAAGAAAAAAGAGAAATTTGTAACTAGCTTTTTTTTGTTATTGTATGGAAATTATTACCATAAAAGCTGTGCGAGTCACACGGTCTCTGTTTCTTACAGTCTACTGTATTTTGTGTAATGCAATTTAAAGCCTGTGGATCTTTACATTATTTTTTTGTCATCGGTTGTGTCCTATAAACCATTTTCTAAAGGCACTGAATAAAGAAACATCCTCTTGTAGCCTGGCTCTGTGCCATGATGGGGATGCAGCGGGATGGGGTCCCCATCCATACCCCTGTGTATGGGATACAGCGGCAGCATCATGGCAATCCTGCCCCCACTCTGTGTGTGGGGACAGGGAAGGGGCACAGCCCTGTCCTCACAGAGCAGGAAACGTGTCCCAAGGCTTACGTCCTCGACAGAACAGCACCCAGGACCAGCGGTGGGACAGGACACCAAGCACATGGTGAGGATGATGACAATGCTCACTTTGGGAGGCAAGAGCTGGCCACAGTGTCGCGGTGCCAGCGCTCAGGCTCGCGCGGTGCCTGCCTCCGGGCTACTCTCCTGCGCTGGGATTTCCTCTGGGGGCTGGCACGGCTCCTTGGCCAGGGCCAGCTCCACCGGCTGCCTGCGGTGGCTGTGCTGGACACCCACTCTGATGGCCACCAGTAGGTAGACCACGGCCAGCAGCGTGAAGTAGCCAAAATACACATGAAACTGCAAAAGAGGAGAGAGGGGAGAAGAGCACTTGGATCCCTCCCTTCATCCCGCACCCTTCGGGGACCACCTCCATCCTAGGTGTCCCGCCCATCCCTACCTGGGGATGCACAGATAAGCCCAAGCCCCTCTTGTCAGCCACGATGACGGTGATGATGGTCTTCAGCACAGTGGCAAAGAAGGTGTTGACCCCGAAGACCAGAGCACAGAGCTCTTTGGAGAGGGAGGTAGCAATCTGGAAACTGGGAAAAATGGGAGCACTGGTGAACCCCTGGCATCAACCCGGCTGCCGGGGTGGGAGTGGGTCCCCAGGAGCACCACGCACATGGCAATGGGCACCAGGAACTGGTGGGAGCCACGGAAGAGGATGTAGGCAGCATAGCACAGCCAGATGTTGGTGGTGGAGTTCATGAGCAGGAGCAATCCCGCCTGGAATGCTGTCACCACTCCAATCACCAGCTCTGACCACAGCGTCCAGCGGATCTTCACGTAGCCGGCAGTGAAGGAGGCGACGGCTCCTGGGGAGGGATGAAGGATGCTGTGAGCACCTCAAGGATCCCCTGCCCTCCCTAGGCTGGGACTCAGCCCAGTGACCATCACGTCATCCCCAATGCCAAACCACCAAAAATTCCGTAAGGACCACCACTCCCAAGGGGTGCAGCAGGACAGCAGTGACCCCCTGCCTCTCTGGTGTCCCCAGCCATTCCCACAGGAGGCAGCAGGATGTGAGTGGCCCCCCACACTCCCAGTGTCCCCATGTCAGGCGAGTTACCCAGCAGCGTGGAGGCAGCATCCACGCCTCCATTGTACACCCGGCGGTTGTCTGTGGTGGGAGAGATCTCGTTCCAGAGGATGTGTGCATAGTACAGCATCAGGTAGTACCCAGCCGAGTTGAAGACCCACCACAGGGACCAGAGGCGGAGCTGGGGCTGCCTGGCCAGGGCTCCCAGCTCCCGCAGCATACGGCACAGCACCATGTCCTGCCAGCCCCGTGTCCCCACCCCCCTGTCCCCCTCGGCCATCCTGTCCAGCTCGGTGGGGACAACGGCATCGCTGGCCCCCCTGGGCCGGTTGAAGAAGAGGCTGCGCCGTGGCCGTTCGAGGAAGAGGGTGAGGATGAGGCCGAAGCTGACGAAGCCCAAGGAGACGTAGTTGAGGGTGAGGAAGGAGACGCCGCCCAAGGTGACGCAGAGCTGGCCCAACACAGAGCTAGTGAAGACCCCCAGGAGCACGGCGGAGCGGGAATAACTGGCCATCCGCTGGTAGCGGGATGGGGCGACCAGGGAGAAGATGTAGGAGGAGTAGGCGATGCGGGCGGCCATGGTGATGCCGTAGAAGAACTCCATCAGCTGCATGGCCAGGACAGAGGTGCCCAGCACCAGCAGCAGCCAGATGGTGATGTGGCTCAGGCTCTGCAGCACCAGCACGGGCTTGTAGCGCAGGTAATCCGTCAGCAGGAAGATGGGCACCAGCACGGCCATGTAGGAGTAGGACAGCACCGGTGTGATCACGTTGGTCACCTGCCGTGAGGGCAAGGAGGGGCTGAGCACTGAGCACATCCCTGGGGACACCCCCCAACCTTCGGACTGTGTGGGCACCAGCTGCTGACCCCCATGGCAGCACCTCCTCGGGGAGGAATGTGACCGACAGCATCCTCGGCTGGGGGTCTGGCTGAGCCTCGGCCCCTTCCCATACTGGGAACGCAGTGTTCCCACAGGCGCAGCAGCCGGCTGGGATCGGGGCCAGCATCCCTTGGTTGGGAGACGATGACATTGTGGCCCCACCTCGTGTAACCCCATCCTTGCCAGCGGCCTGGCAGTACACCGTGCCATCATGGAAACGTCTCTCCAGTGGGGGTGGGGCATGGCTTCTCCCAGCCCAGCACCCTCCCACAATCCTACAGGCTGCTAAGGTGGGCAGGGGCCATGCACTGCCCCCAAAATCAGTTGCCAGCCTGGGCACGAGGTTTTATGCAAGGGCAATAAATGCCAGCCTGGGACTCAGGGGACAGGGTGACCTCACAGCCAAGTGAGACAGGGCCCCACACCACACCCCTGCCCTGAAAGCACCACGAATCACCACACCCAGCACATGACACCCCTGTGCACCCCAGAAGCACGGAGGGATGCTCTGGGCAGCCCCTGGATGGTGGCCGTGGCCACAAAGGGAGACACCAGGGCGGGGGACGGGGTGCCCACAGCTCACCTCTGCCTTCGTGAAGTTCTTCTCGGCCCCCAGCAGATAGGGGGTGATGAAGCTCTCCCCGGGCCGGATCTGTGTCATGAAGCCATAGAAGCAGAGGTAGAAGACCTGTAGCTTCCAGCGCTGGTCTGGCACCGTCTCCGACGCTGGCTTTTTGGCACCGTCATTCTTAGGCATGGCTCTGCAGCAGGACAGCGGCATTATCCCGGGAACCATCAGCTACACGGGCTTTGCTGGACCGCGCAGCCCCTCTCTGTCCGCAGGCACTCTCGGACGCATGGAAAACCAGGGCGCTGCAGTTTCTGTGGAAAAAGCAGCGTTTGGCACAGGCTCAAAATTCCTCCAGAATCGCAAGGCAAATAAATACCACTACCTTCTCCCCAGGAGGTGTTCTGGGAAGAAGAAAAGCAGCCGTGTGTCTCGCTGTGCAGAAGCAGGGGGGTAGTTTCGGGCAGCATTCATACGTCACGTGCATCCGGAGCCTGGATGCAGAGAGCATCTGGATCCACAGTGGGGCATCCTCAGCTCCCATCACCTCCTTTTCCTCCCCCTTAAGACTCAGTGGGGTTTTGCCGCTTCCTGGAGCAACACTTCCCTCGGAGCTGCAGAAGCAGAGGGATGCAGACGCCCTGCACCGGGGATGCTCCGGAGGGGATGGCACAGGAATGTGCTGCTGGCTGTGGAAACAAGTTAATGTGCACAGCAGGCACGGGGCCGCCCGTGTTACTCAGTAACTGGGTGGCTAACAGGACCTCAGCTGAGCCACAGGCAAGGGGCTGCCCCTTGGCTCTTCCCGGTGGGACACAATGCCCAGCCAAGAGGGAATGCAAAATGCCACAAGATTCATGGCCCAGACGGGGATTAAGAGCTCACATCCTGAGGTTTGGCTGCAGGAAAGCTGGCAGTGCCAGGAGACCTGATTAACGGTCATGGGATCAGGGCAGGGACAGGAGAAGGCCTGGACTGGGTGTCCTCCCAGTGCTCCCCACTCCCACAAGAAGTCACCAAGGTGACTTTTCATGCCATAAAATTCCACGTATGCCAATACACGCCACCGGAGCAAGGTCTAGAAACCCGATTACCCTGATAACCACAGAACAACTAATCACAGTTGTTAAAAAGACGTTCATGGTCCCGGTCTGTGTCCCACTAGATCCTGCATGGTGAAATTGGAGGACAATCCCCACCTACTGCCAGATAACACAGGACAAACGGGGACACAAGCCAGCACCAGTGGTGGCAGAGGAAAGGTGGCGGTGACCTAAACCTACAGGAAGACGAGTGCCCATGTGCCCCAGTGAGGACCCACCGCTCCAGCAGCATTCCTATGGGATTTCAGCACTGGTGCCCGAGTATCACCAAAGCACTCACGTGCCAGAGCTCACACCTGGGCAAACAGCCCCCCACCTCCTAAACAGATCCCTGGGGACCAAGGCAGGCACTCGCTCACTCGCCGCCCAGTGAGCCTGTCCGGCACTCTCTGGAGCACCGGCCCCCCTGCTGTGGCAGGAAGGGCAAGGGGCAAGGAGCAAGGGCTAACCCCCACCAAACACCAACTCCAGCACCGTGCTGGGGCCACTGCCAGCTGCAAGTGCTTGGACTCTGCCCCACTGCCTTCTTGTCCCCAAGCTGGGCTGTGGATGTCACCTGCAGTGGCTGCTTGCTGCCGTGTGCATCACGACCCCTGTGGGATGTTTGCCACCCCCTGCTCCCCATTTCCTACCATGTCCATCCAGGAGGGATACACACATGCATCCCTGGCCCACAGGAAACCATCCACACTAAATCCAGGATGCAGCTCCATGAAGCTGCTCCACTCCCAGGAGCACTGGCTCCTAACTCCCAGCATGTGTGACCCCACATACAAAGGGACTCCAGACCAGAACCCATCTGGCTGCACCCAATTCCCCTTCTCCAGAACATCCATGGAGCTGCTCTGCTCGAGGTGAGTGGGCACGGGTCCCAGGGAATGCTTCATCCTTCATCCCTGGTGCAAGCGAGGGAGTGGAGGGAAGATGGAGAGGGAGAAGAGAGAGGGAGGGAGTGGGAGCCGAGCCAGTCCGTTATGACCGTGCGAACCTGTTTATCACCGGGTTATCGGGGTGTGACCTTGACATGGATCACTGTCACGCCGCACACCGCTGTCTTCCCGGGGTCACGGGTGACGCGGGTGGCCGAGCTCAGGCTCAGCTCCCCGCAGAGCCACGGCCACCGTGGCCCAGAAGTGGGGGAGATGCTCTGCCCGCAGCCGCGTTTCGGTGACATACAAGTGACACTGCCAAGGCACCATGTGTTTTGTGGGGAGGTGCCACGCGTACGAGTCCCTGAGGCACCTTCCCTAAAACAAGGACTGGAAGCTCCTGAAAATACACCCTCGCCCACCGTGCGGGCACCTCTGCCTCCCACGGCTCAGCACCAAGGGATGGGCGCTGCGGTGCGGGGCGCACTCGGCAGAGGAGGGTGTTGAGGGGGACGCGGCACCTGCTCACCCTGAAACAGGGGCGGGGGGAAACAACCTGGCACACATCCCCAGCACCCGGGGGAAAGAACACTGCCGGCATCCCACGGACCCCGCCGGGCACGCCACCGCCCCGGCGACACCCGCACCCCGCACCCCGTACCTGGTGGGCGGCGGGCATGGGCGCTGCGGGCCGGGACAAGGCGAGGATCCGGGGCTCCCCGCTGCCACCCGAGCCCGACCCGCGGCGAGCCGGGGACAGCGGCAGCAGCAGCAGGAGGCGGAGGATGCGGGGGGACCTCGGGAAATGTAGTCGCGTCCCACGTGCGGGGCGGCGCGGGGACTACAAACCCCACAGTGCAGCGGGCGGGAGGAAGGGGAGGAGGAGGAGGAACAGGAACAGCCCGGCCACCCGTGGGACGGAGCTGAGCCAGCGCCTGTGTGCCCCGTACTGGGATAAATCTCCCCCGGAAGCATCGGCAGGGAGTGAATGACCGAGCGCCTTTTCCACTGCCCGCAGCCGGGGTCGGCTCCTCGCCCGTCTGCCGCGGCCTCTGGGCTGCGGGCCCTGGGGGACGCTGCCTCCGCCTTGGCTCCCTCCGCTGATGTACGATACCCGCGGCTGCTTGGATTTATTTCTGCACCCCGTTTGTTTCCTGGGGGTGGATTTGTTCCAGTCTGCGCTGTGCCGCATTCCAGAGGGTCCCCAACAGTTGCCCCGCTGTGCTCCATGCAGAGCTCCCGAAACTTCTCATCCCCCCGCCCAACCTGGCAGCAGCCCCCGAGAATTGCTTATGGGGTGACTCTGGCTGTCAGGACCAAGAGGGGCTGAATCACGGCCATGCACTTCTCCCGGAGGGAAGAACATCCCTAAAGGAGGTGGAGTCCCCCGAGAATCGGGCCCTGGAGCTGGTGCCGCGTCTCCCGGGAGATGATGCATCTTCCGAACGCCTCTCTCTCCCCGCCTTTCCTCCCCCTTTCCCAGCGCTCACCCTGCCAGAAGCAAATGCAAGCTGACAGGGCTCGGCTATTCCTCTGAAATATTTATCTGTTCCCGCCTGGAGTGCGGCAGCAGGATACCAGACGTCCGGGGACTGTCACACACACCCACCCCATCCAAGCCCGCCTGTAGGGTCCAGGCAGCCCTGGGTATTCCCACCCAGAGGCTTCCAGCCTTACCGAGCCCCCCAAGTGGTCCTGGGGAGGCTGGCCAGACCACAGCAGCCGTGTCCGCCAGCTCCCTGTTCTCACCCTGTCCCTCCCGCGGGCAGGTGGGATCTGTCTGTCCATCCCTGATGGCCAGGATGGTGGCAGGGTTAGGTCCCTCCCTTAATCGCAGCCGGGTCCGGGTGCAGGAGCTCCTCAGGGTGTGGGTCCGGGGCGATGCTGGGCACCCGAACAATTCCAGCACCCTGGGGCAGAGTCACCCTGGGGCAAAGTCACCCTGGGCAGTGTCACCCTGGGCAGTGTCACCCTGGGGCAAAGTCACCCTGGGCAGTGTCACCCTGGGCAGTGTCACCCTGGACAGTGTCACNTGGGCAGTGTCACCCTGGGCAGTGTCACCCTGGGGCAAAGTCACCCTGGGCAGTGTCACCCTGGGCAGTGTCACCTGGGACTGCCCCCAGCCAGCACAGGGCAGCGGCAGGGACTGGGTAGGGGCAGAGCTGGTTTAGGGGCAGGAGCTGTAGCAGGGCGAGGGCAGGGAAGGGGCGGGCAGGAGTAGGGACTGAGCAGGGGGAAAAGCAGGAGTTAGGGCAAGAGAGGAGCAGGATCAGGGGCTGCGGCAGGGGCTGTATTAGGGAGAGGGCAGCGGAGGGGCTGGGGCAGGAGCAGGGGCTAGAGGAGGAGTTGGGTCAGGGGAGGAGCAGGTTTAGAGACAGGAACGGGCAGGGACTGGGTCTGGGACGGGAAGGGCCGGGGCAGGGGCAGGAAGTCGGCGGGCTGGGCAGAGCCGGGGGGGTGGCGAGCAGTGCCGGGCGCTCCCGCTCGGCTCCGGCTGCCCCCGCCCCTGACTCAGCCCTGCCGCTCCCCCGCCCTGCCCCAGCCGTCCCTCCGTCCGTCCGGACACAGGTAGGACTTTGCCTTCTCTGGGGAGTGTGTTCTGGGCGTGGGAGGCCCGGGACGGCGCTCCCAGTCCCGCAGGGGCACCCCGGCACCTGGAGCCGGGATGGAGGGTCCCCGTGCGGGGACGCGGATGGGTGTGGTGGCGGCAGCGTCGGGGCGAGGCGGCTCCCGGTCCGGCATCACTCCGGGGAGCGGAGGGCGTGCACCCACCGACCCTGTCCCCGTGTTCCCCCTGTCCCCAGGAGGTGCCCCCGTGTGCTGCCACCTTCCCGGCTGGGCAGCACTGCGGGGCTCCTGGGAGTTCTCTGTCCGTGGCTCCCAGCTTTGGGAGGCTCCCGGGCTCTGCGGAAACAATCCCGAAGTGCTGTCCCCGCTTGGGGATAAGTGGGGGTCTCCAAGGGGGCGGCTTTCCGACCCCACCGCCCCCCCCACCACTGCAAGGGAGAAATGTGCATGGGGACATGGGGATAGGTGACGGCGGGGATGCTGCATGATTTTGGGTGGGAACATCCCGGGGGGTCCCACAGTGTGTTTCTGAGCCCTGGCTGCTGGTTTTTGGGTGCCAGCACCGATGGGGTCTCACGAGTGTTAGTCTGGTGGTCATTTATGAGCCAATGTCAAGGTGTGGTGGTCACCAAGCAGTTCAAACGCAGCCTCAGCATCACTGCTGAGAGGGGATAAAAGGGGTCCCAGGCCTCCAAACTTTCCCTGTAGCTGGGTAGATAACTCCTGGCAGCCCATTTCCCCAGGCAGGGCTTTTCTGTCCTTCCTCCAAAATCAGAATCATCACAGAATCACAGAACGTTTTGGGTTGGAAGGGACTTTAGGTCCCACCTAATTTTAACCCCCTGCCACAGGCAGGGCTGCCACCCACTCGGTCACTGAGCTGGTTCTTCAGCATGTGCCTCAAGGGAGCCGTGGGTGCCCTGCGCCGGGGTTGCTCCCCACTGGAGCCACCACCTCTCATCACGTGGAGCAGGCTCAGGAGGGGTGAGTTTATTCAGCTCTGGCTCCTGGGGCAGCATTTATTGCCCGGCTCCTTTCCGCAGGTCCTCCCAGGGTCTGGGTGAGACCCATCCTGGGGAGGGGTACGTGCAGCAGCCCGGCCGGTGCGGCATCCTCCGGCACGCGCTGCAGAGCATCCCCACCCCATGCGGATGCTGCATGGCCACCCGGGAATCGCTGCAGGGATTCCCCCATTGCTGCAGGCAGCCAGGACAGATGGGGCAGCCTGGGGCCGTGGTGCCCCTGGGGCTGGGGGTGTGGGGGAATGCCCGCTGCTGTGGTACAGGTCGGGTGTTCCAGGCTTTCCAGGCCTGGACGGTTCCTGCTGCCCATTTTTGGGAGAGCAGAGAGCGTTGGTGCATCCTGAGGGATGCAGTATGAGGGAGCGGGGTGATCCTGGTGGGGGATACAGGATCTGGGGGTCTGGGGTGGGCTGGCAGGGGCGCAGGGGTGCCTCAGGGTGGACGGGACGCTCAGCAGCCCCTGCTACAGACTGTACGGAAGCAAACTGGGGATAGAGAACCCTGCGGAAGGTGAAGAAGCCACTCAAAATCTCCGAGACCTAATCCATGCTTTCAAGGAGCATTCTGTAGCGGCCTGTGGGAGGATGTGAGAGGGAAATCCCTGTCTGAGCTCACTTTAAATGCCCTGGGCAGGTCCATGCAGATACCAAAATGCTGCCAGACTGCTGGGGTGGGTTGGGCAATGCTTGTATCCATGGGGCTGTGGCAGGAGGCTCCAGCCAAGGTGAGTGGGTACCAGTATAATCCCCAGCACCTTTCCCTTCTCTTTTTGATGGTCCCAGGAGAGGCTGGGCTTGTTTTGAGGCCCTGTACACCAAGGCTGTGCTGCTGCAGCCACTCCTGGGTGGACCCTTCACTCCCAGCCCTGGTCAAGGCGCATCATCCTCCATCCTCTTTCCCTGTCCCAGCTCAGTGAT
This sequence comes from Sinosuthora webbiana, assembly GCA_013397395.1. NCBI lineage: Eukaryota > Metazoa > Chordata > Aves > Passeriformes > Sylviidae > Sinosuthora > Sinosuthora webbiana. The sequence goes on from VXBN01010697.1 coordinate 678,120, forward strand.
GCTCATGCCCATTGCCATGGCCATGGTTTGAAGCTCCCATCTTTCCACGCTGCAGGAATAGGCCCAATGTCATCAGGTTGGCAGGAAAACTGGGTGCTGACACCTCTCTGCCTGTCTGCAGGGAGGAAAACCTCCTTTTAACACAGAAATTCCACCTGTCCCCAAGGGTCTGTTTCTTGTCAAGGAGGGATGGGATTCTCCAGCAGGCTGTTTACCTCTGTTTTGGGGAGAGCCCAACAAGTCTTGGCACACCAAACAATGAGGATCCTGTCGGAGCTGCAGATGCTTGGTGGGTTCCTAAAGGAAACAAGGACTCGGGAGTGCAGGAATCAAGAGCCTTCCCCCCAAAACAGCAAAATAAAGACCCTTAAATTTTCCACCTTATTTTTCTGAGTTGTGTTTTCCCTTTTTTGGACCACGAACATTGTTCTGTTTGCTGGGCAGGCTTTGTGGTGGGACATGTGGAAGAGAAATGCTGTTCCCCATTTGGGTGGCCTGGGGAGACCCATTTGGTCTGGCAGCAGCCCATCACTGGGCTCTCATGGCATGTCCCCCTCCCTGCCTTTGCTAGGGTGGTGTTGGCATCGTGTCCACCAACCTGGTGGGTGCACACAGTGGGAAAATCCAGCACTGAGCAGAGGAGGGGAAAGGATCTGCACAGGAGGGCAGCCAGCCAGCCTCTGCCAGGAAAGGGTTAATCCTGGAGCTCCAGCTCTGGTATCCTATTGCTGGCTACTTTGGCTAAAAGCTTTTTTGGCTCTGTTTCAAGGGCATCAGGCTGGAGGATGACTCATGCATCTCTGCCACCAAGGAGCAAACCCTCTTGTCCCTACTTTACCAGCACAAGGTGATGATTTCCTGAAAATCCAAGTGCCCCAGAGGCCTCTGATTGTGCCTTAGAGGACTCTGGTCAGCTGGGCTGGGAAAAGCTGCATCTAGGACTTGCTTGTCCTGCAGGAATTGTGGTGGTGACATCTCTGGCATGGGTTCACACGGTTGTGTGGGTGTCCCCGGGATGGGGGGCTGCTGTGGGGGGCACATTGTTTGAAGGATGCTTTGCCCCGTCACTGACTCTCATCCCTTTATTCCGCAGGGAAGGAGCCAACCATCCAGCTGAATCTTCACCCTCCCAGTGCTGCCCGATGTGCCTCCACCTTGTGCCGTGCCTGCAACCCACTCTGGAGGTGAGGAGGCAGGAATGGCCCCACCACAGGCCTGGGGCTGCCCAGGGGACCCCTGGGGTGATGGTGGCGTGTTCCCCACTGGCACAGGTCACTCAGGCTGGTGGCCATTCCAGGCTGGACACTGCTGTGGGCATGGGCTCACAACCATAGGCGTGGGGACATCATCACAGTGGGCACCATCATGGAGATCACCATCACCTTTTATCCAGGTGATGATCTGTGGTGGGCTCCCTGCTGCCCATTGTGCTCTGAAAAGGATAAAAATGAGGCCTTCTAATGACAGCAGTGGGTGAGGGCGTCCAGGGAACACCTCCTTGTGTGCAGGCAGAAAATGGAGGGCTTGGAAAAAGTTTTGAGGTTTCAGGGTGGAGTAATTTCATGCCAGGCAGCCAAATCCATCCCTGGAGTGACCCTCCTTGGGGCAGGAGCTGGGCCAGAGACCTTTAGAGATGCTCACTCACTCTGTGCCTCTAAGCTTTCCTTAAAATATGGAAACAATTCCTATTTAAAGGCTTTTATGGGACTAATAACATGAAGACAGGGCATGATGGCATGAGCCCAGGGTATCTGGGAAATGAAGCCCTCCCCTGGGACAGTGTGGGTCTATGGGGCAGGCAAGCTTGTCCATGGTGGTTTCCTCTGTGACACAGTTTCCCCACCTGAAAAACAGGTTTTTCTGGGGTTCCCTCTGAGAAATTTTGGGATTTTCCCCAAATCTCTCCTCCAGGGCATGGGGATGGATTAGTGAGGGACTTGAAATTGCCTGTTTTGACTGCATAGCTTGAGTGGCTGTGGTCCCCAGGGACACACTGATGGCTCACCCTTTGTCCCAGGCCATTCCTTTGGATGTGCGGTGGCACCCAGAGAGGTGGCACTGGTGCTGTGCCACAGTGGGTGTCACACCTCATCAGGACTTCCCTGGCCATCCATAATCCTCCATTCGAGGTGCAAACACAGATGCCACAAATCCCAGCCTGTACCTTTTCCATCCTGTCCCTGGGCTACAGCCTCCTCCCTCCAAGCATTTCTGAGTGCTCTTGTGCCTGTCCTCATGAGCTCTCCTGCCTTGGAGTTTTCTGAGGAGGGCTGACAATATCTGGCGAGACATTTGTCCCTTGCAAGCACACAGGAGGAGTTTTCCAGCCCTTAGGCAAGTGAAGAGGGGATGCAAGAAAGAAGGGAGGAGGGGATAAAAAACACAACCCAGAAGAATGAAGGGTGGCATGAAATTGGCTGACCTTCTCACTTTCTGTGGCCTCTGGAGCAGAAGAAAAATGAGTTGGAGAGGGTTAGCTACTTGTGGATGGCCCCGGGAGCAGGACCGGGCTGTGTCTCCTTGGACTGATCTCTGGTTTGGGGTCTTTGGGGCAGAAACGCCTTCCTGAAGGTGGGCTGAGCGTGGCTGGGGGTGATGTCCACAGTGGGATCTGCTGTGGGGCTTTGACATCGGCATGTTACCATTCCCGGTCCTGGGAATGTCTGTGTTTTGGAGAGAGTTTGTTTGGCTCTCCAGATCCTGTCCTCTGGACCTGGACTAACCCACTCCGGTGGACCTAATCCTCCTCCAGCTGTGAGGAAGAACCAGGGATTCCACTGTGGGTAATCCACCTCATCCCAGTGGCTGCTCCTCCGGCTTCCCGCACCCACCAAGGACCTCTCAGTCTTGAAGAAGCCTCAGTCCTTCGTGGCTGGGGAGCATTTTGGAAGTTTAAGAGCTCACCAGATGTGGTTTTCCCCACAGAGACGCCAGCTGCCACATCTCCCTGCACGGGGCATGAAAGGCTTAGCTGGCTGTGACCTAAATGTCTGCTTGTTCCCAGACTGGGTCTCCACCAGGTATCCAAACTCCTGGTGCCACCTCTGCCCTCGGGGGTGCTGTGATCCCTCTGGGTATTCTGGGTGCTGCTAGGTTTGCCAGAGGAGGGAGGAAAATCTGGAATGTTGAGCTTCCCCCCCAGGCCAACCGATTTGTCCTCTGGGAGATTAGTCCCTTCCCAGGCTTACGGGGGGATTTGTGGCCACTCCATCTGCTTGAGCCCAGCAGATCAGTGGGTGACAGGGAGGAGCAGCCTGAGCCCAGCTGCTGTTTGCACTCCCAGGCATCCCAGTGAAAGGGCTGCAGCCTTCTTTTGGGTGTTTCTGGCTATATTGGTTGGAAAGGAGCCAGGCAGGTGAAAGTCGTGCTGGTAATGGGGTTTAGACCTGAGACTGTTTGTTGATGGAGCTGGTGAAAACCATTTGGAGCAATGGCAGTGTTTTTAAGCTGCTTTTTAGGCTGGGGGAAAGACTTGAGGATGCTCCAGGATCTCCCCTTTGAGCCAGGATAGTTGCAGGGAGATGATTTTCCTGTAAATCCACTTGGCTTTTGAGAAAGCAGGCAGGCAGGTGGGAAGAAGCGCATCTCCCTGTGGGATTTGGGGGGCATCATGGGGGCGTTTCCTGGCTCACAAGTACTTTTAGAGCCAGGTTTTCCCGAGGGGAAAACTGGGAGGCAATAGGGGCAATACAGGCCTCTCCCTTCTCCTGCTCCATCGCTCCTGTCTCATCACCAGTGGAAGGTGGTGGGTAGGGAAGAAGCTGGAAGTAGGGTAAGTTAGGAAAGAGCTTGTGACAAGTGGCCTTAGGGAGGCTGGATTTATGGGGACTGACAGAATTAGGTTTGTGGAAGCGTGAGGGGGCTGCTTGGTGACACTGGGGGCTGGAGCATTGCTGAGTGCCACCCTACTCCTGGGGTGTGGAGACCAGGGGACACAAGGAGCCTTTGCCCGTGCCTAGGTCCCAGCCTGGAGCAGGTCTGGTGTGCTGCTGGACCCAGGAACGTGCTCCCTGCCGTGCCGCTGCCTCTTCCTGGGGAATGGGGCAACATGGGACCCTCCCAGACACACCCCCCAGCTCCCAGAAAGCTCCAGTTTCTCTTCTAAGGTGGCAGAAAATCACAAACAGGGGAGATTTGGGCCGCAGGAGTGAGCTGCTGAAATGTCAACCCCGCGGCCATCCAGGTCACCCAGCCCTGCAGAGCCCGGGGGTGAGCGGCTCCAGCCCCTCCACTGCCCTTCTCCTTCCCCCACTGTTTGGTCAGGAACACCAACGGAGGCTGCCAGGTGTCAGCTCGGAAATCTTTCGACTTTCCCTCTTCTCCGCAAATGGACAATGTCTCTGCTCATTAGGTACCCGCCCAGGGGGCAGATGTCAGCTCTGCTCACGGCTTTTCTCAGCTCATCCCTGCCCAGGCTCCTGGCGGCTCTGCAGCACTCGGGTCCCATCACGTCAGCGGCTCTGCCAGCCCAGAGGCACCTCCCCTCCGACCCCCACCCTGGGCACGCCGCCTCCCCCTCCTTACCGGCGGGGTTTGCGAGGATTTTTAGTTAAAAGGCTGGAAAATCACGGGCGCCGGTGACACGGTGTGTGTGTGTGTGTGCACGCGGAGCTGGAATTGGTTTTCCTCGCCCAGGCAGTGCCTGGGAGGAGAAGGCAGCTCTGAAGACTGCCCTTTGAGGCTGATGCATCCTGACAGCTTGTTCACTGGGACATTAAAATCATTGCCTCTGTCTGTGTGGAGCACCCGGGCAGGCGGATGATGGGAACACAGGTCAGGGGAGGATCCCTCTCTCCCTGCACGGGGAGCAGCGGCACCCAGAACCCTGGAACAAAGTGGATCCTGGCAATGTGGGGTCTGCTGCGTCCTCACTGTAGGGAATTCCCACGAGCACAAAGGGGGAGGGCAGCCTGGGGATCAATGCAGGTGGAGCCATCTCGCTGACATTCCTGTCTGTGGGGTGTACTATAGATCAGGGTTTGGTGGTATAGTAGGAGAACATCCCTATCCCATCCCCATTCCATCTCATCTCATTCCATTCCATCCTATCCTACCCCATCCCATCTATTTCATTCCATCATGCCCTGTCTCATCCCCATACCATCCCATCTCATCCCATCCCAGCCATTCCCATCCCATCCCTCCCTCACCACTGCGCAACGTGTCTTCCAAAAGACCTTGAATTTTCCCCGGAGGGTCACGGCAAAGCCAGAGGACCTATCCAAGCTCTCCATGCTCTCTGCAGAGCTTGGACCTCACACGGGTGCCCCACGGTCCCGAACATCCCAAGGAAGGTGGAGCTGTCAGACAAACAGCCAGGGACTCACCTGTGAGGGGAAACTGAAATCCTGAGTTTGCAGGAGAGGCAGGGTGGGTGTTGCAGCAGGCTTTGGTGTTTTTGGGAAAGGGGAGTGGTATGGAGTAGGGAATGTGATATTTGGCGTGGTAGGATAGGGCATCCTTCCCTGCCTGAGCAGAAACAGGGAGTTTTCACAGCCCTGTGGGACCAGGCACAGGGACTGCTCCCACATGGAAGTAACACCAGCTCACCTCGGAGGCTGGGCATGAGCAAGGAACCGCCCTCAGCTCTTTCCCCTTGGCATCCTGCTGATGGCTCCTCTTTGGACCAGATTTGTCCAAGTTTGTCCAATGTGTATCCTCCATTCCCATCGCAGACTAAAGTTTGAGCCCTCTGGAATGAGGTGCCTGAGGGGTCTGGTGCAGGTGGGGCCATCAAGCTGTGGATGCTGCCCAGCCCCTGGGTCCCTGTGGCCTCACTGGGATGAGTTAAGGACAGTGACAATGCTGTAGTCTCCAGAGGCTGATTTTTGGGATTGGCCGCATGGATGCATTGGAATTCGTTGCATCCTCAGGTGCTTTTATGTGGGAACAATAGGTGGGATCTGGGCACTCTGCTGTTCAGAAATGACTCCTTCAGCATCCTGAGTGATCCTTGTGAACGTTCCTGACCAAATTTCCTGATGGGACATTGTCCACGAGAGCTAGCAGTCAAGCTGGCCGTGCAGGAATGGAGCCGTGCTCTTCACTGCCACAGATCAGGAGCTGGTAAGCTTTTGGTGGGAGAAGCTTACTGGTGCCTCTTGGCACCAGTGCATGCTTCACTTCAACCAGGAGAAGAGTTTAATTGTCTCCTTTGCTTGTACTGTTGGGGCAGCCACGAGGTGCAGGGACTTTAGCCGTGCTGAAGGGAGGATTCGGGAAATGACAGTGAGGGTGATAGTTCCCCAGAAGCCCAAATGTTGCTTGTCCATCTCATGATGCCTTTTAAGACAATTCCTGAGTGCCTTGGACTGGTCAATGATGAGGAAGGAACCACTGTGGTGTGATGTGGCAGGTGGTGGATGGCTGTGCCCAGCAGAATCTTCTGGAAACAGCCCCACTGGAGCTGTCAGAAGGTGCTTAAAGCAGCCAAGATGTCCTTTGCAGTGGTGAGGTTTCTGCCTGGAGGCTGCTTTTGGGTTGCTTGAGGTTCACTTTTACCTGTGCTGGAGCTGAAGTTGTTCCAGCATGGCACCAGTCCTGTGGCACACACAGGCATGCGTGTACCCGGAGGTGACCTGCACCCTGATGGCAGAGGACATCTCCGGCGTGCAGTGGTGCCTGCTACAGGAGCACAAGGTCGTGGCTGGGATCTCCCCTGCAGCTTTGTGGTGGAAGGGGTGGGACATAACAAGGAGCAGAGCTGCTGAGAGATCGACCCATTTTTGATTAAGAAAACTGCTAACAAATTCCTTAATGCTGTGTTCCCTGGATGCTAAGCCTTGCCTTGGGATAAACTCAAACCTAGGACCTGAAAGATGAGTGCAAGTCTCTTCCCCCACAAATCTGTGAGGCGTGGGTTGATGATTTGTGCTCACGCTGGCTCTGGGAAGAAGGATTGGGGTTTCCTTGCAACCCCTTGTCCTTCCAGCATACCTAAATCCTTGCCTGAGCTCCCTTTTCGTGGGTACGTTGATGAGATTGGTGCCATGATGAGAATTTCCCCTTCTTACTATCAATCCTGGAATCAGTCACCAGCAATTGGTACTGACTGGAATAAAACAATTACCAAGGACCCCTCTGACTTGCCCCTGGGCATCCCTGTTCCCTGTGTTGCCCTTGGCCATGGCAGCAGGGCTGGGAGGGTGCTCTGTGGATTCCAAGTGTGGGGGCTGCCTGGGCTCCTCAGGGTGCTGAGATGTACTGTCTTCCAGATCCTTCCCTGCCTCCTGCACTGCTGACCACCAGCTCCAGGGGATCCCCACCCTGTCCCTGCGGGTCCTCCAAAGGTGAGTCACAGTTTGGGGTTTCTGTTCTTTCCAGTTTTTTAGCTTTGGCCGGAGCCCATGGGGCTGGATGTTGCAATTGCAGCAGTTACTGGAACTTAGAATTTGGTGGGCTCGGTGGAGGGCAGGGAAGTCCCTCAGAGTCCATCCTGGGACCTGCGTTGCTTGCAGGTGACACTGGCCGGGGATGTAACCACTGCCTTGGAAGACACAGAGAGAACTATTTGAGAGAAAAAAAATACAAAATTCTGAGGACAGCTGGTTGCTGAGAGAGGCTGTGCATGCTCCACCCTTGGAGGTTCTCAGCTCCCAAAGGAATAAAGTCCTGGGCAACCCGCTCTGACCTTAGTGCTGATGCTGCTGTGAGCATCGGCAGGACTGAAGACTGACTCAGGGCGTCCTGTGGGCTTCCCTGCCACTGACAGGCTCCTTCCCATGGCTGGGCAGTGCCCAGGTCATTGGGGAGGTTGCTGAGTCACCAAGAAGAGGAATGTTTCCCCTGTTAACACACAGGGGTGCCCAGCACACTAAGAGCAGCACCAAGTCCAAGCATGGGGTCTTCAGCTCAGCCGCCCTGCTGCCCAGGGAATATTTTGGGCAGTGGAGAGATTTTCCTGCCCTCTGGCACTTGGTTTGTTAGCGGCTGAGGCTGCTCCATTGATTGTATTGATGGATAGTGCATGCCCCAGTTAACTTATTGGGAGCAGCAGCAAAAATCCAGCTGGCACCCAGCACCCATGGCGCTGAAACGTGCTGAATTCTTTCCACCGTGGTTGGATTTCTGCAGGAGGCAGGGCCCATGCTCCACAGCTGGGCACGAGCACAGGCAGGTGACCACAGAGGAACGCTGCTGGGCTGTGGTCACTGGGAAGTCTCTCTGGCATCCCAGGGATCCCCTCCTCCACAGGATGATTTCCTGTGGTTGGTGGATGCTGAGTGTCTGCCCAAACCTGTTTGCAATGTAGAGAAAAACTTAAGTTCTGCTTGCCTACCCCAAACACAATCTGGAGGTGATGCTCTTGGTCATTCTCCCCTGACCCCCAACCCAGTCTGTGCTTTATTTCTCTCTGAAATTCACATTTAAGCAGCTTTGGTCTTTCCTCTGTGCCATGCCTTAACCTCTGCCATGTCCTGGTCTGCAGGCTCGTGCCGAGGACTGCTGGGCTCCCCCCTGCACTCAGCATGCCCTTTTCTGGTGCAGCCAGACCCTCCCAGGAATCACTCTGGAGCTTGAGGCAATCCTGTAGGGTAAGGTAAGGTCCTTCCCAAGTCATACAGTCCTGGAATGGTTCGGATCAGAAGGGGCCTTAAAGCTCATCTTGTTTCACGGGGACACCTTCAACAGTCCCCATCCAACCTGGCGTAGAACACTCCCAGGGATGGGGCAGCCACACCTTCTATGGACAAATCCTGGGAGGAGGGCTCTTTGCAGGTCCCTTAGGCTGTAAAGCACCTGCAGGGAGGGTGATGGGCCCTCTCTCCTGCATCCCTGCAGGTCTCCCATGCCGCCGTCTCCACCCTCGCCGCCTGCTTTCTGCCTACACTGACCATTCCATTAAAACCAGGGAAAGAGCTAAGCTGGGAAGTGCAGAGACAGGGTGATTTTCATCAGCCACTCTGCTTTTGTGGCTAAAATAGATCCGGAGTGGCCCCAGGCCATCGTGTTGTCCCAGGCATTGACTGGCAGGAATGGATGGCGGGGCAACATTTTCCATTAGTAGAGAGGAGGATGCGCATCTCGGAGGGAGAAGACAGCACCATAAAGCAGAAACGTTGTAGCAACAGACAAGCCAATTTCTCTTTTCTCCCATTCCTTTCACGAATGTCATTTATCCCTGTTTTCTGCACAGAAAACATTGGGAGAGAGCAGCCAGAGCAAACAGCCTGCACCTGCAACATGAGGGTGTGTTTTGGATAGGTGGATGGAGGTTTCCCAGAGGAGCTGCAGGTGACCCAGTAAGGTGCAGCAAGGATAGAACTTGCCAGAAAAACTGTGAGGAGGTTTATCCATGGTCTCTGGTGATGTGGTGGGTACTGGTTATGTCTGGTCTGAGGTTTCTGCCATCCCCTGTCCAGCAAGTGCATTTTATTCTCTGGCTTTAGTGAATACACTTTCCTGCAATATAAGGCTAAAATTGGGTGAACACCACAACATCTCATAGCTCCCATCTCCCTCTGGGAAGGTCTCTGACATAATTTTTTTGCCTTCTCACACTCCCTGTCCACCATCCCATCCCTTCTCCCAGGTTTGTGTCCCAGCCCCTCTCCCACATCCACAGGAGGGAGAGGAGCCTGGTGCTTGTCTCTGTCTAAGCCCTCCTCAAGGCTGTGGGATTCCATCCTCAGAACTCAAGGCTGATCCTGTGTGTGTGGTACCATGATATTATTATAGAAAAACTACAGCTGGGGGAGGCACCTGGAAGAGCACAAGGTGGGATTCTGGGCATTGTCTTATTCAGGGCCAGGAGCTGGACTCAATGATCCTTGTGGATTCTTTCCAACTCATGATATTCTGAGACTTTACACTGGCAAAACTGCTGCTCCATCTCCCATCCAGGTGATGGGATGAGTGGTCACAGCTCATGCTGGATGATGGAGATTCTACAGGGTTAGCAATGTGCTCAGGTGGGAATGCTGATTCTGGAGATACCGTGGGGTGGGAGTTGTCCATTCCAGCAAGGCAAAGAGCTGTGACATGAGGCTGCAGGCTGGTGATGGGGGTGTGTCTGCCAGTGCCAAACCACTTCTCAGTTTGACCCTTCTGCTCAATCTGAACTTGAAGGTGAATGAGCGGAGCTCACCCATTGATCCAAAATGGGCTGATGAGCGCCATGCCCTGCGGAGAGCTCGGCCCCCGGCGCCAGCTCCTTCTCTCCCCCTTTTGTTCCTGCCTCCCCTTCACGCCTTTCCAAAGCCATCAGTCAGAGCACAGCACCCCGGGCTGCTGACCTTGCTGGGGGCCAGGGGGACAACATATAGGTTCCTGTAGAGAGCTGTCCCGCTGTCTGATGGGCTTCTCCCAGCTGCCACTGCCACCTCTGCGCTGCGGGTAAGCCTGGCATTCACCTACCATCAGCTCGGGGGTGTGGGGAGGCACGGGACAAGGTGAAGGGGTTGGTGCCCATCGTGCCAGGAGCCATGTTTTTCACAGGCAGTGACATCACCTGCTGAGCCATGCGCGGATTCTCCTGATTTAAGGGCTCTAATGGCTTCACATGGGCAAAATGCAATTTGAAGGGCTCTGAAATCTTTAGCTAAAGCGCCATATGAACTGGCAAAATGTATTTTTTTACCTGTTGGGAAGCAAAACCTGATTCGTGGTTGGAAACTTAGAACTTGTCTTGGCTAATACATAAAAAAGTCGGGTTTGGGGGGGAAAGAAGATGATGCGCCTTCGCTTCGTGTCATCTGTACTTTAGCAACAGATTTTTTCCTGCAGCTGCAAATAACAAACCATTTTAATCTAAGTATTGCTTGTTCAGATCTTTTAATCCAGCTTGCTTTCTATCAGCACAGCGGCCTGAAATAATCTATCCGCCTGCCTCTCTATTATATAATTATTGGGAAGATTACTGCGGAGCCAGCTTTAGCTTCGCTGGGGAAGGAGGAGGGGGCTGAAAGGTGGGGCAGGAGTGTGTGGAATCACAGCATCATGGAATGCTTTGGGTTGGAAGGGATCTTAAAGCTCGTCTTGCTCCCACCCCCTGCCATGAGCAGGGACACCTTCTACGGTCCCAGGGTGCTCAGGTTCCTTCTCTGTGGCCATCAGAAAACACGGGAGGGGCAAGCAGCAAGCTGGGTGCTTTGGGCTGTGGCCATAGTTTGCATTTGAAAATTTTAGTGTGGAAAGTTTCTCCATCAATGTGTATTTGTTGGAATTGAGTGCCCCTTGATCTGGCTGGAGCATGACCCTCTGAGCCAGAGAGGCTTTGGGTGAAACCGTGCACTTTTTCTACACTGTTTTGGGGCCTTTTATGTCTGTACTTGTGGTTTTGGGAACGGCATGGTGAGACAGTCTGGCCTCGGGAAGAATCTGGAATTAGGGGCTGTGCTCCTCATGCTTCCCATCCCTGTGCAGGGCTGTGGAGGGGGCACATCTGAAGGGAGAACCAGCATTTGGGACGTGGTGGTGATACCAGGAAGGGCTGGAGGTTGCATGGCTGTTTCACTGAGCTCAGCTGTCCTCAAAGGAGGAGCCTTAGGTGCCACCCAAGGATAAGAAGGGCTCGAGCTCTCGGGTGATGGGGTGGCTGGGGACAGCTGCTCTGCAGAACTGACATCCAAAGGCAGATGCCCAAGTAGATTTGGCCAGGGCTTTCAGGTGAACAGGTGTATCCCTGGCATGGAAAGATGGCACAGCCGAGGCTTGGCACAGCCAGGTGGAGACTTGGGTTGCCAGAAAAGTGCAGCTTCTGACCATTGCGACCAATGGGCTTGAGCTTTGATGGACAGAACATGAAGATGTCTGGGGGATCCAAGAATTCCTTTTCCCTTCCCCAAACCGAATGCCTGGACACTGAAGGACTGGTGCCTGCCCTGGTTACCGAGGGAAGGACAGGAGGTGCTTGGCCTGTGGACCATGGCCAGCTGGGACGTGGTGGCTCAGAGCTGGGACAAGGGAACACTCCCGGCCACTGGTCAGAATCAGACACTGGGAGTAGTGGCTTGGCTTTCTTTGCTCCACAGGGTCTCAGGGATTTTTTTTGAATCCCCAGAATTGTGCTGCATTTTGGGCTTGGTGAGTGTCTAGGGGGGGACACTGAAACACCCTTTGGGCCTGGCATGGCAATGGGCTGGTGGGAGCAGGCAGTGCCTACCCGGAATGTGCCATGCTCCCTCCACTGCTCTTGGTCCAGCTTCCCAGAAAGCTGTTCCAGCAGCCTCCAGAGGAGGAGATTGTCATCTCTTGGAGCAGTTGTTTGGTGCGTCAGCCAGGAGGGCAGCAGAGGATGGGAACAGCTGAGGAGAGGTCAGGAGCAACATCAGGGCACGAGATCATCTGGTTTGGGTGATGGAGCAGTTGTAACACGTCCCCTTCCCGCGGGGAGCCAGCTGAACTCTGGGACATGCAGGCAGGGCTTCATCCTGGTCCTTCCCACTGTGCCACTGCCTCTGAGATGGAGGGTTTAGCACAGCCCTCCTGTCCCTCCCGGAGTCTCTGGCCCCACATTGGATGGGCAGGCACCCTTCAGAACATGCCCAAAATTCCCCCTGCACGTGGCCAGCGCAGCGGAGCTCATCTCATGCTGAGATCCTTTCTCCTTCATGTTGGAAGCGTTGGCTGGTTCGCCCTCATGCCTTGAGGCATCCAGATTTGCTCAGTGGCCTTTAAAAAAAAAGATAAAAATAAATAAATAAATCAAAGCCCATGAAATGACAAGAACATCAGCAGTGGGTGCACATCCCTCTTTCCAGCGAACCCAGGGATTTGGGAGAAAATAGGTCACGTGCTCTTCATCCTGTGCCACGTGGTGGATCTCCCAGGGCCAATGAGGTTGGGAGTCCTTCTGCGCTGAACAGCGGAATAAGAAAAAAAAAAAAAAAAATCACTGGGATTTTTTTTCCCCCCCTGTAGCATTTTTCATCCTTTCCAGACGTGAAAGGACTGGCCATCTGTCTGGATCCCCCTCCCGCCAAAGCAGCACGAAAGCGGCTCTTTGGGAAAGGTAAGGAGATTTAAAGGATTGTCCTGGTGGAAGACCACCTGCCGCGGGCAACTTTCCACACCGGTGTAAGTCAGGGAAGGATCCTGGAATGAGGCAGGTCCCAGGCTTCGGTGTGGGTTGGAGGAGCTTTGAATGCTTAAGAGCAGTTTTAAGGGGATCTCTCATGGAGGAAATTTCAGTCCGTGGCAGCATGAGGCGGGATTATGGGAGACATCAGCACGCGAGCAACGGGATTCCCTTAAGTTAGCGGCTGCTCCCCAAGTCTCTCCTGGGAGAAATTCCCAAAATACTGTTGGGAAATTATTTTGCCAAATATTTTTTTGGTTTTGTTTTTGCAAAAAACCAGAATTTGCAAAAAAACTTTGCAAAAAGAATTTGTTTTGCAAGTTAAATTTGACAAATCTTGCTGCGGATTCGTTTTGCAAAATCGTCCTCCTTGAAGCGTGTGCTTTTTTTTTTTTTTTAGTTAAATTCCATTTTACCTATGTAAAGTGCCAAAGATTGTCTCGCTGGGTAGGGAAGCATCCATCTCTTCCTTCACCAGAATATCCAGCTGTTCCTAAATTCTGTGATTTGCAGCTCAGGCTTTGGACAGTGTCATTTGTGTGTGCGCTTGGGTGGGAATGGCACAAATGGAATTGCCTTCAAGAAATGGACACTAAAATAACAGGGATGTTAATCGTGTCTTAGTGTGGCAACATAATAAAACCCGCAACCCTGAGTCATTTGATTTTTACCTTCCGTTTTTTTTGTTTGGTTTGGTTTTAAGTATTTCTATATTTTAGTTCCAGCATACTTCCAAATTTTTAATATTTTTATTTTGAATTCCACTCTAGTTCCAGTATTTTTAAAAAAAAATATTTCTAATTCCATTCCATGTCCATTAATTTTTAATGCTATAAATATTCTCATTATTTAATTCCATCCTATTTCTATTCAGTTTTTTTTCCTTTTGCCAGGGAAATTTTATTTGGAGAGAGGATTCCCTTTTATTGTGATGCTTGCTTTGTTTTCTGTTTCCCTTCAGATACCCATTTTCCTCAGGGTGTCGAACTTCTTCCTGATACCATCATGTTTCTGTTGCATTTTCCTTGGTTTCATCATCACTTTATAAGTAGAAAAGTGAAATATTAGTGGCAAATGTTGTAGAGGACTTAAAAGCTGTTGAAATCAACCCAAAATTATCATCTCTGTGCTCTAAAGGAAAAATATTCTCAGATATGTTTTTCTCATAATCTGAGTTTTCTAGGATAGTGTAATTTGAATGTGAACCGTCTCAAAAAATCTGATTTTATTAATTGGAAGTCACGTCCAGCTTAAAAATAAACCAGAAACAGCGGCTCAAGGACATTGTGTTTAAGTTTCCATAAAATGATTGACCTTTGTTTTGACAGATGCAAGGGCAGATGCTGGGCTGCATTTTGATACAGAAACCCAAGCCTGAATTAAAAAAAAAAACAAACAAAAACAAACAAAAAAAACCAACAACAACAAAAAAACAGACATTCTTTCCTGATAGCTGGGGTTTTGGTCTTAATGCAGAATTCCAGAATAGCTCGGTAATATTTCCAAAGCTTTTAATCTGAGACTTCCCCCTTTTTTTTTTTTTTTTTTTTTTTTTTAGGGATTCATTTATATAAATATTTTCAGTGTTCTCGGACAAAAAAAGCAAATTTTTCTTCTTGGGAAATAACTGCAGGAAATGTTCTTTTAGTCTCGCTGAATTAAGAGGATGTTTATTCCTCCAAAGAAAAGTGGTCATTTTGAGTTGGGAACAAAAGGCTGCTGGTAAAGGCGGAGGGAAAAATCTCTTCATAAGTGCCTCCAACATTATTTGAATGCCTTCAGAATGGCATTGAAGAAGCTGCAGGAATATAGCATGGGATGAGGGAAGAGGAGTGCTGTCGGGATCGCTGGTAGATGGAGCAAACCCCTCTGTGGTGGCCATCTCCTTTTTGGGGTGGACCAGGCAGCACAGGGATCTGCTTACCCCCCAACTTGAGGGATACTCCCCTGTGTACCAGCCAGCCATGCTGCTTGGAGGGTCTCAGGATTGCTTTTCCCAGGGGATCAATTGTTTTTTCCAGGCCCCCTCTTGGAAAATGGCTGTTTGCTGAGGAGCAGGTGGAGAGGGCACCTTCCCGGCGGCGTGGCTCTTGGTGGGGGGTGTGGGGGACACGCCTGGCACACTGGGATGAGCTCAATCCCGGTGGTGACAGGGCACTGGGAGCCCTGGCTCCTGGCTGTGTGTGTGCCTTTGGAGAGCAGGGGATGGTCCCCAAACCCACAGGGTGGCACCTCTGCCCACAAGCCCCCCAGTCCTGCGGCACAAGGGTGGGTGACAGCCCCCATGATGTGAGTCTGCTGGTTCTCTGCAGCTGCTTTGTGGCCAGCTGAGCTGGAAAGGGAATATGAAGGCTTCCCCAGTTCGTGAGGGCTGTCTCTATCCACTGAGCTTTTTCCCAGCTTCCCGCTGAACACATCCATCGCAGTGCTGTGATCGCACGCACACACACACACGGATCTGGTATAATTTATTTATTTAATTTGGGGGTTGCTAAGTGGGCTGGCAGCAGGCAGTGGGTGCACCCTCCACTCCATGGATGCAGGTTTGGAGCTGGATCCCACCCACGGCAGAGGCAGGTTGTGGTATGAGTGATATCGGTGGCGCATCCTCCGCAGATTTGGACAGAGACCCACAGGGATGCGATCACTGCGGTGGCTGTGCCCTCGCTGCCAGGGCCAGGTTTGGGGAGAAGGGCGGTCATGGCCCTGTCTCTGGCAGCCCCAGTTCCCAGTGGAGCAAGTTCATGCATTCCCTGGATGGGGTTTGGCTCAGCCTTGAGACCTGAGGTTACAGAGGACCCGCCACAGGGAGGAGGGGAGAGGAGAGGCGGCTCTCCTTGATTGTAATCGGGGCTGAGGTTTAGCTGAAGTGAAAACAGATCAGGAGTGACAGTTTTGGAGCCTGCTGTCAGGGTCTGAGCTCAGCGCGCTGGCGATCCACCCCCGGATGCCGAGGGCCCTGTCCTCCTCCCCGCCAGCCGGAGCGGGGAAAGCCAGCACCACGCGGGATGGGGACAGGGCAGCCCGGCACGGCCACCACACAGCCCTGTCACACACCGCACCGCCGCCCCTTCCTTCGGCTGGGGACGGTGTCAGGCGGGACACAGCCCTGTGGTGGCCATCGGTGTGCGTGGGATCCCCCCATCCCACACCTCCGGCCCCACACCAGTGGGGGCTTGGCAAAGGAGGGATGGGGTCAGTCTGCGTCCTGCCCAATCCCCTCGGGATACTGGGTGACCTCTCCAGGGCAGGCAGAGGCAAGAGTCTCCCTTCCCACGTCTCTGATCAGTCTCCCATTCCCAAAGAGCATCTATGGCCAGGGTGAAAGTCATGGGTTTGGGATTGTGGACAAAGAGCACTGGATCCAGTCAGGATTGATGGGACCAGGGTGGTTGTGGCTCCCTCCCGACACCTTTGCTTGATCCCTGTGTGTTTTCTGTTCGGCACCTCATCTGTCCCTTACGACCCTAGCATGGAAGCTCGGGGGAGTGAGAAGACCTGTTCCCCCATGCCTGGATCAGGAGGGGCTACGACCTGCCCCACGTGCTTTGAGAAGTTGGGTGGCATTCATGAGAATAGCCCCAGCCTCTCATGTTTCTGTCCAGCAGCGCCTGGACAGGCTGCTCCAGGGCAGCCCATGTGCTCCAAACCTCGTCCCTGTTTCCAGGGATTAGAGAAATGGAGATGGGATGAGATGAAGCAGTAGATTGCTTTGCTCTCAGGATGAAGGGATTTGTGGGCTGCCCCCGATCAGTGGATTGAAAATGGAGGGAAGTAGATTGAAAATGGAGGAAATTATTGGGATGATGCTGCCTGTGGGATTAAAGCCAGCGCAGCTGGCAGGCTCTGGAGGAGGAGGGAAATGAGGGGGGTCATGGGATGGCTGCTGCTGAGCACTGTGGTGAGATGCTCCTGGTTGCATCCTCATCTGTTGTGGAGGATGCTCTGGAAGGTGGGTGCTTTCTGCTTTCCCAGGTCCATGGAGGGATTCTTCTCTCAGCTGTCCCCCCAGCTGCAAGGATGTTGGGAATGTGCCTGGAGCTTTTTGCAGTGATGTACCTCTCATTTCCAGAATGCTAGAGAACAAGCTGCTTGTCTCTGGAGGTCCACACACCTCCCTGTGGCCTCTCCTTCTTTGCGAGCATCCAGCATGAGCATCCTTTTGGGGGAGTCCTTTGGGTTCCCCTGAAAAATGGCATCTCAAATCTGGCACTTGGGGGGCTGATATTTGACTGTCTCATCCCTTGAGGTGTGTTTCCAACTGCGCTGGCTCCTTTGGGGCAAGATACGAATCCTTTGGGACTGATGCACAACCCTGGCAGAGCATCCCTGGGCTATCTCCTGCTGCAAGGTGGCACCTCCTGGCTTCCATTCCTTGGCCTTTGGCTGGGAGGGAAAAAACCCCTGACTTGGGTGCATTTGGCTCAGTGCCAAGGTGCTAAGTGTGGTTGTTTAACAGAGATGAGCTTTATTTGCCAATTCACGAATATTTGGAGGATATAAAGGAGGATAACTGGCAGCTTGGCATGGCTGTGGAGAAGCTCTTTCTTTCCCTGGATCTTCTTCAGTACAGCCCAAGGCCTTCCCACACCTCTGTCCCCCTGTGCTGCAGAGCCTTGGTTCCTCCAGCCCTTCCCTGTGGGGCCATGTTTGCTGGTCCCAGGGGTCTGGGGTTGCTCTGTGCTGCCTGGATCTGCTTTGAAGAGCCACTTCACCATTCCTGGTTGCCTTCTGCTGATCCTGCAAGTCAGCTTGTCACTCCCAGCCACTTTCAGGTGGATGTGGAGCATTTCCTCTGTTCCTGTGCACTTAATTGCACGCAGTTAAGTTCAGTACTTAGCCTTGCAAAATTCCATCTTATTTTCTTCACGTTGCCGAGCTCATTTTGGCTTCTTGCTCTGCTCACTGAGAGCTTCTCCCACCTGGGTTGGCACCTGGCATTTTAACAGGAGTGTCCCTGATCAATGTTTTGGGTGGTTTTAGAGCATTTCCCAGCCATTTCCCAGTGGTTTCACCCACCCCAGCTCCCTGCACACCCCACAGTTACTCCGCTCTGCAGCGGGCTGGGTCCGGCCGCCCTCTGCAGCACGGCTTGTGGCGCTTCCCGAGTCCCACTGGCGCCGTCAGGGATGCGGATGCAGAGTGTGGCACTGAGGCAGTCACTTTCCTGGTCTCTGCAGTGCCATGTGATGACGTTGGAGGTTTGGGATTCTTTCCCCTGGCTCGGCTTCTGCGGCAGAACCGCCCCGCTCCGCAGCGCCGAGCCCCGCGGCAGGGCCCAGGCTGGGGGAGCAGCGCAGTGCTGCTGGCTCTGCCTCCCTCAGCCCACTGGGGCACCTGGCATCAGCCAAGACCCAGCCAGTGCTTGCTCCTCACTGGACCAGCAGCAGCTCCAGTGGATGCTCCCAGCCTCTCCAAAATAATGGCTTGGGCGTGGAGGAACAGCTGGTATTTCAAGAAAAAAACTGTAATGGATTCTTTTTATCTATCCCTTAATCTGCTGGCAGACCAAAGGAGAAAGGGTCGATGTTCCTTATGCCAAGAAATGTTATTTTCTTGGCACTCAGGGTCTTGCTAAAGGCTCACAGATATCTGACAGTGCTTCTGGTCACTGAGTAGTGGTGGACCCAGCTGCAAAGACCGTTGGCTTTCGTCACCTCACAGGGGGAGGTTTCTGATGCAGTTACGCAGTGTGACATTCACTGAAAATACTGTTTTCATTGGCAAGTTGTTCCAGAAGTAACTAACAGAGTGGTTTGGAAGTGGCTGAATTGTAGCATGATGTTCCCATCCCCTCCCTGCTCACCCCAACCTTCCAAAATCAGATTTAATTGAACAAATTAAATGAGGACCCATTCTTCTTCTAATAACTCTTAATAATTCTAATAACCTTCTTGAGGTGGTGGTTAAACAGGTTCAAGCCACTGGTTTTGCTCAGGGTCCCACAATCAAAAAGCCCTGAAAACAGCCCAAACAAGGTTTTCTGGCTTTCCTAAGGACATCTAATATCCTGCTGCTACTACATTACATTTCCTTCACTCATCTGTGTCTGACCTCTGCTTGCAGCACTGCAGCAGCTCGTGTGAGTGCTGAATGGGAATTCTGCATGCTGCAGATCTCTGCAGATACATCTCTCAGGTACCTGAATTAACACAAACCTCAAGGTTTTGTCCCCCACAAATGTATCAGGGCACAGAGATAGATACTCTCATCCTGCTGTCCTGTTGCAGGGGGAAAAATGATATTCCAGACCATCATCCTGGGGAGGTTGGCAGAGAGAAGTTGCAGTTTCATCCACTGATCTTCACACAAGATTGCGATAATGGCACTGCCACCACAACAAAACAACTAATTCCCCCTGGACTGAGCTTGCTTTTGGTGGAGACTAATGCCTGAGCCCATAAGTGGGGTTCACCAGATAAAGGACAAAACCAGGAAATCAGCTGGGAATTTCCTGGAGGAGAGGGCAGGTGTTTTGCTGGGATGTGGCTGAGCCCACTGCAGTGTGACTGTGCTGGAGTTCTGCGTCATCATATCAGCGCAGATGTTCAGAAAAAGAGGAAATGGCCTCAGGATGTGCCACAGGAGGTTTAGATTGGATATTAGGAAAAAATTTCTTCCTGGAAAGGGTGGTCAGGCACTGGCACAAGCTGTCCAGAGCAGTGGTGGAGTCCCCATCCTTGAAACTGTTAATGAGGCACGTGGATGTGGCGCTCAAGGACAGGGTTCAGTGGTTGACTTTGACAGTGCTGGGGAAACAGTTGGACTTGGTGATCATAGGGGTCTTTTCCAACCTAAATGATTCTGTGAGGCTACGATCTCAGCTGGAGGGGAGCAGGGAAATGGGAACAGGTGACTGAGAAAGAAGCCTCCAGAGATGCCTGCTGTGAGGGCCAGAGCAGGACATTTGTCGCCTGTGCTGCTTGGAATGATCACAGGCAGGGGAGAGGCAGGAACATCCTGCTGGCTGACGAACTAGGAGGGCACAGGGCACCTTTTTTGGTTAGAGATGCCTAAAATATTTCCACTGAAGCTGGAGAGTAGAGACGAGGAAAGGTCAGCCAAAATGACTACAGCTGTGGAAAATGGCAGCAGCTGGAATTGCAGCTTTGTTCCCAATTGGCATTTGGTGTCACTCATGTAGATCGTGCTACTGCCCTCCCACAGCTTCATCTCCCGACAGCCGAAGCTTGCCGGTAGCTGATGCATTTCCATGTGGTCTAACAGAATGCTTGGCCTTGGGTTTCTGCCTGTTTTTTCCTCCTTCCACCCCCATCTTGACCTGGCCAGACTGTGCCGTCGTCATAATCCCGAGCTGGCTGCACTGCCGAGCTTCCCAGCCAGTAAAACACCATGCTGGAAATCGCTGGATTAGGTCTTAATGGCAGGATCAAGTCAGCAGGAGATGAGTGGGGAGAAAGCTCCTGCTTACACAGGTGGACAGCCAGTCCTCCTTGAGAAAATGGGCTAGAAAGCCTAAAATGTCAGAAAAACATCCTCTTTCCTGGCCTCTTTGGCTTTTCTCTGCTTTTAACACATCCATCACCTTCCAAGGGTCGGAAAACCCTGCTCTGAGTTTTGTGAAGATGATACGGAGAGGTCAGAGGAAAGGAAATGTTTAAACATTTCCTCCCTCGCAAGGGAAAGTGCTGTCATGGGTGGTGGACGTTCTGTCCCAGATATTAATTCCCAACACTAAATTCTGCCACCTCTGTTGAAAATCCTGGCTGTGGGATGTTGCAGTGTGCTGGAGGATGCCAAGGGTTTGTGGCTGCCTTTAACACCCGTGCTGGTAGGACTCCTGGAACACCAGAGAGCCTGGGAAGTGTGGTCGGTGTTTTCCAGGGTGGCATTACCACTGAGCAACTGAGATGCTCCAGGCTGGGGTTTTGGAGGTGGTCTTTCAGGAGGGTGCCACAGCAGGGATTGCACAGATCAGGGCCCTGCCCACCCTGCACTTTTACCTGCACAGATCATCAGGGGCTCTCGGTCGGCAGGGCTCTGAGGTGTTGGATTTTATCAGCCTGCAATGACCAGGAGAAGCTGTGGCTGCCCCTGGAAGTGTCCAAAGCCAGGTTGAACAGGGCTTGGAGCAACCTGGGGGAGTGGAAGGTGCCTCTGCCCATGGGAGGGGGTGGAACGAGATGAGTATTAAGGTCCCTTCCAACCCAAACCATTTTGTGATTCTGTGATACGCCTGCAAGAAAGTGGGATTTTTGGGAGGCCCTGTGATGGGAGCGGGGGGGGGTGATGGAGACTTTCTGCTTTGCATTTGCTTGGAGAGTCTGTGAATTTTCCACCCAAACCTTTCAGGGAGGGGGTGAGTTATGCCACTGGGGCATCTTTGCACAGAATTATCCTCTCTGTTTGTTTTTGGACAGCTTGAATAAGACATTGCCGTACCCCGCAAAAATAACTCCAGGAAGCAAAGGCTCGCTCACATGGGGCTCGTGCACCCAGCGAGCCCTAGGAATGCATGGCAGGAGGAGGAGGAGGAGGAGGACAGGGGCTGGCTTCAGCAAGCACAGAGCCAGCAATGTCGCCCAGCCCCTGCAGGGATTTGGGGTCTGCTCAAGCTCAGCTGAGCCCCCTGGCATCAGGGTTAGCATCCCTGATAGGATATCAGAGGCATGATTCACTCGATCCCAGCATCCGCTTTTCCAGCTCCTATATGGAAGCTAGGCTGGAGACCAACATCCAGCCCAGAGCTCCACTTCCCTCCTCCTGTTCCGCTTCATGAGCCTCCTCCTGTATAGGAGATGATCGTGTTATTAAATTAATTTAATGCAGTGTTCAGATTTCCCCTAATTGAAAGGGAATTACTCGAATTTTAGGGATGTGTTGGTATTTGTGAGGTATCAGAAAGCATAAACACAAGAGTGCCAGCTGAGGCAACTGCTCCAACCTCTAAAAAAACGGCAAAAGAGAAAAATTGGAGTGCGTACGTTTGCATGTGAGGAAGAGGAGTCTTCCTGCTATTCTGGGCTTTCATTTTCCTTCCTATTCCTTCATCACTGATTCCTGAGTTGCTTTTTCAGACACAGGGGATTCCTGATAGGTCAAGGAAATTTCCCAGAATTTGATATGTTTGAACCAAGGAAGAACCAGATTGCTCTGAGAACTGACGATGACTCCTCCAGGCACTCTTGCAAAGGCAGCTGCAATTAACAGGACCATTTACTGTGGAATGGGATCATCCTTTGGAAGGGCATTGTCCGGCTTTGGGGCAGATCTCCCCTTGCCGTGGTGCAAAAGCTTCTGGCTGCTCCCCATGCATGAAAGGAGGATGCTCCAGTCCTCCACCTGTGATTGCCCAGGTGTGATGCTCAACAGAGCCTGGCTTGGCTCACTGTGCAGCTTCCCTTTTGGGGCCAAGCTTGACACTCCTGTCTCCTAATTCCGTGTCTTTGACCTCTGTGGGGCTGCACCTGCTTTGCACTGGGCTGGAGCTGGGCTCTGTATCTACTCTGTCCATTGGGCTGCATGTAATGGTGTCCTCAGGGCTTTCAAGTGGGCGGACAAAGGAGCCATTTCAAAGCTGTGGTGAACAAGGCACAACGTGATGGTGAAGAAGAAGGGGCCGAGATGGTTCTCTCTCCGGGCAGGGAATGCTCTGAAATGCTCAAAATGGCGTTTTGGGGGAAAATTTTTCCCAGCCCTTTGTCCATGAAGAATGAGGGCTGTTGGGGGAGGTCTGTGCCCAGAGTAATGTATGCTTTGTCTCTATTGTTGCCATTGAGCTCATGAGCCCCCTATAAAACACTTACCTTTCACTAGTATGATTAAGAAAAGGCCAGTGTAGCTTTCCCACTCACTGGAGCATGAAGCGTGTTTAATTTAATAATGCTGATAAATCTTAAAGCCAGGAGCATTTGGCTAACACATGACCCACTTTTTCAATCAATTGGAAGCATTTACATAACAGCCTGATGCAGGGCTCCTCCTGCGAGGGATGTGGAGCTGGGGATGGCAAACACCCTCCCTGCCACAGGACCAGGAGGAATGGGTTTAGACTGAAAGAGGCGAGGATTAGATCAGATTTTAGGAAGAAATTGTTCCCTGTGAGGGTGGGGAGGCCCTGGCACAGGGTGCCCACAGAAGCTGTGGCTGCCCCTGGATCCCTGGCAGTATCCAAGGCCAGGTTGGACACTGGGGCTTGGAGCCACCTCAGACAGTGGAAGGTGTCCCTGCCGATGGCAGGGGGGTGGAATGGTATATCTTAAGTTCCCTTCCAACCCAAACCATTCCATGATTCTGTGATGCCTCCAGTGCAGGAGTTTGTCTCCTGGCACGTCATGAGCACTGGAAATGCTGACCTCCGCCTATCAGCTTATTGACCCTTCCTGGCACTGCCTCCCACACACAGGAGTCAGCCTGGTGTTAACCAACACAGCCAGTTACTCTTTTCCTTCATTGTTCACCTTAGAGTGGGCTCAATCTTGAAAATTCCTTATCTCTGCCTTGTTCTGTTACAGTCTCTCAGCCCATTCCCATTGCTTTAGTCTCCAGTGTCATCACCTTTTTCCTTGGAAGTATTCTCCTTCGCCCCACCATTAAAAGCACCTTTTGGCTTGACACAGAACCAGAGAATAGCAGCATGGTTTGGATTGGAAGGGACCCTAAAGCTCATCTCATTTCACCCCCTGCCATGGGCAGGGGCTCCTTCCACTATCCCAGGTTGCTCCAAGCCCAGTCCAATCTGGCCTTGGACACAGTCAGGCATGGGGAGTCCACAACTTCTCTGGGCAACCTGTGCCAGTGAACCTGTTCTGGTGTTCAGCACAGTTCATTTCTTATCCTCCTTGTGACGATTCCATCCTTTTTTTTTTCATTTGTAACAAGCAGCAGCCTCAAGCCCTGCATTTGCACATAGGTCATAAGCAGCCTCATTCCCGGTGAGCCAGTGTCCTTTAGCTTTATGGAATTCTATCTCCCTGCAAACCACGTGGGTTTATCCATTTTGGGTTTCATAATAACCTCTGGGAAGAGGTTTTGCCTCAAACCCGTCTCCCAGCCATGGTCTGTGTGTTGCTGCTGTTTATTCATCCCGACTTGCATTAAGGCAGTACTTGAGTACTTGTTTATCTCCCGCTTTTTTTTGCTCACGTAAGTCCCTGTCTGAGCAAAGGGACAGATGCTTGTGAGCAGGATGAAAAATCTCCCATCTAATACATACTGAGGGATTAAATAAGATGAGGGAGAATTGCTCTGTATCTCTCAGCATTGCACGTAGAAGGATGCTGGCACCTCCCTCTAGGATAGGACTGATCTCCCCGTGCAGCAGGGCTGCAGGTACATTTCACATGCCATGTCGTCATGCAGAGATGTTCCTAAAGAGGCATCAGGAATGCAAAATGAAGGATTTGTTGCCATTCTGTGGTTTTTATTTCTTTACCCCGTGCCTTCAAAACATCAGTGGCCCCTTGAGAGGGCAGAGAAGGAAAGAGAGAGAATGGAAAAGGCAAACAGCATGGTTTTGTTAGATGTGTGTAACATGAATGGCTGGAGGTGGCATGGTCCACAGTCTGCCCAGCTGGGGAGCTCTCAGGTCAGGATGTGTGGCAACCAGGATGCCAGTTCTGTCCTTCCCATTCAGTGCTCCTGGCGTCAGATAGACAATTCTTGGTCACTGAAAAAGTGCCTTGTGGTTCTCTTTATGCTGGAAATGGTGAACTTTGGTTTGCTAGATAGGTGCTGTGGGTCTTTTAAAGCCCCACTGCAGCCACTGACCCTTGGCCAGGCTGCTCATCTGATGCCCTGGTCCGGAGTTGTTTTTTGGCTGCTCTGTGGGGTCTGTCCCACCCCGAGGAACCTGTTCTGAGAGCAAACCTTCCCCGCTGTGTCCCCAGGTGATCCAGCCAAGGTGCTGCCTGTGCCAGGGCTGCTCTCCCAGCTAACCTACGTCTCCCGTCCCCCGGTAGGAAATGGAGTCCAAGGTCTCCGAAGGCGGCCTCAACGTCACCCTCACCATCCGGCTGCTGATGCACGGCAAGGTAAGGGGCTCCCGCAGCGGGGGTGTCCTCACAGCTGCCTCTCCCACCTGCCCAGCCCCACACAGAGCTCTGTCCAGCTGTCCCAGCCCCGGGAATAGCTGTCCTGCCAGTGGGGAGGGTGGCATGGTGCTCCTGCTCCCTCTCATTCCTGCCCCTCAACCCTGCCCCTCTGCTGGGGACAGTGTCCACCAGGTCTTTACTTCATTGTGGGCATCATGGGGTTGGGCTGGGTTCTCATCACATTTTCTAATGTCAGTTCCTCTGGTTTTGACTTTTTCTCTGTATAGGAAGTTGGAAGCATCATTGGGAAGGTAAGGATGCCTTTTAATGTACCTTTGTTGCTGTTTCTGCACCTGTGGTGTGGCAGATGCTGTAGTCACCTCTTCCCTGTGATGTTCTGAAAAGTGTAGGGTGGCTGAGCTAGTTGCTGCAATTGTGAGCCAGAAATTAGGAGAGACCCACAGAGGGCACAGAAGAACATTCCCCTAAAAACCCCGTGAACCACCAGACTGTTCCCAGCTGCTTCACTGGGTGATGGCTGGGAGTTTATTGTGATGTTGCTCTGGTGTTTTCATCAAATAACTTCATTAAGAGATACTGAAAATGTCACACAAATACATTTAAATTATATTTTAAGTAATTCTATGGCTCCCGTCTCTGAGGCCAGAGGACTCAATTTACTTTGTGCAGAAAAGCTTCCTGAGTTGCTCTGGTGTTTCCACAGTGGTTTGGAAAGTCATGGCTATACAGGATTAGGGGTTTTTCTTGGGTGGTTTTAAAAGAAAGGTTTATGGTGGCAAAGATCTGCAGCATGAACATGTTGTCCCTGTAGGCTTGTGCCCTCTTTTTCCATCAGCAGTTCCAACTCTGGAAAGACTCACAGTTGTGAGTTTGTATATGTATATTTGATGATTTACATGCTCAGCTCTTCTCTTGGCTACACATTGCCTTGTATTAGGGAGATGCATTTTGGCTAGGATTGTTTTAAAGGTAGAAGTCTTGAATTTTCAGTAATGGCTTGGCTTTCTCTCTTGTTTCAGAAAGGAGAGACTGTGAAGAAGATGCGTGAGGAGGTGAGCAGCCTGCTCTGAGGATGATTTGTAGGAGAAAGGGAGTGCAGAGTGGCCAGAGCTGCACATTGCTCTGTGTGATATGTGCAGTAATTCCCAGGGTAGGACAAGGAAGCCAGCTGTCCCCAGAGCTCTTTGGACCAGTTTTCTCCCTTCACACTCAAACTCCTATCACATTTTCCAGAGTCCAGTATTTAATGAAACATTGATATTAAGTCACTTGTAAGATACCTTGAGTTTCTTCAGGGCCTTTGTGCCTGCAGCTCCCAGGGAGTTGTCAGGGCAGTGAGCAAAAGTCTTCACAGGCAATGACCCCATGAGCTGGTCTTGCCTCAGTCCCATGAGTTTCCTTTGCAGTAAAACATTGGAAACCGTTTCTGAGGGTTGGGATCTGAAATCACTGCAGAGGAAGGGTGGGAGTTTGGAAGGTTAGATGGAATGCTGTGAGACTAGCACAGATATCAGGCTGAGAGAGGACCCGACCTGATTGCTTGGCTGTGGCTATTCCAGGACTCTTCTTCTCTTTCCAGAGTGGGGCAAGGATCAACATCTCAGAGGGGAACTGCCCTGAGCGGATTGTGACCATCACTGGCCCCACCGATGCCATCTTCAAGGCTTTTGCCATGATCGCCTACAAGTTTGAGGAGGTGAGAAATGTGAGCCAGCCCATGGCTGGGGACAGCAGTGTTTGGTTGGATTTGCCTGACTGGGACGTGGCCTCAGCACAGAACCTTTCACACATCTCGAACTAGGATGGGTCTGGAGCACAAGTCTGATTGGGAGCAGCTGAGAAAGCAGGGGGACTCAGCCTGGAGAAAAGGAGGCTCGGGGGGGTGCTTCTCCCTCTCTACAGCTGTTTGGAAGGAGAGTGTAGCCATTTAAGGGTCGGTCTCTTCTCCCAGGTATCAAGTGACAAGACCAGAGGAAGTGACCTCAGGTTTGGGCTGGATATTAGGGAAAATTCCTTCACTGGAAGGCTGGTCAGGCCTTGGAACAGGCTGCCCAGGGAAGTGGTGGTCACCATCCCTGGAAGTGTTCATGAGGGAACACTTTAGTCGCCTAACCACAGCATGTGTGGATGTGGCACCTTGGCACTGAGTGTGGCTCTGGTCAGGTACCAAGGGTTGTGCTGTGCTTTTCCTTCCCAAGGACATAACCAACTCCATGAGCAACAGCACCGCTACCAGCAAACCTCCGGTGACACTGCGGCTGGTGGTGCCAGCAAGTCAGTGCGGCTCTCTCATCGGCAAGGGGGGCTCCAAGATCAAGGAAATCCGAGAGGTAAGGCAGATTCCATTTCATTATCACACTTCAGCGCAGCTCCCCGGAGCTGATCCGTGGCCAAGGGAGAGCTGTCTTGGAAAAGAGGATCCCTGTGCTGCACTGTGCATCACGTTGCTTCCCACGGTGGTCTGGCTGATGTGGGAACAGCATCCCACAGGGTGCCACGTGCTGGGCCCTTGGGAGGCGTGTGGCATCGGAGCTGGAGCTGGCTCTGGGTGAAGGCATTCAGCTGTGAGATTTCTCCTTCCTCTCTCTTTCTGTCTCCAGTCCACAGGTGCTCAGGTCCAAGTGGCGGGGGACATGCTGCCCAACTCCACGGAGCGGGCGGTGACAATCTCGGGAACACCCGACGCAATTATCCAGTGTGTCAAACAGATCTGTGTGGTCATGCTGGAGGTACAGTCTGTAACAAAGGGGGTAAAGTGCATACAGAAAAAAAATCCCAGCTGGCCCCACCAGAGCGCTGGGAGCTGTGGAGCGTGTGTCTCTTGCCCCCTTCTCCACGCGTTGTCGGACCACTCTCATTTCCTGGTACCTCCACTGGAAACACACCCTGTGTCTTTTCCCCACCATTGTCCATAGTTTCTAGTGTCCCACACTGGAAGCCTGTCTGGTCGGGTGCCCCAAAGGAGGTGCTTTGTGTCAGAGCAGAGGGTGGCTTCAGGGCAGAGAGGGGTGCCAGCAATCTGGGACAGCCAGGCCTGGTGTCTTCAGCAGCACCTGGGGTGCCGTGGGAAGGAGGTGGGGGCTGCAGCCACTGCTCCAAGCACCTGGTCTCTGCCTCACAAGGACCACAACCAGGAGGAGGAGGAGGAGGAGGCCAGAGCATTCCCTGCACTGGGGGAGCTGGAACTGGGAGCAGAAGGCTGTGTTCCAGTGTGGCACAGTGGGAATGGTAGTGAGGAAGGCTGGTGGAGAGCAGGGATGTAGGGCACATGGATATATGCCCAAGGTGCCATTTTCTGGGACAAGTGGTGACAAGCAGAGCTGAAAGATCGCTGCCATGGAGGGATGCTACTGTACCAGTTGCTGGAAATGACCTCAGCTACATGCCCAACCTCCACATCTGCCACCTCAGATGGGAGAAGCTCCAGGAGGAAAGCCCCTGGGACACAGGATGGTGACACATTCCAGTCCTGGTGCATCCCAGAGACAGGATGGGATCCTTTGGGACAGGACATCCCAAAGCAGGGACCAATGTAAGGCCCCTCTGCCTAGCTGCACGGGCCTTTCACAGCAGGAAGGAGCACATTTCCCACTGGAAAAGCTTCTGATGGGGATGGCAAGGCTTGGTGAAGGTGAAGCAAAGCCAAGTGGAACCATCTTCAGCTTGGCAGCAGCAAGAGGGATGCTATCTTGGCTATCTCAAGAGGGATAGCCAGGAGCCACATTACCCAGCCCTCCTGGCTGTGATGCTCAGGCAACTGCATTGCTTCCAGAGGAATTTTAGGCACCCAGTGACTCCAGGTCACAGACTGCAGCAGAGATAAGCCTGAGGTGATGCTTGCCAGGTGTGTTAAAAAGTCTTTCTCACAAAGCAAGATGTGCTGCTCCTCTGCTCAGCCATGGGAAAGAGAAAAACCCACGAGTCTTCTTGCAGTCTGAAATCTGGAAAGTGCCCTGACTTTAATGGCTCACAGAGATGTTCCATATCACCTTTCAGTCTTAAACAGATAATCCTGGCTTGTCCCCTCCAAGATTTGTAATGCAATAAAAGAACAAGTAGGTTTGGGATGCTGGAGATGTGCTTTGATCGGCTTTCCCACAGACAGGTGCTTAGCAGGAGGATTTAGATAATGCTGCTTGCCTAGAAGTAAGTAGTCATCCAAAGAATGTAGAAGAAAAAAATGAACTTTCCATGAGATAATGTAATTTCCATTGCCTGTCCTTATACAGCAGTCACTGAGTTGTTTAATTTTGGGTAGAAGCAGGAGGAGAGCTGAAATCTCTCCTGATCCCTAGGAACCTCCATGTTTCCTGTGGACTGTAAGTTGTTCAGGACAAAACCAAGAGGGAGAACTTGGGTGAGCAGCTCCTGTGCATCACACCAGCGGCTCAGTCACTGCAGCTCTGCTCAGGGACCACAGACAGAGCAGCGAGACCACAGAAGCATGCAAGCACAGAATGGTGTGGGTTGGAAGAGACCTTAAAGGCCATCTAATTCCAGCCCCCTGTCATGTGCAGGGACACCTCTCAGCTGACCACAGGTGTCTCACAGCAGCCATGTCCCAGCTTGGACGGTGATGGACCGCACCAAGGCCCGAAGGTGACCCTGTTCCAGCAGTGAGGAAGAGGAGGGCAGCCAAAGAGCTTGAGCATGGTACCAGGTCACTCATATGGGCTGTACCTCCCCATCTTGTTGCTTGAGGCTCTCCTCGGGGCGTCCTGAGGAGGGTTCCCGGAGCCTAGAGCAGGCGATGTGGTTTGCGCAGAGCAGAGCGGAGCTGAGGGAGGCAGCGGAGGTCCAGGAGGCTGTCTGGGGGCCTGTGCCTTGGCAGGAGATCTCCCGTGCCCCAGGTCGTCCTTGTTGCCCATGAAACCCCTCTTTCCCCTGTGTGCTCCTGTCCAGAAACGCGGTGTTGCCTGGTGCGGGTGTTGCTGTGGCGGCCCCGGGGGCCGTGCTCCATTAGGTGCTGTCTAACGCTCTTTTTGCCGCCGTTTCAGGAAAGCTGTTCTAATGTTCTCTCTCCCTCTCCTTATCCCTTTTCCTAGTCCCCACCAAAAGGTGCCACCATTCCCTACCGCCCAAAGCCCGCCTCCACCCCTGTCATTTTTGCAGGTGGTCAGGTAAGAGCCGACCCGCTTGCAGCCTCCACTGCCAACCTCAGCCTTTTACTGCAGCACCAGCCGCTGCCCGTTAGTGCACTCAGGTTTCTTGCCTTCTGACTTGCATGGTGTCATCCCATCCGTTGTGTGCCACGGCAGCTGGACTGAAAGCTCTTGGCTTAGCTCCTGTGATGGATGCTTGACAGTGAGGAGAAGGGAAGGGCCAGCCTGGGTGTCATCTCTGTGTCAAGGTGTCACACAAAGGAGAGGAATTTGCTTCACTAGAACCAAGTTCAGTACCTGTTAGTGGTTGAGAAGGAGAGGATTAGAAAAGCGCTGTTGAACAAGAGGCTGTCCCTGCTCTCTGGCACCTCCAGCCCATTTAAGAATACCTCCTCGGCGCTGTGGTTGATCCAAGGTAGGAAGGGTTTGTCGCAGCTACTCCTCTGCTCAGGGCAGCCCCCGTGGAAGAGCTGTGTCCCCCTCCCTGGTGCTTGGCTGGTTTGGGGTGCTGCTTCCCCCTGTGGCAGAGCCTGCACAGTGTCACCCCCAGTGACAGTGCAGCCTTGCAGGCACCACGTGCTATTTCCAGCAGCGACCCTTGGAGTGGTTTTTCCTTTGTGGGATAACCGTCATATGGGTGAGCTGGAGGTTATTCTGGAGACAAAAATCAGCAGAAACAAGAGCAGCTGAGCACATGGCTGTTTCTAAAGAGGGAACTTGCACCTTTGCTTTCTCCTCCCCATCTCCTCGCCTCACCTGGTGACCGAAGGCCTGCCTGTAGATGCCACCATGCTGTGGTGCATGGTATCCAGCAGGGGATGTACCTTCCCAAGAGCTCCAGCAGCCAGGTAGGGCCAGCACCACAAAACCACAGCTTTATGCCACTCAGAGCAGCTCCACATGAGTTATTTCATTTCTTTACAACCATAATAGAAGGACAAACTAGGACCAGGAGCAAAGCCCAGAGCACAGGCTATTTCAGGCTGAATTAGTCATTGCCAGGATCAGGACTGTGTCACTCCATCTGAGCAGCTGTCCTGGAAAAGAGCTTTGAGTCCAGCTGCCTGGTGAACTGATCTTTTCAAAAGGGAGAGTGAGATGGAGGTGGCAATTCTCCTGCTGTGAATGGTTGGTGTCTTGGACAGAAGTAATGTCACGGGAAGAAGCGACTGTCTCTGAAGTGAGAGCTCTTCCCAAGGCTGGGAGCCCTTTGGCTCTGCCCGAGGGGTGGCACGGGGCGGGTGGGCATAGGACAGCTGGTGACAGTGGTGACAGGTGTTTGGGGTGGGATGATCCTCGGCAGGTGGAGGAGGCATGTAGTGACCAATGGCAGCTGCCAAAGGGACCAGCCCTCCATGGGCAACGTCAGAGCTGAGTTGCATCTGTCCAAGACACCTTCCTACCCTTAATTATCTATTTGGCTCAAATTTTCTAATCAAAAAACCAATGGCTAAATGAAACCACCAGGACAGGCAACTCTTCAGCCTCTGTTGTGTCCCCAGTGTGCTGGGATGCTGGTGGGCACTGGGACAGCCATTTTCTCTTTTCCTCCTCCATGACTGGGTCTTTTCTTCACACAAAGCACTTTGCTCTTTGCAAACAGTGCAGCAAATTTTCAGGACGTTCCAAGGTTTTTTCCTTTCATTTTTCTTGGCCATCTCTACTCTCCCTTTTCAAAGTGTTCTCCATCTCTTTTGCCATTTCTTTCAGAATCATCTGAATAATGTGTCAGCCAGTGAGATACATTTTTGCTAGCTGGTTAAGTCCTAAATATTGGGCTCTCTAGTGTCTGGCTCTTCACCCACACTGGTGTTTATTTTGGGGTTATTCATAAACAAAAAGAAAAAGGATTGCTACAAAGGATGGGAAAAATGCACAAACCCATTTGCCTGGCAGATACTTGCATGGACTTATCAATTACAGCTGGTGAAAGGCATCGCAGTGCAGGCAGCCCTCAGCTCGATGCCTTTCCAATGCCCCAGCAGAGCACTGGAATATACTGGGTGGATGTAAAGCATCCACTGGGACTCGTGCACCTGGAAATACAGAGAGGCTCACGGAGCTGGCTTGCTTTTTGAGATCACACTTGGGCAGTGATGCACGCTGCGCACCTGCTGCACAGGTAGTTCTGGTTATTAGAGAATCACAGGAGGGTTTGGGTTGGAAGGGACACTAAAGATCATCCACTTCCAACCCTCCTGCCACTGATACTTATTTTTGTACAGCAAAGACCAGCTGCAGCCTGATATTCCTGCTCCATGCAATGCTGGCACCTATAAAGAGCTGTGTCTTTCCTTTTGAAAAAGCCAAACTGAGCCCAAGCCCTTGAAGTCAGGTAGCACAGCATGCTCTAGGTTGGATGGGAGGTGGTACATCTCCCTCCTGCCCCAAGGATTTGGTGCCCCAGGGAACTGAATGTGGCACAGGGGGTCCCAGCAGAGGGATGGAGTTCTCTCCCCATGTCCTGCCAGCCCTGGTAACATCTTTGTTTTTCCTTTACAGGCCTATACAATTCAGGGACAATACGCTATTCCACACCCGGATGTGAGTTTTACCCTAATTTTTCTTATACCCTTTTCTGTCACCTGCATGCTACTGTTAATTCACATAATATTAATATTAGCCAATAATATTAATAGCGTATTTTCGAAGTAATTGGCCGTGTGTAGTATCTGTAATACCTCGAGTAGCCTTTTAACCTGTTAGCACTAAACTTTATTACTTCTGAGGACTTGGCCTGATGCTAAATTGTTTGCATTATTCAGTGCTATCCCTTCATTCTGAGATAAATCATACTCTATGCATTTTGTGCCTCAAAATGGTCAAAACAAGATAAAAAAAAATATTTTCCCTTCTATTTTCCCCCTTGTCTTTAAAATGTTGGTAGACCAAGGGCATATTTAGCTGCTGAGTGCCTTGGTGGGGGTGGGAAGAAGCCAGAGCTCTGGGGCTTTTGTGCTTGAAGCCTGGGCAGGGATGTGCCTTTCTGAGGGGGTGCCCCTTTGGGTAACGTGGAAATTGGACAAACACCCCCCAGCATGTCTCCTAGAGGGATGGGGAAGGTGTGTGCTTCTGAATCTCACCTTGTTGAGGGCTCCCAGAGCAACGTGGTCACCCCGGGTTTGGTGGCTGTCTCACTGCTGTGGGTGGCTGTCACCCATGGCAGGGCAGTGTGGGGACAGCCCCCACTTCTCCTCGGGCTCCTTGGTGCAGAGACAGGAGCTGCTCTGAGCTGCTCTGACTAAGGTTTGCTGATGCTGGGATCCCCTGGGCTCCCTCCCATGCCTGTGGGGGGTCAGGGAGCTCTTTTGTGGGGGGACATGTAGGGATCAACAGCTGGAATGTGTGCACCTGAAATTACCAAGGGAAATAGAACGTCAGTCTGTTTGAAGGATTTCTTTGAGGAAAGCAGTGAAGCTCAGCTTCTGAGGTGGCCATGGCTCTTGGAAAAAGCAGGGACTTTCTAAATGTGTTTCCAAGGGGCTAAAATACCCATCAAGTCCCATTGTAAAGGTGCTGCGAGGCAGGGGTCTGCAGTGGGGCTGAGGATGTGGCAGTGGGTGGAAAACCTTCTCCAGCCGTGGGAAGGAGTTGATGCAGCTCAGCCTTCCCCTTTCCAGTGAGTGCATTGGGTACTAAACCATAGAATTACTTTTTCCATGGTTGAGAAGGTGGCAAGGCTGTTTGATACCACAAATGCCTTCCCCATATGGGAACATTTGGGAGCTGTAGGCTGGATTTTCATTCTAGGAGAAGTGGTTTCACTGGAATTAGAGGAATCCTGGCTTTGGCTTTCCATGTGACACCAGTATATGTGTACTCTGAGCAGCCTGCTGTGATGGTTAAGAAATATTCATAATTAAGTCTTTGCTTTTGCTCCATAAGCAGAGCATAACACAATAACCTATGTATTTAAGGTAGATTAATGCAGCCTTTATCCCAGTTTTTCTTTGCAAGTGGTGCCAAGAGCTTAGTGTTTTCCTTGTTTCTATATTCCTCTGATTGTCAGGATTAAAATACATTTGCTGGCTGCACTCCACCCCACTCCCAACAAATTTCCTGAATAAAGCTGTTGGTACAGGGGCTACTCACTTACTCTCATCCTTATTCTCAGGGTGTCCTTTCAAGGACTGGTCATTTTAAACAATGTTCTGTGCAGAATCCAGTCTAGAATGTGCTTTTAGGGCATTTTAAACACAGTTTAGGTGTCTGTGCTTAGTGGCTGCCTTTTGCAAAGCGGGCAGAATTTTGAATGCCCAATGTGTGCTCCTCCCTTGATTTTGTCCCCTGGAGAAATGGCCCAGCATAAAGGAAGCTTTGGCTCCTGTGGGACTTCAGCATTGCATGGATGTTTTTGGCTGTTTGGGATGTGACGTGTAGCTGCCTGCCTTCCCAAAAGCTGCGGAATCATAGAGTCACAGAATGGGTTGGGGTTGGAAGGGCCCTTAAAACTTATTTCACTCCCAACCTCTGCCATGGGCAGGGACACCTTCCACTATCCCAGGCTGGTCCAAGCCCCAGTGTCCAACCTGGCCTTGGGCACTTCCAGGGATCCAGGGGCAGCCACAGCTTCTCTGGGCACCCTGTGCCAGGGCCTCACCACCCTCACGGGGAAGGATTTCTCCCCAGAATCCCATCTAACCCTGCCCTCTTTCAGTGTGAAGCCATTCTCCCCTGTCCTGTCACTTCAGGCCCTTGTCCAAAGTCCCTCTCCAGATCTCTTGGAGCCTCTTCAGCCCCTTAGAGCATCTCCGTGACCTCCTCTGGACTCGCTCCAACAGATCCATGTCCTTCCTGTGCTGGAGACCCCAGAGCGGGATGCAGTACCTCAGGTACAGTCTCGCCAGAGCAGAGGGGGGCAATCTCCTCCCTTGACCATGGAAGATGAGCTGGAAGAGATGGACATAGCAGCTGTTACTTTGACACCTGGCTGCAGCCATCTTCTCTTCTCCCAGGCTTGTTTATTGCTCTAATTGCAGGGGCTGCATAAATGCCACTATCCAAACTATGTCTGGAAGGTCTACTAGGTCAGTATCAGAAAGGATTTTGGTCTGCCCCACTTGGCAAAGCAGGACCCCTGTCCCAGGGCATGGCTGGAGTGCACCAGGCAAACAGGTTTCATCTGGAGTCCTGCCAGTGGGACCAGGTGTCACGAGGAATTCCAGAAACAGGGTGCAGCTGCAGAAAACAGGATAGTTCTGAAGCTGAAAAGCAGTGGATGCTGATGTCACTGCTCCCTGCAGGAGCAGTGGCATGTCCAGTGTTATCTAGAGACAGCTGTGTTGTGGCAGGAACCTGTCATATCACACCTTTGGCTAAAATAAGCCAAAGACAGCCAAAATAAGCACAGAGATGTGCAGACACCACCTCTTTTTGTTAAGTGGTGAGACCTCTTCCCTGGGGTGGGTGGGTGTCCCCATATTCTTCAGGCAAGACAGGGATCCCTGTCCAGGGATTTGCAGAGGTTTCACTCCTTCCTGCTGCCTCCCTCCAGCCTCCCCTAGTGTGTGCAGTCCCCTGGGTCAGCTCTTCCCAGCACTTCCCCCTCACTGCTGCCTGCCAGACCTCCCTGCTCTCCCTCCCCAGCCCTGCTGCAGCAGCAAGGAGGTGTTTGTCTTGTTGTCCCCCAAAAGCATTGGAACTGGTCATCCCAGGGATGATGGGCAAAACAAGCAGTTTGAGTTTGGGGGGTGATGCTGTGCTGACAACTCCCTGGAGCACCTGTGAAAGTGGGAGGTGATAAAGAGCCTCCCTCCTGCTCACTGCCAGCCTTCAGCCCAGTTTGGTTTGTTTTCTTTTGTTTTCCTGTCTTTTTGGTTTTTTGGTTCGTTTGTTTTTTTTTTT
>VXBN01010698.1:4585-19692 GCA_013397395.1 Sinosuthora webbiana
TATTTTATTTTTAAAGCCCTGGCTGCTTTGGTATCTGCTGCTTTTCCAGATTACTCCGTGCTGGGTCGCTGCCAGCACCTAGCCCTCACCCTCAGCAGATCCCACCGAGAAGGCTGGAGCGGAGGGGGGAGGGGGGCTCTGCTCGCCATGCTGAGTTGATGATGCGGCGCGGGTTAGCTGTCGCCCCTGCGGCAAAGCAGGGGTGACCAGGGGCTTCCTAAACTAATCCGGCACTAGGATTCACGGGCGAATATCGTAGCTGGTGGGAGGAGTGCTCCTGGTGGAGCCGACTGCACGCTCTCGGTGACCTGTTGGCTCTGACCGTGTTTTCCTGTGTTGTGAGGATGTTTCTGCTTGCCTAGAATCCTGAGCCTGAAATACTGTCGTTACACTTTTTACATCTCACAAGAAGAGTGGAATCTACCCTATGTGGTTTGTGCAGCTTTGCAGTGCATTTTGCGTTAGTGTTGTGGATTCTTGGTTTGTTGTTTGGGTGTCGAGTTGTTTGTTCCCCCCTCAGGTCTCTCTTGATTGTAGAAGTGATGAAATAGCAAGGTTTTAAGGAACAAAGATTGAAAGAAGAAAATTTTACATTAAGTCGAGTAGAAGCATAAGTCTTGAAAAATAAAGCTCTCATCTACTGTCTCCTGTTCCTTGAGCTAACTATAGAGGTGATTTAAAATATCTAGAAGTTCTGAAAGGATATCCTCCTATGACGAATATGAATTTAGGATCTTGATCCCTTTTTATTTAAGGCATTTGCTTGAAGGTCTTCACAAAAGGCAACAAAACTTATGTAGGTAAGAATACGTATGTATGTTGTGTTAAAAGTTTAGCTTGAAGCCAAATTTGCTCGACTTCTAGGCTTTTCCCAGTAGATGTGGTCAAACCTTGGAAGGTTTCTGTTCTTACCTGAAACGTGAAGGTAGATTTCACCTTGTTTTTGCAGCTGTGTTTCAGATTCTTAAGGTGGTATTGCTTCCTATGAAAAATACTATACAGAAGTTGCTGAGTGTTCTGATAATGCCCCAAATTTAAACAGGTGCTCTTTAGTATTTCAGATACAAAAGTGACTATAACAACAGTGATTATAGTGTAGCTTTCATGTAAAATTACATTTTAAAGGTCTGCTTCAAATAACGGTATCTGGCTATTGAACAGTGGAAGGGCCATCAATGTCAACATAAATATATATGGCTAGGGTTTAGCAACTTTGACTATTTAGAACTTAAGCTGTACAGCAAGTAAAATAAATGCCTATGAAGAAAATAATCCTACTAGTTCTAAAAATATTTTTTGTTAAATGTCTTCATTGTTTGCCATACTGATGATATCTAGTATATTTGGTGACTGCATGCTTATGACTTAAAATACTGTTGAGCATAATAGTAATTAATACCAGGGTGTAAGAACAAGATACAAGGAAAATGCCAGAATGCTGTTCTAGGAAAGCAGTGGCAGAATACTTAGAAATTTGAGGCAAAAGTAATGACAATTTTTAGAAAAATAGCTACATACCTTCTAACTTCAGAAACATAATTCTTCTTGCAGTTGCCCCAGAGAACATAGTAAAGAGGTTGGTATTGCTAGTAAGATGCTTTTTCAGAAGTGTCACTCTAGAAAATTGTTTTGTGTACAGGATTTTTTTTTTTAAGAGAGCATGGATAAACATGAACTTCTTTGTACAAATACGTGGGCATTTACAATGAAACAGCTTCTCACAGTTGAAAGCTCAGACTGGCTAGTTAGCATCATAAAAATGTATATGATTAATATTAAAGTGACTAGCTTATGAAAATCATCATAGTTGTATTTTAATGCTGAAATGCTTTTATTTATTGTGGAGTAAAAAAATTATGTATTATGTGATTGTATCTCAGTGGATTCTTTAGGTTTTGTTGGCTTTTAAGCGTAAATTTTGAAATCTAAAACTGTACAGAGGAATGTAGGGGGTTTGGGGAGGGTGGGAATTTCTGTGTTTGTTCCTGGATTCTTTTCTCAGATTTCAACATTACTAAAGCTACTGCTTCAGTATGAAAATTACAGAAATTGTTTTCAAATTGTTCATAGCCTGTATGTTGTGAGCTCATAGTCATAGAATTTTTAAATGATGCAGTAGTACCTAGCTCACTTAATCATAGTATTCAGAAAGCTATAAATGCTGTGTGTGAAGATTATAATTTCCTTAACAGTTTTTCTCTTCAGAAACTAGAACAACTCAATCAGTATCCAGATTTCAACAACTACTTGATTTTTGTTCTTACAAAATTGAAGTCTGAAGGTAAGTTCTTGGGATACTGACTGGTTTATTCTAATTTTTTGTTTCTTTTTTAAAAAATTATTTTATTTAGCTTGAAAGAAAAAGGAAACTGATTTCTGTACTCTGTGTGCTGGTGGGTTGATCTCCATAGTCATGTAGAAGAACTCTTTATCCTCTTGGGAATCTTTGTGGAAAAAGATCTGATAACATGGTGCTTGTAGTTTCAGTCTTGAAAGAGATTCTATTCCAAAAGTCCAATGAAATCTTTAAAAAAAAGTGGGAGCATATCATACTTCTGTCAGACTACAGTGAAACTGTAGAATAGCTTTGCACATCATGGTGATGAATCATGACTATACACGTTATAAAACATGCTGCTAAATCCAGTTGATTGTGATCTCTCTAGTAATCAATCTATTAAATATTTAGAAGATTACTGTTGCAGCGGCTTGCTCAACCCCCATCTCACCCCCCCACCCTGGTGGAATGGGGAAGAGAACAAAAAGTAAAACTTGTATGTTGAGATAAGAACAGTTAATTAATTGAAAATAAAGTAAAATACAGTAATAATGGTAAACAATAATAATAATGATAACAAAAAGGGAAAAACAAATGATGCACAATGCAATTGCTCACCATCTGCTGACTGATGCCAGACCCCCCTTCCCGAACCCAGATCAGCCACCCTTCTGGGTGGCTCCCACCAGTTTATATACTGGGCATGACGTTCTAAGGTGTGGAATATCCCTTTGGTCAGTTTGGGTCACCTGTTCCAGCTGTGCTCCCTACCAGTTTCTTTTGTGAACCTTCTCACTTGCAGAACATGAGACAAGAAAAAATTCCTTGACTTAGGATAAACATGAGTTAGCAAAAAATGAAAACTTCAGCATGTTATCAACATCATTCTCATTCTAAATCCAAAACACAGCACTGTAACAGCTACTGAGAAGAAATTAACTCTATCCTACCTGAAACCACACAATCACATCCTAGAGTTGTCCAAATAGTATGTCTGTAGAATCTTCATTCTGAAGCCTTAATTCTAATATAATGTAGTTACTTACTGCTGGCTTATTTTTATGGACGTTTGTACAAACTCTTTATGGCATAGTGTAGCCTCTTCCAGTTGGAAAATTCAGGCAATTCCTTAGTAATTATCAGTAATGACTATCCACCCTCAGGGCAGATTTCTTAATAACCTCCTTAGAAACCTCTTTCTTAACTCTGAACATGGTGTGGACTGCACTGAGGAGACCTGGCAGATGTAGCAACAAGAACATGCTTTCCTTAACATCCAACGGGAATTCAAAATTCCCAAAAATTGTTGTAACAGGCCTGAAGGAGGAAAAGGGGGTTAAAGGCTGGGGAAAATCATCCTCCCCTGTTCCCCCCAGAGACTGGGTACAATTATTAATGGACTCCCAAAGGTAGCACCCAAGGCCAGGGCAGGAGAGCAACACTGAATACACATCCCAAATGACCCTCATTGCACTTGATGTTATCAGCAACAAAGCAATCCTGATCCCTCTCCCTGCTCTGAAAAAGAGCACCACAAGGAGCATATCTGGGAACATACACAGGTTTAGGCACCACACCCACATGAACAGATCAAGCAACATTGTGACCAGTGGCTCTGCACCTAATACAACAAATGGTTAGATGAAATTCATTTCCAACCTTCTCTGGTCAGATCTGTTGTTATCTCAACCCTTTGTGCTGCACATTGGGCACCAAATAAGGCTGTCATGGTTTAGGAATGGTACTCCCCAATTTAGTGTTCCCACTGTGTCATAAATGAGTGTTTTAAGATTACTTAAAAAATCACTGGCAAAGGTATCAGTAAAAACATGTTTAAAATAAAAGCAAAAGCACAACAAGCTTTGTTGGTAAGGTTCACTCTACTAACTAGATGGTTAAGGCACAGAGGAAAAGCAAGCAAAAAAAATCCAGAGTCAATCAATCCAAACTGAAATAAACCCAAATTATCAGGGAGGGGTGGGAGAGAGACAAAAAGATAGAAAGGGTAAGGATAAAAATTAATATGGCCTAAAGGCCCAACAGCGCTTAAACTTAACTGTTCTTAAACTTATCAGTACTTATCCTAACTTAAACTTGACAGCACCTTAACAGCATTTAACTTAATTTATAACTTAAACAATTTAGCAAAGGATTCATATAGGATTTACTGAAGCACAACAGTAACTTGCTTACAGGCCTAATTTACAAATCTAAAGTACTTAAGAATCTCAGAGAGCAGTGTTTCTTCCACATTTTCTATAGCATATGCACACTTACCTGCACACAGATATAAAGAGTCTGTACATGGTACCTGTGAAAAATTCCTCTCAAAGGTAATGAAACACTCACTTCAGATGCCTTTGCGTCTTCTCAATGAGCAAAGGGTCAAGCCTTGAGAAGTAGGGGCATCAGCCCAGGATTTATCATTGTTCAGCAATCCTCCGAGTATAGCAAACCTAAAGAGTTTGCTGTGTCTCAGAGGTCTCACTCAGGGAGGTGTCTGGTTGCAGCTGCTGTCGGCCAGGAGAGCTCAAAGGGTCTTACTTAGGACTTCTGTGTTGCAAGAGAGGGCTTTGATCATAATTTTTCATCCTGACTACACTTCAGGTGCTGCCATTGGGTCGCAACAACCCCCTGCAGCACTACAGGCTTGGGGAAGAGTGGCTGGAAAGCGGCCCCATGGAAAAGGACCTGGAAGTGCTGGGTGACAGTGGCTGAACATGAGCCAGCAGTGTGCCCAGGTGGCCAAGAAGGCTAATGGAATCCTTGCTTGTATCAGAAATAGTGTGGTCAGCAGGACCAGGGCAGTGATTTTTCCCCTGTACTTGGCACTGGTGAGGCTGCACCTCAAGTACTGCGTTCGCTTTTGAGCCCCTCACAATAGAAATACATTGAGATGCTCTGGACATGTCCAGAGAAGGGCAACAAAGCAGGGGAAGGGTCTGGAGCACAAGTCTGATGAGGAGCAGCTGAGGGAGCTCAGGGGGCTCAGCCTGTGGAAAAGGAGGCTCAGGAGAGACCTTATCACTCTCTATAACTACCTGAAAGGAGGTTGTAGCCAGGTGGGGGTTAGCCTCTTCTCCCAGTTAACATGTGACTGGATGAAATAGCCTCAAGTTGCACCAGGAGAGGTTTAGGTTGGGTATTAGAGAAAATTTCTGCAGTAAAAGGGTTGTCATGCCCTGGCATAGGCTTCCCAAGACAGTGATGGAGTCACTGTCCTTGGAGGGATTTGAAAGCTGTGTAGATGTGGCACTTGAAAACATGGTTTGGTGGTGGTCTTGGCAGTACTGGGTAAATGGTTAGACTTGATGATTTTAAAGGTCCCTTCCATCCTAAATGATTCTGTGATTCTGTGTCTAACTGTGGCTGCTAAAAATAATGCTTTCATTGTGGCTTGCAAGGGCTGTAAATAGTGTGTAAATGAAAGGAAAACTCCTTTGGCTTCCTTCCAGGCCAGACACAACATTAGTTCTGAATAACTGCTTATGGAGGACTGGATTTCTTGGATATGTCCATACCTATTAGTGGATTATAGATATGCAAGTAAATAATAATGGGACATAATAAATTAGTGTAGTAATTAATGGAGAGATTTTACCTTGAATTCAGAGAGCATTTCAGGTAAACCTGAGACTTATCAAGAGTTCAAGTAAGAATGTCCACCTTTAGGATATTCTCCACCTGACCTTTGTTATTGACATATTCAAAATTTTAAGCAAAATGATAAAATTGCTTCATTTTACTTGCCAAGTAATAACAATAATAATGATAATAATAATAATACTTGTCACCTCTCACAACCACATTCTGTAGTTGACAGAGGTATGTATGCTCATCTAGTTTTTGGTATTTTTATTTAAAATTGTAAATCTGTTCTCCTAGAAAAGTTTTTGGTCCTTGAAATGCAGTGCCCTGCAAGAACTTTTATTTTTACATTGTTTAGAAGTTGGTAAGTATTTAAAACCTGTAGTATAGGCAAAATGATAGAATTCTTTTAAATATATATGCATCGGGTGGATTCCTGGTTTATGAAGTTACTGAATTCTATGTAAGAATGATGTTTGTAAATAAATATTTATAGCTACAGAGAATGAAAATTAGTGCTTTTTTAAGAAAGACTGAAATATACTTTTAAATCTTGTTCTAATACTCATATACAGCATTCTGGTTTTGGAACTTGTAATCAGTTGATTAAAATTATTTTAGCAGTAGCCCCTCTTATTAAAAGTGCAATTTTTGTTCAACTAGCACCCATTGCACTAGGAAGTATTTTTAATGGCCCTCAGTCAGTCATCATGGGTATGATAAGAGTCCTTGTGTTATGATGCACTAACTTTAAGTTTTAAAATATTTTATATTTGAAAGTTATATCTCTTATTTTTCTTATATTTCTTTGGGGATGTTAATAGTTTTGAAGGCCTAGAATAGATCTGTGTGTAAACTGTAACTCTTGGTGCAAATGAACTTTAAACATCCTTACTTCTTGCCAAAATCAGGGCTTCTGTTCTCATTTGGGCTGCGGTAGAGTTAATTTTCTTCACAGTGGCTGGTATGGGACTGTGTTTTGGATTTGTGCTGGAAACAGTGATGATAACACAGGGATGTTTTCGTTACTGCTGAGCAGGGCTTACACACAGCCAAGGCCTTTTCTGCTTCTCACCCCACCCCACCAGTGGGTAGGCTGGGGGCGCACAACCGACCAAAGGCTAAAATGCTGATAAAAATTAGCTTTATCGGCTGATTAGGATTGCTGTAAACTTTAAATTTAAATTTTCTTATACTATAAACTCATCCTTTCCAGGTAGATCATCCACATCTCACTTTCAGTGGGCTTCAGAAGTAATACCAAGTTACTTATGCCCTTGGTTGAAGAACTGAACATGAATCTCCTCCAAATGAACTCTGAAACTAAAAAACTTTGCTATGTAAATTGATGGTTGTATTTGTAAGGAGGGATAAGGAAACAGAGATAATATTTATCACTGCAAGCTTTGATCTTGTTGCATTGTTCTGCAAATCTACTTTATCCTAAGAACTGATGGAAGTTATAAACGTAATTATCTTCTGTTGCAGATGAGCCGACACGTTCCTTGAGTGGTCTTATCTTGAAGAATAATGTAAAAGCACATTTTCACAACTTTCCAAATGGGGTAACTGACTTCATTAAAACTGAATGTTTGAACA
Source organism: Sinosuthora webbiana (assembly GCA_013397395.1). Taxonomy (NCBI): domain Eukaryota; kingdom Metazoa; phylum Chordata; class Aves; order Passeriformes; family Sylviidae; genus Sinosuthora; species Sinosuthora webbiana. Next base: position 12,051 of record VXBN01010698.1, read on the forward strand.
ATATTGGTGATTCCTCCCCCTTAATTAGAGCTACTGTAGGTAAGTTAACTCTTATTACTGTATTCTGCACACTGAAAATGTTACTGATATAAGTGAGAGCTGTGCTAGTGAGAGTTATTAAACTCCTAAAACTGTTTGCTTCTGATAATTGTCACAACTACACCATGATATGATTCTGATATTAATCTTCAGTGTGGATATACAAATATATTTTTCCTTCCTATTCTCTTGAAACTGAATTAGCAATTCAGTTTGTATCTCTTGAAATGTGACTGAACAGTTTACTTGAATCTGCTCAAATTTAGCTTGCTGCCAATTTTTATACCTAAAACCAGGAGTAAGGTAAAGGTTCTGACTTCAGAAGTATTTTAGCACTCCACTTGCATTAGTAAATCACTTCTGTTAGCTGATTTCCTCTTTGCTCCTCCATATGCACACCTCTTCAGGGAATCATTACACCAGATGTTACATATATTAACATAATGAGTTTATGTTTTTTAAAAGCTTCTGTCAGAAAACAGTAGATAAAGTGTGGTGATCAGAACATCAGCTACAAGTGTTTTTGTTGTATGGTTTTTTTTTTTTTATTTCCTAAATCCTGTGGTTTAGTACACCTCTTCCATAACATGAATATTTGTTATTTTTACTTATTTCTAGGTAATGTTGCTTTTCTGTCTGCACTTTGAGAATATGATTTCCCCCCAATTATTACAATTGTAATTGTCCTTGTCCACTCCAAAAGCTATAAAAAAGTGAAATAAATGTATATTTAAGTACAGTAGAAAAAAACAGGGATTGGCTGCAAGTTCAGAAAGGCATTCAGCTTGTATCAGCTGATTTCTGTTATAAAATAATGTCATGGTTTCACCCCTAAGTAACTAAGTACCACACAGATGCCTGCTCACTCCCCCATCTTTCCCCTCAGTGGGGAGGAGAATCAGGTTGAGATAAGAACAATTTAATAATTGAAACAAAATAATAATTTCAATAATAAAAATATACAAATAATATTGCTAATAATTGTCATGAGAAGGACGTAGAGTTACAGAAGCCAAGAGTAACAAGTGATGCGCAATACAGTTGCTCTCCACCACTGACTGATGCCCAGCACATCCCTGAGCAGCAATTGGCCCCTCATAGCCAACTCCCCCCAGTTTATATACTGGACATGATGTTCTATGGTGTTGAATATCCCTTTGGTCAGTTCAGATTAACTGTCCCAGCTATGCTCCCTCCTGGTTTCTTTTGTGCAGCTCCTCACTGGCAGAGCATGAGACACTGAAAAGCCCTTGACTCAGGGTAAGGACTGCTCAGCAACAACCAAAACTTCAGTGTGTTATCAGCATTATTCTCATACTGAATCCAAAACACAGCATTCTACCAGCTACTGAGAAGAAAATGAACTCTCCCAGCAGAAACCAAAACATTTTCCACCCCTAATTCCATACCATTTAGATCATGCCAGGTCACACAGTTTACAGTACTCCATCACCTGTCTTTTGATAGATTTACACACAGATATACTCCCTTAGTCTATGGACTATGGACCATGTAAGTCTGTTGAGTTCATCCACTCCAAGTACCAGGCCCCGCAACTCCATGCAGTGCTACATGCTTGGGGCAGAGTGGCTGTGTTGCGGCAAAGTGGGACAGCTACAGACAAAGTTTATTAGAGAAGCCGTCTCTCTGGTTGAGTCACGAGGTGCAGAAAGGACCACCTTGCTTTCTAAAACTCCTCAGAGAGAGGAGCCTGGGTGCAGCTGGATCCAATCATAGCCCCAGACTTAGTTAACGATTTACGTCTAAAGGATTATATAGGTGTAGTTGAACCTTTATACAATTTTGTCCTGCAGGATTAAGGATGACAAACCAGATGTATTTATATAAATATATATGACTTATTATGATAATGATTAGACAAAAATATCTTAATCAGATTTATTTACTGCACAGTATAGGAGCTATAACTACTAGTATAGTATAGTGCACTATTTTGAAGCAATATTAAAGCTAGCAAAAACAATTGAGACTGATGTTACTCACCCATACCAATGACTGTGGGCAAATCTCTTTTGCTCAGCCCTCAGGAGTAACCTTGAGAGGTGTCCCCATTTAAGGGAGGAATCTCCACAGATACACTCCAAGAAGGGGTATGTTAAAAGACCCTGACATTAAAATTTGGGACTGGGCTTTTATAGTATAAAGTGATTGACTGTCAGTCATATGTCTCCAGACCAACTGTGTCAGCTCAGCAGCTTTAGATATGTTATCAGTAGTATAATTTGTTCCTTTATCTGGGTATTTTACCAGGTCTACCACATCTTCATCTCACTATCAAGGTGTTTAATTTTGGGATTGATGAGTCACACTGGTTTCAGCATTGTTCAACACCAAAAGCAGCAGGAGTCCCCCTTCTTCATTTATCTCTGACAGCTTTGCAAATAGGACATGGTTTGAGTTGTTTTCCCCATTCCAGGCAGAGTATCCTGCTACACTCTATCATGTGACTTCAGTCAATCATTATCTCATGAAATGGTAATGCAGGTATCTACTGCCTTCATGCTATAAAAGCATCCATTGCATATGTGTACATTATCCTTAAATATGTTGAGGTACACATCAATCTCCTAAGGTTTACTATTTTAACTTAACTCGTGGTTTGATAGTATTAGCTATTTTATAATTATACATTACATGTTTACACACAAAGTTATTATCAAAATCAGTTAGAATTTAGCCAGAAATATTAAACAGAGCATAATACAGAGTTAGGTATCGATTCTGGCAAAAAAACCACTTATTATTTCAATTCATATGCTTCTGGAAGGGTTAGTATCCTTATTTGTTGGATTAGGTACCACACATATATACAATGATTACTAATAAAAACCAGATTCTGATTAATAGCAGTATTACAATAACAGGATGTAACATTAAGTCCAGAATGCCCATTGCAGTTGGAAACCATCTGTGTGAGTTAACACAGGCAGATGGCCAGAACAACCACAAAACAATGGCTGAAATGCAAGGAATAAATTTATTTTATTACCTCACTAAGTGGAGGATTCCAAAGCAACACCTGGGTGGAGACACACAAGCAGGAACATGGCACCGTCAGGCTCAGTCCTTCCTAGCGAGTGGCGGGGCTGCTGTTTGCACCCATTTATCAAGGGCCTACAGACGTGTAGTTTACTACCATGCTGTAATCTCCTCTGTGCTTTTTATGATCTCTGAGCTTTGATCTTCCATCTCCTAAGACTGGGAGCTCAAGCATGTCTCTGAGAGGGTCTCCAAGTCTCTCCAAACACCTATGTTATCTCTACACAGAGATTCTACTTCTCAAAACAAGAGGATAAACAGCAGTAGGCATAATACATGGAGTTTGCCACAGTTATTTTTCAGGCCTTGGCATTCCTAGCTGCAAGGTCCCTTGAGCAAATCTACCATCCTTCTCACCATTCTTCTGCTTTTACCTGTTTCCTTTCAACAGCATCCAAACAAGTTGTCCTGTTACATGACGGTCGTGGGTTGGAGACAGACGCACGACACAGTACACACCGAGGGTCATCAGCAGACAACCTCTTATTGTCCAAAGCTCCCTTTTATAGGGAGTTTGAATTTCCTGGGCCTGGACAGCCGATTGGTTGAGAATCTCTGCACTGCCCAGATCTCTGGCCAGTCATGTGTCTGCATCCAGGGCTTGGATGGGGTTGTCTGAGGTCTTTGTTCACCTAGGGACTTCTAGAACAAGCCAGGTTAGCCGAATTGGATTTGTTATGATCAGATTTATTTTGTCCAGCTACAGACCAGCTGTATGCTGCTACATTGTCCCACTAGTCATGTTCTCCATCCCTTTTTATTTGCTCTAGGACATGATGTATTTTTTCCACATCATTTGGGACAGTGATTAGTGTTTTCCAACTTACCCTTTTCAGTTGTTTTACCAGTTTGTGTAGATCAGGATGTTCCAACAGCTTTTTGACCAGGGTAATGTCCATTCCATTAGGTGTTGGAGACAAAGTGTCATATAACACAAAGTTGCTGTATATGTTCTAGAACACAGTTTCTTGTAGGGAATAGTTGACATCACATCCTGCTATGTTAATATTAAGTTACGAATATATAGATTGGAGTGGTTAGAAAGCTGGATCTTTGTGTTATTTACTGTTAACATAAGGGGTTCTTAAACATGCTGCACATCCTTGTCCTATGTATACCTAGACGGATTCAGGATCATCATCATGATGCCTTGGGAAGGCTGACCTGAAACAGAGACTGGACAGAGCTAGAGAATAAAGGAGATATTTATTGAAAGGCCTTTAGGGTACACCTTGGGCAGGACAAGAGCCTGACCAGGGCTACACCCAAGGTGGACTAAAAATGTTCACAGAAATGCATGACCAGTCACAAGGTGTCACACTTTTATAAGTTTTGGTCCATTTGCATATTGGGGTTTAATTGTCCAATTACAGCTTCAGGTTGTGAAGTCTCATCCTTCTTGTTTCTCTCTTTGGTCCACCATTGTTTATGCTTTTGGGCCTGAAAGTTGTACTCGTTATCCTTGGTCTTCAGCAGGAAAAGGATATGTTTTGTCTACCTACTCTGTGAAGAGAGCTTACTAGCACTTAATATGAGGCTCAGAACTACACCCCTCGGCAGCACAGAATCTGAAAAACATAAAAGCTAAAACTTAAGGCATCATTTGGAGTACATTTCAAAGTGACAAATGCTTTGTTCTGCTTCTAAACAGGTATCTTGGGCTTTTTAAGTGTTACTTTAACATATAAGTCCCTGTCATACTCTCACCATACAAGCATCTACCTCAATTGTTTGCCATGTGTGTGATTGTTTTTGAAAGCCTATGTACAGTGTTGCAATGGATAGAGTATGGTTTTGTTGTAATTTAGTCCCAGTGTAAAGATTTGGTATATGGTATTGTCGTGGTTTAGGAATGGTATTTTCAAATTTAATACTCCTGCTAAAACCATGTGCCTCTTCCCCCCCCCCCTCCCCCCCACCAATTTGAGGCACAAAAGGCAAAGATCATGGGCTGAAATATGAACAATTTACATGAAACAGCAGTGAGATAAGAAAACCAACAGTAACAGCAACAATATTAATCATATAAGGTGTAAGAAAAAGAAACTATTTACATGGAAAGCCCCCAACAATAAACAATACTGGACCATTCCGCCCACTGTTTTCTCAACCCCTCTGAAGCAAGTCTTTTTCTCCCCTCCCCTAGCAATGACCAGAGGTGGTATAGAATAACCTCTGAGTNCACAAAAGGCAAAGATCATGGGCTGAAATATGAACAATTTACATGAAACAGCAGTGAGATAAGAAAACCAACAGTAACAGCAACAATATTAATCATATAAGGTGTAAGAAAAAGAAACTATTTACATGGAAAGCCCCCAACAATAAACAATACTGGACCATTCCGCCCACTGTTTTCTCAACCCCTCTGAAGCAAGTCTTTTTCTCCCCTCCCCTAGCAATGACCAGAGGTGGTATAGAATAACCTCTGAGTACTAGCCATGCCCCCTCCCTGCTACTGCAAATAATTAACCCTCTCCTGGCCAGAACTTTGCTAGGTATACACTGAAGCATATCCTATTGTTCATAAAAAAGCTGTGGCCTTATTAGAAACTGGGTCATAGGAACATTTGATTGAAGACCACCAGGATTGAAATTCCCTCTGAAATTTAGTTACATTGGCCCAAATTACCTTTCAAATTTCAATAAGTAAAAATCCATTTCCTCATTCTCTAATGATTGCAGCACTGGTAGTTTGTATCCATAAGTGAGCTTTAACACAGCTTAGTGCCAGACACATTACACTGAGTAATTCCTGAAGCATCAGCCAGTAATTCATGATTAGCACTTTGATATTTTTCTGTCTTAGAAAAGAGTTGAAGTGAACCACCGAGTGTTTCCTAAAGCTGATAAGGAGGACTCTAAAGATTGCTCTATAGTACTCAAATCACTGATGGTTGTACCTAATTTATTAGCCAGGGTTTCAAGATCAATGGTGTTTATTACCCCCATCCCAGTTCAAAATATACCAGTTACATCCCTCCTAAAACAAGTTAATGTCCTCTTGTTCAGCCTGGCATACCATCCAAGAGAAGAGGTATGTATAAAAGGCAAACACTTTGGTCTGATAGCTGTAACATCAGTTTGCATGGACATTTCTACTTTTTTTAAACACCTGTCTTGGTTTAAGATAATTTAAGGGGACAAACACTCCACAATGAGTTACCTCCCATTTATTTTTAACCAATCCCTTTCCACCAATGAAGAGAAATGAATACGAGTAGATATAAATGAAAAAATAATACTTTACTAAAAAATGAAGCAGCAACAGGCAAGAAATAACAGTAAAGAATGACGAGATACAAAATTGCTAAATCTCACAGACTCCCTGGGATCAAAGAGAAACAAAATGGTGGAGAAACCTCTCCCCCAAAATGACACCTTCCACTGATGACCCCGTGGCTTGAAAGACAAAGGGAAAATGGCAGACAAACCCTTCCCCCAAAGTGGCACCCTCAGTCGACCCTGTGTGGAGAGACAAAAGGAAAATTATTGGCAAACTTTGCTTGCCTCAAGTTTACCCCTGGAACAAAAAATGGGGATGTAGGAGCTTACAAAGCAGTTCTGGTGGCAGATGGGAATTGCTGGCATTGTCTGGGAAGCTCCGGCCCTGCGGTGTCTGCTTCCTCCGCTTCCTTTCAGCAGCTGTGGTGGTGCATGTGTGACGTCAGTGCTGCCACTCGCTGCCTCCTGCCATGCACTGGTCTCAGCCAGGGTCAGTGCTGCTGTCTCCAAGCTGTTGGTGTTTTGCAGGGGGGGAAGAAACGGTCTCTGCAAGCAGCGGAAACAGCACCCCCCAGGCCCGACTGGCTCTGGTTCCGCGCTGCCGACAGATGTTGCGAAGTTCTCTCTGAAACAATTTTAATTGCTAAATGCAGCTTCTCAGGTTGCTACATTTGCCAGTCTAGAGACCAGCCCAAAGCAACCCCCTTCAGAGGCCAGAGAGAAACAAAGGAAAACCAAAGGAGAGCCTCTGCCTGCACTGCCTCAGTTCTCTCCCTGCAAGAAGGAAAAGAGCCAGAACCAAGAGGCAAGAGAACTCCTGCCTGAGTGCCCCAAACTTAATAAGATTGGTACTCCCCCAGCCCCAGGGTTTCATTTCCAGCATATTGCTGGGTCTTACAGAAACACTAACAATTTTGGGAACAGATAGATATGGAATACAGTCATTTTGGGTTACCCAGGACAAGACCAAGAGGGATTAGACAATATTTGTTGTCCTACCAATTTGAATACATAGGGTCAGACTAGGGAGATGTTTGGGGTCAATTTTACAGGCTTTTTGATAATTTTGGTGGCACTCATGGGAGGAATGCTAAGCACCTTTATACACTCCAGGATATATTCAGCTTCTGTCATAATGAATTAAAACTGTTTTTCTGTTTCACTTTGCAGTCCTTTAGATTTGGGGTGAGACAAACTGGTGATGTTCCAATTTTTGTGTTTCTATTTTGGCTGTGTCTTTAGTAGACTTTCAAAGGACTTCTACTAATGCATGACAGCACCAGTTGTAGGGGGACCTGAAATAGTTACCCCCCCGCCC
>VXBN01010699.1:0-89376 GCA_013397395.1 Sinosuthora webbiana
TGATTCCGGACATCACCATACCACTCCTTACCCTTACCTGATTGGTCCCAAGCTGTACCCTTCCCCTTACTCCTCCCCCTGTTTAAAGTTGCTGCACCAGGGTGATTTGCGCTCTTGCTGAGGCAGACTCCCTGGGGTGCGGTTGCGTCCGGTGTGGGAGTCAATAAACTCAGCAGCAGAACCTCCGCAGAGTCCTCTCTTCATTTCCCTCGCCTTCGTCACATCTCGCTTGTGGTTAGCCAAGGATCCACAGGATTGGAAAGGTGTGTCCACATACTGGACTGTACCTAACTTGTCACTGGTGCCAGGGCTGGCTGAGGTAGGTGGAGTGGACACTGACACTGCCACAGGTATTTATTAAAGGCCTTCAATAGGTACACCTTGGGCAGCCAAAAGCTTCGCAGAGGCTACACCCAAGGTGGACAGTGGTCACGAGTTTTTCAGACAGTTATAAGTTTTGTCCGTTTGCATGTCAGGGCTTAATCCTCCAATTACAGCTTCACTAATGAAGTCATGTACCCCATTTGCTCTTACCCCTGATCCACTTCTGTTTATACTTTGCAGAGCCTGAGGCAGATCATGTGCTTGGTTCTCCAGCCTGGAAAGGATTGTTTTGTCTGACTACAATGTGAAGAGAGCTTACTAACACTCTGTATGGAGTTCAGAGTTATACATAATGCAGTACAGGATCTGAAAAATACAAAAGCTAAAAACTTAAGGGATCAGAAGGCCAGCAAGGGACCACAGTGTGTGCTGCCTGTGAGAGGTCATCCCAGGATACACAGGGAAGCCTGTGCAGACTGCTCTGTGGGGAGAGGCATCTCTGCAGGGCTGACACATGGTTTTCCATGGAAAGGGTGTGGCCAAGGATAACACCATGTTTCTTAAGGTAGCTCACTGCCTCAGAGCAGAGCCCTTTCAGAGAGTGGGATGAGGCAGGAAGAGAAAAGCAGCTGACTTGTTCCTCTTCCTCTGTCCCTTCCAACCCTCCCATTCTACTACTATCACTTTATAAGCTGCAGCAAACAAGAAGGCCAGAAATAGCCTCAGAGGTGCATCTGCTCCATCTCTCTCTTGTCCAGGCACCATGGATGGAAGCTCATAATTAACAGGAAGTGTTTCAGTGTTTTGACTAGGCCAGAAAAAGCAAGGGTTTACCTAAAGTAACACTGGCAAAGCCAATATTAATACAGCACATAGTCCTTTAATGAGGTAATCTCTGCACCATCAGAGCCCTGCTCTGTGTGCCCCCAGACCGACATCTGACCTCAGCAGCCATCAGAGAGGAAAACAAAGAGTCCATGACAACATGGCTAATAACACACAAACCCCACTGCTTGTGCTGGGCTTTTATTGACACAGGTTACACACAGCTGATTTCCACTCCAGGAGCTACAACAACAAACCAAGCACAGCCCAGACATGGCCTGAATGGCTGTTGTGACAGAGTCATGGCAATGAAGAATGGCTCTAACAGGCCATCAGAATTATCCTTTCTGGCAGTGGTAAGGTATCTTCCCAGCTCCAGGCTCATGTTATGATTTGGTATTGTTGGCCCTTTGGGAATTGTCCGTCATTACTGTGTGAACGAAAGCCACAGGTCTTTCCATCGAACTGGGCAAGCCATGGATGGCCCTTTGTATAAAACTGATAACTGATGCGTTGAAACGTCTTCAAAGCCCTTCATTATATTTTACTGCATAGGGTCAGTGGATAATCAGAGGAGAATGCCAGCAAAACGCAAGGAGTCTGCTAAGGCAGCAGATGCAATGCAACTTTTTACCACAATATATAAATAACACCCCAAGTTCCTCTCGCAAGCATGTGTGGTAAAAGGAGCATGCAAAGCTTTTATCACGCAAGTCTTGTGTTGCTTTAGAATAGTTAATCAAATAAAAGCTTTTCCAGACCTCTGACTAATGAAAATCTACACCCTGCATTTGCTTTGGCAGTTGGGACACCATTATTATGTTACTAAAGCAATGGAGCTTTTACACAAGAATGAGCGAACTGAGGGAATTGTGCTAAGAGAGGAAAGATGAGAGGAACAAGATGGTGTTAATTTCCCAGAACATGATTAGACAGATCCACTGTTTTTCCCTTCTCTTCAGGAAGGTCTCCAGATCTCTGTATCAATTTGAGAACATATATGTGCAAATAAATACAGAAGTGCTTGTAAATTAACATTTCATCTCCACCTCCTCCAGCTATGTCTGCCTTTACAAAAATTGCTGCCGGTGGGCTGAAGGAAATCCCTCAGATGCCTCCCTACATTACACCTATGCTCTCCATGCTGTGCCTAAATTTTAACATCCATTGTCAATATTCAAACTTCTGCTTTTCATTGAAAAAAATTGATATTTCAAGCACACATCAGTATAACTTAATCACACTAATGTCAAATCTTATCAGTTTCTTTTCTCTCACAATTTTAAGGTGATTTTCGATACCAGGAAAACCAGAAAAAAAAATTTCATGGACAGTTTCTGGGGGTCAAGGGAATTTTCACTTACATTTCTCTTGCTATCAACATTCATATATTTCTATAATTTTTAAACAAAAACATCTCATTTCAATCTATTGAGCAGAAACAAAACACTGCAGCTGAGTTAATCTCAACATTAAAATGCATTTCCCATTGCCACAGAGAAGTTCCAGTTCAGATCCCATTTACGTTAGGCTTTCTATATCTCCCATAATAAATTCCAGTTGTGTAACTCCATGATGAGTAACACAAGACTAACCATGATATGTTACAAACAAGACTGGTTAAAGGAAAACTGTTATTTTATGTCAGAAATAGCCCTCTGGTCAGCTCAGGCTTCAGGAAATAAATGCAGCTTGGATTTCAGGCTTTGGAGGGAAATGTGCTCCTTGGAAAAAGCAGGTATATTAAGTTGTTTAAAAACTAAATGTTTTCAATGCATTCAACTAAATTCTAATAGGCACCAAACTGACCTGAAACAATATACTGCAGTTTGGGTTTCCCGCTGTGTTTTAGCAATATTTCAGGCTCTCACATGGAAAAAGTAGATTTAGTAGACACTGGATTTTCCACCAGACAATGGTTCTCCAACAGATTCTGTCAGTAATTGAAATTATTCAATATTTCTGTGTATACAAGACCCTTTCCCCTCCCTCACTCCTCCTGCTCCCACTACATGCACAAAAAAGGGCTAAACCAGCAAATGGGAAGGGTAGAAGAAATTCAAATTGCATCAGACACCAATTGGCTTCCTTGTATTTTCAGGGGCCCTGAAATAGTAATTTCTTTCTCCAGTTAACTCATTAATAAGCAGACACAGACAATCCCATATCACATCAGGCTGGGGCTCGAAGGAAATTCACCAGGCACTCATCCAGAATCTATTCTTCTTCTGCAAATGTCTTCCTCTTTTCTGGACATCTCACAAAGGATATCCCAGGTTAGTTTGAAAAGTGGGAATACCACTGGCCATGAAGAAACATGACTGATGAGCTGGTCAGTTTATTATTAACCTTTGCTTGATAGGAATTGAGATAATTTGGCCTTGGCCCACTCACAAAGTGGGAACTCAACTCAGTCCAGCTCATTCATATGTGTCATACCCCACACAAACCAGAAATATGACAGCACATATTGGCGATTGATGGAGAGACAGGAAGACTGATTTGGTGATCAGAATTCCATTTTACTCAGGTTTTCCAAGAACTTATATACCATTTCAGTAAGGTTAATAATTTCTACTACAAAAATTAGGTTAAAAGATCATACAACCAACTATGCATTTTACAACATCTTTATCGTAGGGGGTTGATTGAATCTCTTCCCTTAAGCAGGTTTAATCCCATCTTCTCATAAGCTCAAAGTTCTGTTTGTCCTTGCCATGGCATCCTAGTCATCAGACTAGATATGCTAATTAAGTTTGTCTTACTCTCTGTCTTGTGTATTCCCACAAGCACACACCTCTAGACTATTAATTCTTTTACCTTTTTATTATTTTCATGGGGCAGCAGAAGCTCAGCTTCCCAACCAGTAAGAGAGCCTTGAAAAGCTGAGGCAAATGCAAATGAAAAGGTTCAGTTTCTCCATCCAGTGATGACAGGAAATCTGGATAAGTAAATAACCTGCTCTTAGATCACTGGTTAGGTCATAATCTGCAGCAGTGGAATTAACTCTTCACAAATAACTCAGGTTACACCTGGAAGGGTGAGAGCAGTCTGGCACACAGAGGTTAAGGTACAGAAAAAATTAGTTATACTTCTCTTTGCTTCCCCTCTCTCCACTTCCACACAGAGGTTTAAAGCAACTCTTGGCTGAGAAACAGCAGAGAAAAAGGAGGTTCACTTTTTACATCACCAAAAAACCTATCAATTGCAAAAATTTAAAAATTACAAAATTCAAAACAGCCACACCTTTCATGTAGGCTGTTTGAAGCACCAACCAGCATCCCCTTAAGTAAAACCCTTAAGCTTTACCCAGATGTCCATTACACAGCAGGTGACTTCTTCCAACACAACTCAGAAGGGGCTGAAAGCCAAAGTTTCAGCTTGGTGGAAAACAGAGTATAACAGCAAACAGCTAAAATCCAGTTCAATCCTTCAGGAAAGTCTTTACCTCCTCAAAAGTGAGGTTCATGCTTTATCTCAGATTAACTTTAAACATTCTTCTAAACTTCTTTTTCTTCAACACCCTCACTAGACTTCATATCCAGTTTGCCTAACCCAAGGGAAAAACGTCCTAAGCCAAAGCAATAATATGAAAATATAATGGTTGAGTAGCTCAGTTTCCAAGTGACATAAATTGGCAGTAGCTGTTGGGATTGTTGGAAAATTTAATAAAAAATTAAATTTTATTGTGCCAAAAAATCCTTATGCCTGGAATCATATAACATTGTCCCACTGATACTAGTACACCGAAACCAGAAAAACAGAGAAAAGAAGCAAGTTCTGCCCAAGGGTTTTAAAAATATCACTGATTTGAAGCTTTCTAGTTACTGAGAGCCCAGAAGGATACTCCAAAAACATGCTCTGGAAATCTGCATATTCCTAAAGGTGGTGAAGCTTCACAAGGGTGCATTACAAGACAGATTTATGTTTCTGAAAGAACTTGGTTTTAAGCACAGCCTTGCCTAATGACTAATATTCAGAAATGTGGCAGAAAGCAAAAGTTCTTAATGGTGTTTGTTTTTTTGGAAGTGCAGAGTGGCTATGCTAGAAACACACACACACACACAAAGGATAAAGAGCTGAGTGTTGAGATCCTTCTGCAAACACTTTCTCCTCATGGTGACTTCCCCACCAAACGTCTGACAGGCTTTGAAATATTAATAATAATTTTACAAACCAAAATATTAACATCCACTGGAAAAAAAGCCAGACAGTTGTGAAACAGGAACACAAAAATAGCTAAACCAGAGAGAGAAAAGCAGAAATATATTCTCTATAGCTACTGTATTCTTCATGGGTTTAATTAAATTGCTGACTTTAAGTAACAGTAAACTCTCTTGTTTTGTTTTTTAGGATTTTTTTGGTGGTTTTTTTTGGGTTTGGTTTGGGGTTTTTTTAATTGGAAGTGGGGGGGTGGGGTGGGGTTGTATTGCTTGTTGATATGTTTCCTTTCAAAGACTCCCCTTTCAACACTTGTTTGGAACCTGAGATGCAGCAGTAAAATAAATGGGAATGTGATAATGAGAGTTAAAGAATATTGATTGGAACATCAGAGCTACTGGAATTTACATTTTAAGACAGACACAAACAAAAGCACCTCTGTCAAGGGAATAGCGTGATGCCAAAGCCAAGTCTTCAGAAATGAGAAACACCCATTAAAAATACATATTTTCATATAACCCCAGGCAAATATTCTACTGAAAAAAGCTAAGTGATTCTGCCACTAAAGACTGGGTTACACACACAAGGTTGAACACACAGTGAACTTCCAGGCTCTGAATTATGGCATTTGAACCACTGAGTCTTTCTAATGCCATTTTTAAATGTAATAATTCTGCATTTTTCATCCATGTGCATTTGTAAAGCCCACACAAATAACATCCTTTTAATGGAACTTCCTTGATTTACTGCAGCAATAAAAAGATAAAGAATCTATGCAGTAAAGAGAGATCTGGAAGAGTTTCAAAGTCAAAGAATTTGTTCACTTCATGCAAGACTATGGGTCTCTGAAAAATGAGGAAGCCCATTGGGGTGGGAGGCCCATATTGGTATGGAAAAAGGCTCTTTCAGAAAGGCAGCATTTTGATGCATTTGTGCAGTTCTGACTACAGTGGAGACTGGAGTACAATGTTAAAGCAAATAAGAATTACAGAAAAACAGAATGCAATAGAAGCAGCTAATCATATCTGACTTGAATATGGTTTGTATTACACAGTGTACTCCAGTGTTTTCACTTCGAATATTGAATTTTTGGAGAGGATGCTGAAAAGAAATGCACAGAATTTACAAGCACATAACTACAGTTAAAAAGCTGCTGTCACATCCCATGGTAATTGTGACAAGCTGAGAATCCTGGGAGGACCCACTCCACCAACTTCACAAAAGAATCAAGCACAGACAATTGATTTCTCTCATTTGAGTCTCAGCAGAGCCTCCTCAACGGGACAGCTTATCTGAAAGCAGAACCAAAAATGGGTTCTGGAAACACTTCTCATAGAAATAACTTGTACAGAAAGGAAACCATAATAAGGACACCATCAAAAATATTTAGTGAAATGGAGAAAATGAGTAGGCACTGAAAGAGTGACTTAAATCAATCAGTACTGAGGTGGAATATGTAGAAATTCCCTCAGAACTCCTTGTTTTCTTTTACTCCCAGTGTGGAAGCACAGCTCTCAGAGACATGGACAAGAGGTGTGACACAGGCTGCAGGTGTCAGGCCCTTGTGACAGGACTGTGTTGTTTCAGTGAGCAGCAAAAGAAACTTCTGCTCAGTGTCAGCAACTTCAGCCCTGACACTGATTAATAAAAGGAACCCAACACCCTCTCCTTGTTTTACAAAATGTGTGTAACAGCAAGGGCTCTGTTGTGTTTTCAAAAGGAGCTGACATCCTAAATGAGGTTTTATCTGTGTGCCAGTCACGCAGATCATACAACATGGATTGCAAGACTGCAGCATGTGGCAGGAGAAGAAGCAGTTTTGGCTCAGAAATACTGTCAGGTGGAGAGGCTGAGCTTACTTCCAGGGAATAATCAGGTGCTTGGTTCAGCCCTCACAGTACTGAAAATGTCCCACCAGGTTTCATTTATGTCCTCAACAAGTCAGGAAACATTACATAAGGGAAAAGTCAATTCAGAAGGAAGACATGATTTAATTTTAAAAACCCCAAAAATACAATATAGTTCTTCAGTGAAAACAGGCTTTCTTAGGGAGTTAACACAAGTCATTTCCAAGGCCTTTTCCTCTGTCAGCTTCACCTTAAAGAGAAGCAGTCATGCAAGAGGGACACGAACATCATTCTCTCTGCATTCAAAGGTAAAAATCCGACTTATTAGAAAAATATAAACTTGGAAAGGACACACAATTTTTTTTATTCCCAAATTTTGCCAAAACCAAGCAGCAGTCAAGTGAAAGGAAAGCTCTGCCGTGACAATTAGACCTTTTCACTGCCTTTGTAAATACCATATTTGAGGGCACCTGCCTGGGCCAGAGTGGTTCACATTGAGGGCAGGAGGGTGAATTGTCCAAACTCCTTTGCAGTCTGGCTGACCGGACTGGGAGGTGTGTGAGGCTCTGCAGGTCTTCCCTGCTGGACTTGCTTGGGAGAGTGACCAAAGGCACCACAGCAGGACAAACTGCTGTGAACCTGCAGCCAGGAATTTCTGTGCCAGATAAAGAATGAAATTTGCTTTTTTTTGCAGCAGAATAAAAAATCTGTCTAGGGAGGAGAACCATCTGTTTTCCAAGTGTAATGCCAGGGCTGGAAATGATGCTCCAACATCCTTCCACTCTGAAGGAGACAGCAGGGTTAGAGATGAGACTGATATGAGCAGTTGCCACGCCAAATTCCTGGAGACTCTGTTTGCCAGCTCATTCTAGTTTGGTCTGTATTCCTGCCCTTCTTGGTGTCCTCTGAACTGACCATCAATGAGAGCAGATGTGAAGTTAGGCAAATAAAGCAGAAGAAAGTTTCCTTCTTCATTTGCAGAATGTATTTTGCATCCAAATGCAAATAATTTTATTTGGTTAAAGGACGATCTAATGCAGCAATTTGGTGCTCTAGTTTTTCAAGTTGATTATGATTGGCCATGGCTGGGCCCTGCAAACATCCCAGGTTCATGTGTAATAACTGGGTTGAATTCATCTTTTAGGAAACAGGAAGGTTGGTTCTACTACATTTCTTGTTATATTTTGAGATAAGGCTGGTTTTTTTCCAAGTTATTTTTTTTTTAAAGCTATCTACAATTTTCCTATGGCTTCTTTTAATTAATGACAACATTACTACTCACTAAATAACTAAAATATTACACAAACTCCAGAAAAACATATTCTTTTACTTTCTTCTAAAACAAGGTGTTGTGTTTTGGTCCCTCCAGACCATTAAGCTCTTTCTGCCACACTTCTTTGCTAAAATACCTCAAGTACCCCCATGACTCAGCAAGCAAATAATGCATGGAAAAAACCAAACAACACCTTCTGTCTCTGATGTCTGACACTCCTTGAATTAGGATATGTAAGGGAAACTAGTTATCTTCATGCTATGTCATACATTTATAGTATTGATATTTAAAATTAATGTATAGTATTATGCCAGGGAGACATGAATTGGTGAGACAGTGATAATGGATATACCCATGGTGAATTTCAGATTATTTCAATGACCAGAAATTGAAGGAAATATTAAATAGTCCATTTTAGAGAATAACATTTATCACAATTTATCACAAAGAAAACTCTTATGTTAATCTTAGTTCATGTGCAGAGCTGGGAGACACAGAAGATGATGTCAGTACAAGAATCTAGATCCTGAAATCTTTATTTTTTGGTGGCTGAGATGAACTAATTTGGCAAATATAACCGGTAAGCATACACTGAAAAATTAAATATAGAAATACAGACAATGGTCTGTAAAAGACACTATTTAAGTATATTTCCTAATGCCCTTTCAAATATGATTCATGAAAGAAAAAAAAAATAAACACAGCACACACATTGAACCAATAAAAGTAGCTATGGCATTTCATGGGTTTTTTTTTCCTAAATCACTGGTGAGAACATGATAAACCTTCTTTGAATCATTTGAGACCATCATTCATGGCAGGACTCAAAACAACAAATCATTCCCAGAGGGAAACACATCGGTACATTTTTCTATAGAATTTTGCATTTTGTTTTCTGTATTCATGCAAGACAAAACCGAAGTAGAATTTATTGCTAATACGATGACAGAAGTTTTTCAAAGACTGCTACCCTTTAATTGAATTTCAACTTCTTTTGATGGCACTAGATATTGTAATAAATGATCATGAGCCAATTCAAAATTCGAAGATTTATTTAACAATTTTAAAAATTAATTTCGAGAAAAGCCACGATAAATCAGGACAACATCAATCAAATGTTGGGTGGACCATCCAGGAGCAACAATGGTGCTCCCAGGTATGGCTACAAATTCAGGGTCTCAGGGTAGGAACTTTATACCATTTTTCTGCCCTGAGGCAAAAACACGACTGCCGCAAAGGACATGAATTTGCCCAAAACGTGACATTATGCAAATAGTACAACTGCCGAAATGTCCTTCATCCCCCGAGGGATGTTTTTGAAAGGATTTCCAAAAAAAAGTCTCTGAATTTTCTGTTGGGAGGCTTGATGAAATCATCTGCTAATTTCCATCGAGATCGATATCAGATCTTTGAGGGGCTGCGAAGATGTGGAAGATGTGGCTCGCCCATGATCAGTGAGCCGTTTCCACGTTATCTCTTCTGTTACGTTGCAAATGTCGTGGTGGCACCTCCAAGCTAAAAAAATGGTCTGACGCCCTCAGACCGTCTCCAAGAATCCAGGTTTTTTTAATTCCAATGTATAATTTTTCACATACAATTTTAATACACGAATTTTGTACAGTAGATTTATTACAATATTATCCTAACATATAACTGTCTTAATTTTGTTTCAAGAAGTCCTAATTGCAACACCATGTTGAGTAGTATTGCAGCTGACATGAAATAAGTGTTCTACCAAAACTAGATCTTAAACAGTCTGATTAAAAATACTTTGCCACCAAAAAATTTTTGGACAGTACATTTTTGCACAGCATTTGGCAACAGATAAACTGGATGGGGAAGATCATATAAATACTGGGCACTGAAAAATCAGGATATTGGAAATAGTTCAATTTTCAAGAGCCTGGACTGAACCATACTATTTTTAAAGCCTATGTATTTAGAGGTTTTCCTATCTGTTAGACTGACTAAAAAGAACTAAAAAATAAACCCAAACCAAACAAATTAAAAAACGCTAACAAACCAAAAGCTTAAAATAATCCTACATTCCTCCTTCAGTCTGTAACTAGACAGTTTTCTTCATTCATCATTTTTAAAATAATAATAAAAAAGTGTTCAAAGGATGTATAAAAGCAGGTACTGTATACCAAACATCCAGACATACAGTAGCTCAGGTTGGACACAAACCATGAGCCTGAGCTTCACCAAGGAGGTTGATTTCCCAGCTTTGGCCATAACTTAGACTGCACGGTGGGAATGATTTATTCATGGGATTTGGTTATCACTTCCTTTGTGTTCCTGCTTTGAAGCTCCCCTGGTTACAGATGGAAAAGGAGCCCCAGACCAGAGAGAAAGCTGCTCTGAAATGGTGTAGCAAAAATATCTGAGCTCTTATTTGGCTGAGGCAACAGGAAGAAAGGCCAAAGTATACATTTCTGGTAGTGTTTGAATTTATACCACCTAGAAAACCCCCAGCAGGGTTGCCAGGAGGGGAAGCCAGCACCAGATTTAAGAGGGTAGAAGGGGGCAAACCAATGAATGGAACTCTTTCCCATTTCCTAAAATATGTAAAGCTGAGGGACAGGAAATCAACATAGCAAGATGCCAACTAAGAGCAGAGAAATGAGGATGTGGATGGTTTGATCTGGGGGTGTTCTCTGCAGTGTCACAGGGAAGAACAACATGTGCAGAAACAGCCAGCAGGCGTGGATGGCAACCACTTCTTTCCCATTCAGAGCAGCTCAACAGCCCCACAGCTATGGGAAATGCCCCTTTAAACAGCAACCTACCCTCTCAAAAAACGATAATGTTTCACCAGCCCAGACAAAAAGTACCTATTTCCCTGCTCACCTGTCACCCTGCATCTTTAAAATAAAAAACCAAGGCCTCCCCACATGGAGACGCACAGAGCAGAAGTGCGTATTGTGCACACATGTCAGGGAGAGTTGGCAGGGCTGCCAGATGTTTGGGTCCAGATCAGTAACCAGACACCACACAGGCCTGAATAACAGGTAAAGAACCCTTTTTCCCCCCACAATGACATTTGCTTCCTTGGGAGAGGACAAATCAGCTCAGCTTCAGTGAAAGTGATTCATCACTTTATAATGACAAACCAGAAACCTCAGGAGGAACACACTGCCCCTCCTGCTCTTTATTTTTCCAGGGGTGAAGAACAAAGTGACATCAATTAATTATTAATTGAAAAGATCTTTTTGCATGAAGGATGGTGAATTATTGTACTTTGTTAACAGTAGTTAATTTGTTTCTGAGCAAGACTTCAGAAATATTTCAGTATTTTTCTTCATGTTATATACAAAGATTTGAGATATTAATTGCCCAGATGTTTCCTTGAGTTTTGTTCTCTCTTTCTCACATAATAAAAATCTTTCAGCACACTTTTTTTTCCCAATAAACCCACAGTCCATCTGTTATACTTTGCTGGAGACATAAAACAGCACTACCATGTGTGTTACAATCATTCTAAAAAGTAAATCTTCACCATTTTCTTTTACAAATAAGGTGAAAGATTCCATTTTTATTTGTTAGGTAATGTCTTGATATGTTGCCCTTTGCCCTAAAACAAAGCTCTATTCACTAATACCTTCACCTTTGCTTCTAATGTCATGGGGTAAATTATTCAAATTCCAGGTCAGACCATCAAGTATTCCTGTCTCACTGCAGAAAAACTCTGGAAAAATACAGCAGGGCAAGTCTTTAACAGCTCTCTCCAGTTTAAACACATCACAACTGCTTTAGAACAGTTTAGAACTAATAAGTCTCAGCCTGTCATGAGCGAAGTGAATAATGGTAGTGTGCATTTTTATTTCTGTATGTATTAAAAGAGGCATTTGTTCCATAAACTGAGCAAGTGAAAACATAGATTAAAGTGTAGGAAGTGTCGAAACCTACTTTCTAGATTGCTGCTGCAAAATGAAAGTCCTGAAGCAGAACTAAAAAAAATTTTCACTGTAGCCATGCAAAATGGGCAGTTTTCAAACCAGGTTTCCAAACATACTTTTGGGAAGCAAATTTCAACGCTGCTGTAGACTCAATGATTTTTAGTTTAGTTGATACTACAAAAAAAAAGAGCCTCAGAAATTGTTCTTATCTAGTCCTTCAAAATCCCACACCAAAAAAAACCAGCAGGAGAGTATTGAATAAAATAGTGAGACCATGTTAGGAGGACCTACATCAGCAGGTGTGTTATAGTCACAATTTCCACAGATTTCAAGGAAAATTTTATGTAAAAAAACAACGTTCTAACAGGGCAGATGAGACTTGAAGTGAGGTCTAGTATTTGTTGGAAGATTTCAGTCTCTTGAAGGTTTCCTAAGCGTCAAACAGGTTTTGCACTGGACCGAATCCAAACTGGTGCCAGTTTGCAAGACAACTCATGAATCTTTCTCAAAGGACATTTCAAGTTGTCCTCAAGCCTTGCAGGAACACATAAAAGATTTTTAGCTACTTGGTTTTTCTTCTTTACTATCTTTTAAAATGCATGGAACTGAGCTTGTCCTTTACATGACACATGCCAGCTTTCCCCATCCATGAGGAATATGGTACTTTCCGTAAAATAGGAAACCACTCACATCTAAGTAAAACCAGCCATCTGCATTAATTAGTAAAAGACCCCAAAGGATAATTTACATAATCACTATTTCACTTGTGCCAAAAGAGCATAGAAACACAGCTAACATTAAAAAACACTTCACAGGATAGAAAATGAATAATTATTTACATTTTTATCATAGCTAAAATCCGAGAGATTACTTACATTAACTAATACCTTAACTTTCAAAACAACATCTCATTTAGAAATATCCATCCCAGCATCAGCTGCATCCTCTGAGAACACAGGTGTTCTTCTCACCAAGTAATAAATCTGAGATTTTTTTTTCACATTTCAAGATAAACAAATAGTGACATTGTAGTCATTTAGCAGTATCCTGATTTTCATTACTACCGCTGCTCTGCCCTAACACCAGCTGGTTTCAATCTATCTCAACACAATGACAAAAATGTGCTTCCAGGCAATAAGAAAGACCTGAAATCACTTAAATATAGCCAGAATTTTACTCATGAATACCAGTTACAGTAGCATTTTAACAACCCCTTCTAAGAAGTCACTGTCTTAAGTAAGAAGTGATGTAGTTCAGTCAAGCAGAACACTCAAATCTAGAGCAACTATTGTCAAAGATGAAACAGGGAGGCTCCTTGGTTTTCTAGATGTTGCCTGGAGAAACCTGAAGTCTGCAGATTATTTATAAGAGGCTAGGAAATGTCATAAACGAGTGTGAATCCATCTATGCTTTGCTGTCTATTTGGGACACTTCTTAAGAGGTTTGCATATTCACTGGAGAATGTTTAGGATGTGTAAGTAAAAATATGTTTAAAACCCACTACTCCTGTCAATGTTTTCTGGGAATCTGGTAGTAACCAGCCCTTGCAAAGTGAGAACAGTGTTTCAGAAAGGCATTTGTTTTCCTGGAAAGGCATGGGAGGAACATAAGGAACAAGAAGAGAAGAACAGGAGAAGAGAGAAGAAAACCTTTCTTCCTCATCATGAGAGACCAGAATTCCTGTGTAGCTCAGGTGGGTTCTCCTTCTCTTGGAGAGCTGTCTTTGGACTCATCATGGCCTGTTCTAAAAGGCAAAGTCAGCATGTGGTATCCACTCCAGACAACACCACAAAGCACACTTCCCAACTTGCTATGGGATGCCAGGCTGGTCATGATCACTTTGTGGCACTCTGCACTTTTAATCAACACTCCCAGTTCTCCTTTTCCTCAGGGCTGAGTACTATTGCACATTCAGACATGAAAAACAAACAAACAAGGAAAAAAAATCCCAAGCAACCAACCAATTCAAATCCCCAAAGATTTCAGTGAACAATGCAATTTTCTTTAAGTGACAAAGATTATCATTCACCTCCCCTCTCTTATGAGTGTAACCTACTTATTATGTCAGCCATCAGGTGCTGAAATCATGAGGAAAGAAGGAAGAAAGAAAAGTACTGCTCTGATAAATGCATTCATAATTACAAAGTCACCTGTTAAAATCTCTACAATTGCCAGAGTTCCTATGTGGGCACAGAAATCTTCATTTAAGTTTTCTGACACAAGTTCAGTGTTTCTACATTAGTGTAGAAATAACACTATGTAAATGCTCACCAGAAAAGCCAACTGAAGGCTTGACATTGAAACCTTACCCTGGCTTTGGTGTGTCTACAGGGGTGCTGTAACATGAGCTTTTTAATAACACTTAATAAATATTTAGGGCCATCCATTATAAACGGTGGGTGCCACATGCAGAGCTGGGTGGGGTCTTTCTTTACAGACACTCACCATCTGGTATCCCTGAGGAGAGCTCCTGAGCCTGGCTTCACTGCTGTGGTGTTAAATTACTTTCCCTCCTCTGCTCCCATTCATTTGCACCAGGAGTCGAGTAGATTCACCTGTGTCCCCTGCAGGAACATGCTCTGCAGCTGCTTCCATCCCCACCATTTAATAGACTGTTACATTATTCTACTGCATTTAATTGGCAGAATGTGGGAAGAGGAAGAAACAATACCCACAGATTAGTGTTCAAAGGGTCAAACCATACCAGTGAATCCTGTGGTCTTCTCTCAGCTGCCACTGCTGTAAGGAGGCTACAAAACCTTTCCCTGATAAAGACTGCTGGGTCAGTGAGAATCATTAGAATTCAGTCACCACTGCATTTCCCCTTTCCTTTTGTGTGTCAGAGCATCCAGTTTCACTGAAGAGGCACAACAAGGTGCTGCATCTGGCCTCAGATCCTTGGGAGTGAACAGAGGAGCATGTGACCTCTCTGTATACAACCTGTTTGTAAAGCAGGTCACCTGCTCCCCTGAACTGGAGCTACATCAGCACGTGGAAACCACCTGGTTCATGGAGAGTGTCCCTAGGAAAGGCTCAACTCCTTCCCTTTGTAACAATTCCTTCTCTTTAGGGTTTTCTGTCAGCCGGGAGACACAAGCACTGTGGGTGATCTCAATCCACAGACCTTTCTCAGGGTCCATCCGTCTGTATTGATTTGTCTGTCTGTCTCCTGTCACACAGATTCTCCAACAGACACATTTTCCTTTAGGTTCAGTAGTGGCTTTATCTTCAAGGTCTCTTTTCCGTGCCAGCTTTGAAACTTACCATGGGTTTAGAAGTTTTGAGGGGAGAATAGTAACAGGCCAAAGACTATGATCTCACCTAAGACTTACTGCCCTAGGAAGGCACACTAAAATACAATTTATTTAATAGTACCCCTAGATATATTAACCCAGGTATGTGTGTTCTTTTCTCTCTATGTTTATTTATGCTAGCTTTCATAAAGTTACAGAAAATATTTAATTTTAATATATACACAAAAAAAATTCCCTTGATAGCAGGTTTCTTAATGGTTTTATCAAAGAAACAGAAAGCAAAAGAAAATGCATCAGACTAAAGTCCCTTCTAAACTGTGAGAAAAAGCTTAAACCTTAAAGAGATAAAAATGTTCATGCATCAAGGTATCTCAATTCCCTATTTTAATAATAACAAAACTAACAAAGTCATATCTAACATCTATATCATTGCTGTTCCTGGTACTTTTTTCTCACTAAGTCATACCATGTTCCCTCTTAGGTCTTGAACTTTTAAACATTTATGCAGTGTATAATTTTATCTCCCTGAGAGGTTCCAATGAAATCCCTGAAGCCATTCACAGGAGCAAATCTGTGGATGTGGTCACATGCCTGCAAGACAAGGTTCGGATAATGAGCATTTTATGGCAGCAACTTTGTGCTGTTTATTTGGACTGCTCAGCCACCAGCACACTTCTGGGCACTGCAAGATGTTAATCTCAACATTTATTAAAAGATACTGGGAACCAGCATCTGGATCACCAGGAAATTTTAATTAAAGTATAAACACGAGACTTTTCAAACTGTCCCACCAGTCACATTGCTCATGTGGCAGAACTCTTCCTCTGGTGCCTTGTTAGCATGGCTGATCATTTCTGGGCTGAGATAATCTGATTTTGAGCAATATCAGTCACTAAATAACATCAGCAAAAAGTGATTAGTGGAAGGTTATTCTGTACATACAAACTCCTTGTGAGCAATTCAATGTACTTTCGATGTGTCACTGGAGTATCATCATTCTTGTGGGGTTTAGGTTCAGAACAAAAGAAGTCTTCATAGCAGTGCAGGTTTCACAGAACCAGAGAATGGCCTGGGTTAGAAGGGACCTCAAAGATTGCCTAATTCCAACCTCCCCCCAAGGGCAGGGACACCTTCCACTAGCCCAGGTTGTTCCAAGCCCCATCCAGCCTGGCCTGGAACACTTCCAGGAATGGGGCAGCCCTTGCCTAGTGTGCAGACTTACATATTTTATAGTGAATTCAAAACAAATGATAGTAATTAGACAGTTTTTCTTACAGATAAAATACTTTCAGGGGAAAACTTCTTGTGATCATAAGTAGAAGCTACAAGGAATTCTGAGATCCCACAGGAAGGCTGACTGTTGAATTCAATTATTTGATTGCCATTGAATTCCATGGGACAAGATATCACATTAAAAACACATAATGCAGCATATTTAACTTTGCTCTGCATTTTACAGAAGAAGCAACACAATCACAGGGAGCAAAAAGAAAGGAAATGTTTGCTGCTCTGTGCAATATAAGCATGCAGGCACATAGATGAGATAACAAAATACACAATGCGCAGAAGGACACAGCAAAGCTGACTTGAAGCTGGGATCTCTAAGTGTCTGCCCCAGTACACAAGGACTTTGGAGTGATTACATTTGTGGTGAGCAAAGTGCTACAACACAAAGCATCAGAAATGCTGGGAGCTACCTGACAAAGGATCCCTTTTGCTGAAGCAGCAGAAGAGACAGTGGGAATTTCTGCCACTGAAATTCCAGCATGTGGATGCAGACAAAGTCTCCCACTGGAAATGGAGACAGGGCACACATGGGAAACAGAGAGGCCGCTGATGAGGGGAAAAAAGTGCTGAGCCACTGCTGTTTTAGCTGGAGCTCTGACAGCAGAATTGTCCCTGGGAAGTTTGGCTACTGTTTTTGCTATCTTTATTCTGAGCCAACAGGAACTGAGTAAGTTGTATATTCAGGGTTAGAGCTATGTGATCCATGAGGGTGAGGGATGCACCACAGACACTGTGCTGATTCCTCTTTTCACAGGAGTGAAAAGGGCAGTGAGACAAGGTCTGGAGGAGTGTCCACAGATATTAATTGCCTTCCCCCATCCTTTTTTTGGCAGCACACAATGTGGTCACTCAATTTTTACTCAATTTCTGCAGTTTTCCTGGGCTCGTACACAGAACACAATGATGATGAAAACTGCTAGGAATGGTTTGACTGCAGACAGTTTTACTCAGGTCCCTTCAACATTCTGTGCTTTTCAGATAAAATTAGACAGGAGAAAAGAATTGGCAAGAGAGAAGTGTCATGCATGGCAGAAACTAAAGAACAGTAATTGCAACTACTGTGGGCCTTCACCACGCTACAATGGGGTGTTCAGAAAATCTCCTACACATTCCTTATTGCAGCAGGCTTCTTGCATAACTGAACTCAAAGGCGATTTCCATGTTGCTTTGACCAAGATTTTTAGATTATATTGTGCCCAGATTAATGCGGGTTTTATGGATAAAAGAAAGCACAAGAGAAAATGGGTGCTGCCTTAAAGAACCCAGTAGAAAGCAAAAATATGCATTAGTACACTTGCTCAATAATAGCACAGATGTTTACACCATTCATGTTCATGTTCTGATGCCTCTTATGAGAGAGGAAAGCCAGGAATGCATCCAACGCATTCGACACAGGGTTGATGTAGTGCACAGCACGACCAGTGTTCCCATTCTCTAGTATCAGCAAAAGAGGGAGGAACTTAACACACCACCTCCTTCCTTCTCCTCTGTCTTTCCTAATCTGAAAGTGAACAATCTCCTCTCCAGTCTATTTTTTCCATGTCTAGAAAAGTGACAAAATTGAGCCATGAAGATGAAAGGAAAAGATTACTCCCTGGCACACTGAAGCTTAAAAATTTTTCTTTAAAACATCAGGAATAGAATGGAATGGCTTGCAAGGAGTAGAGCATACAAAGATTTTAGGCAATCAAACCAATACCTACTTAAATCTATTGAAAGAACCACCCAAAACAAATCAAGGCTTAAACTGGACTATGAGAACCCAAAGGGTTGTCAGCACAAGCTTTTAAGCATTTTGAAACACCTAAAAGAAAAATAACTTTAATACATGTCTCCTTTGCAATATTATCTCCTCCGGATTGGTATAAACCAAGAGGAGGGGAAAAGACTAATTTGGACTGTATTTGACTAATATCAGCCTCAGCTTGCTGCCTGTAACTGATTCCTACCTGCTGCTCGTAAAATGGGAATGCACTATCAGTGTGTTTCCTAAAGCCTTTCCCTGACTTATAGAAATGCAATAATAAATGAGGTGGGATTAAAAAGAACCATGTTTTTAACGGAGAGGAGAAGGCTTGGTGAAATGAGTTATTAAAGCATGGATTGAAGAGATAACTAAATAAAAATAACTTCTGATGTAATTTGCACAGCAACAGTTTCATCTTTTTCATTATAAAAATGATAAAATGCATAAATGGATTTTACAAAAATAAACACCCAACTCCCAACCAAAGTCATAGGAAATCCATCAGCCCATCCTAATTTTCAGCCTCTCTCTCTCTCACTATTCTTTCATTTTGGGGGAGTATGGGTTTGACAGGCAAAGATAGAGGAATGGGAAGCAACAGAGTTCAGTTTTACTCCTTGTTTTACTAAATTCAGCTATCTTTTAGCTACACAGTTTAATAACACTACAATGTTTAAAATGCACATTAATGTTGTAGTGCAATAGATCTATTCTACTTTAAAAAAAAAAAAAAAAAAAAAAGAAAACAACTTTGTAAGCCTGATAGTAAACTCCAGTGTAAAGTTTCAAAACAAATAGAGACTTACATATTTATGTAAAGGAAGTATTTATATAACAACACATAAATTAAAAATAGACACTCAGGTAAACATATATGTAAATTTTATTTACATTATATAACTTCAATATTCACCAGAAAGCACAGATATTATGTAAATAAGCAGCAGTTACAGGGATATACTGTAAGTGCTGGTGGAATGCAGGACACTATTATTTCCTGATGTTTTAAATCAGGTTTATTTAAAACAATCTGTTGTTTAATGAGTATTTTCCTCTGTAGAGACGTATCAGCATTCTGATTCGGTGACTGCTCTTTTCAGTCGAGGAAGGAGTTGAGCCAAGGAAAATCACAGCATTCCCTATTTATGTGTCCACACAAAGGAAATGCCTCCTAATGCTTAGTCAGCTGCATATTAGGCAGAAACACAATTAATGATCATTAAACCTCAGAGAAGCAACCTTTAGAGCCAGAGAAGTTCATTAAACCAGCCACAAAATCAAACCTGTGTCAAGTCTTAGCTGGGATTTAGAAAGTTGAGAAAACTACTGGCACTGCTGTCAGTTGAGCACTGACAGAGGACCTGGATTCTCTCCATGGTCATGCCAACAACACTCTGGAAAAAAACTTCTCTGAAGGCATCAGAAAATTCCACTGCCAGGCACTGACACCGGTTGTAAAAGTCCTTCACTCAGAGAACACTTAGAGCTTGATTCATGAATCGATGGTTTAGAGAGACAAGACTTTTCCTTATTGATCCCAGGGTCGAGCTTGTGAAAACCAAACACACACTTTGGCCTGCCCTGCTTATTCTCTCCCAGAATTTCAGACCTGAAACTGCTCTGTGCTTTCTCACACAAACAGTGGAAACGTGGGCAAGGTGCAGAGGAAATAAAAGCTTATACAGCACCCAAAAGGACTCACTCTGAGCACTCCTCA
This sequence comes from Sinosuthora webbiana, assembly GCA_013397395.1. Lineage (NCBI taxonomy): Eukaryota > Metazoa > Chordata > Aves > Passeriformes > Sylviidae > Sinosuthora > Sinosuthora webbiana. Next base: position 20,335 of record VXBN01010699.1, read on the forward strand.
GACAACAGCAGAAAAGGAATTATCAAGCTGGCTGGGAGCACTGCCTCATATGTTTATATTTCCCCATTCCACTCAGCATGAAACAATGGTCTACCTTCCACTCTCCTAAGTAGGTAACCAAGAAAATCTGTGAAAAAATTCACAGCTAAAAGCCTGAAACTAAGCTTTTCTTCTGTCACTAGCATGTTAAAATCAACTTCTTCCTAAAGAACATTCAAGGTCTGAAATTTAAGTTATTGTTATGATGTCACTTGAATATATCATAAATTAAAGGACACACATAACTACTATCTGAAGAGACCTGTAATTTTTATGGTAATACTGCATCTCCCTTAATTAAACTTTTCAGCGTAACATATCTTTCCAAAATTATCCAGTCTATCCAAATATTGGAAAATTTGGCCTGAAAATAGATACTTTCTTTTCTGTTACACACCTCACAAAGAAGGGAAGCTGCACAGAAATGCTTTGTTTTGTTTAAAGGGCCAGTTGCATTCCACTCTGCTCACACCTTATACTCAAAGCACTAGGGTTTAATGCTTGTGTTATTGTGACATGTAAAAAGATGATACAGGCTTTGCAAACTGCTTTGTCTTCAGGTCTGTGAATGGTGAATACCTTCTTACAAGCTCCCAAAGTTCCTGATGACATCATCATACATCATTATAAACCTGACACAGCTCTTATCCCTCAACAAATTCAGTTTTATTTCTGAGGGGAAAGGAAAATACCACCTGGGTCAGACTTGGCTCAGAGTGATGGGTGAACAGAACTGGCAGCTGAGCCTTGAACAGGTCCAGCAGCAAGAACTCAGAGAATAAAAATGTGTGTCCTGAAATGGTTCCAGGTCAAGCAAGGTTTAAGCTGGCATGGAAATATGAGAGAGAAGTTGTACTGTGTCTGAAAATGCTTCAAGAATAAAAGCTGAAAATGGCCAGTTGGACAGAGAACTAATATTGAACACAGTATGAAATGACTCTGTATTAATAAGTAGTGAAAAGTAGCTTGGATATTTAGCATGTGCTTAAAAAATTCTTCCTGAGGACTGCAAGTGCTAAAACAAAATTCCATTTCCCAGTTTCTAAGTTAGGTGCACAAACAGCACACTGTTTCCAGAGCCTGGCATACATATCCATAAGTTATAGTATTTCAAATTCCTAACTTACCTAATGTCTTCAATGTATTTATGTCTTGGTTGTATCAGTGGGGTAATTATCCCTGCCTTAGTTATGGCACTGCTTAAGGAATCCTGGCATGCACTTCTTCAGTAATAAGCACTTCATTTTGTCAATGACTTCACTTAAAAACTCTAAGCTTTCCTAGATGTGATTATTTTTACAGAGCATGAAAATTAACAACTCTACCTCATATAAATTCTTTTATCTGCTTGGAAGAAAGTGCTGGTCCAAACTGCTGCACCATTTTTGTGTCCAGGCTTGCTTCAGCTGTCAGTGGTTTGCAGATTTGGCCTCGTGATATTTTTACTCCACTTTTCTTTGTCAGTGCCAACTGTGAGCTGTTTTCTTTGGTCAGCTGCGTACTACAGCCAACAGATCCCCCTTCTCCTGGTACCAGTGAGATAGCTGTCAGTCAGAGAGGCTTGGCATGCTGAAGACTCCACTTCCCCACCTAAGGCCCCAGAAAAATAAAAGATACAGAGACAGGCCCATAAATCATATGAACGAAAACATTCGTATTATATTGGCAGCCCACTTAACACCACTGAACCTCAGAATCTGGCAGCTCTTATGGGGCAGAATTGTCCCAGAGCCCATAAATGTTCAATCTGGACTGAAATTTGGCATGAAGTGATGCCACTTGACTGCTCCACATCATATCCCAAACTCTATTTCTCATTCAGAGGCAGCAATGGCACACAGCACTCTCTATTCATAGCAGATTTGGAAATTTGTGCCACTGCTAGAGCAAACTCCATTATTCCTAACTGTGAAGGCTTCTGAAGCTTGATGAGGTTATGTTTTAAAGTGAAAGTGACCTTAAGGATCACTGATCCCCAGTCTTCTGATATGTAGGGTTTATTTCAAACTCAAAAGTGGCAGATGACTGTTTTTTCCTTCCTTTCTCTGCCAACAGACCAATTTGGTCTCAGCAGTCTAAAAATACCCCAAAAACTTGATTTTCTTTTCCCCCCTGCAGTTTTTTTTAATCCAGAGACTGAAGATGTTTCCCTTTTTCCCTTCCTGTTTATTCTTCTCTCTAGCAGATAAAGGAAAAAATTCAAATCAAAGATAACCTTGTCCAAAGGCATCAATTGTTCACAAGTTGAAATACCAAGGCCCTCAGTTTCAATATGGTGTCATCAGGATTGACATTCCACCCTGAAAGCTGGGAAAAATACAAATTGCTGATGCTGTTCCAAACAGCATCAACATCCTTCATTCTAAGAGGTCCAACACTTCCAGAAACCTTCTCCCAAACTGATCCATTTTGGCAGCTTGGCACCTCTGTATGGTATTATCTTAATGCATTTGAAAACAAGACGAAAGGTTCTGCTGCCCTGTGTGATTGACATTCAATGTTCTAAGTGCTCCTTGCTCTTCTCTAGCAAGAAGCCAAAACTAGATCATTAAGTAAGGTGTCAGCACATCTGAAGGTCAAGGTCAGAGGCAGATCTTAACAGTATCCAGAATTTACGGTGAAGGTGAGGCCATTTTGACTGAGCAAACTGAATTCGGGTCATTTCCCAGTGAGCTTTAGTTTAGGAATTTATTGTACATCGTTCACCATTAAATTGATGCTTAAAAATACCCATTTTTAAATTAATTGTTTGGGGGGAAAAAAGTCTGCAACAGAAAAAGACTAGAAGCCTCCTTTTCCCAGAACTTCTTACTATAGCCTTTGGTGGCCTTGGGAGGTGGAAGCAGCAGGAAATTAATATCACTGAAAGTGTCAGCTGAGGTGTGGAGGTATTGAAGAAAATGCCCCAAATACAAAGAAAAACCTAAGGTGCTGCTGTTTGGTGTGGAAGGAAGTTCCCTAGAATGCAAAGATAGACCTAGCTGTGCTGAGAAAAACTTTGCTTCAGCAATAACTTCAACAATCCAACTAACTCTGGGTGGAGAATCAATCCCAGCATAAAAAAAAAAAAAACAAAAAAAAAACTGGAATAAGAGATAAGGCTTAAGGAACAATATCAGTAAAATGCTTTAGAAAGAAACATCCCCACATTGTGATGTAAATCAAAAAGTCACAAGTGAGCAACTAAACCATGGCTGGATGATGAGATCATTGACCACAAGATTTTAGTTATGTGGTGCATGTAACTGAAGCCTTCAATTCATGCCAGTGTCAGGGAGCTCATGCAGCAATATTAACAATTGCATTAACTAAGCTTGGATAAGCTTTCATTACACTGAATAAAAATAGATCTGCTATTATCCACTAAATACATATCACACATTTGCATCCCTTCATGGATTTACCTTGGGACTTTAATTCCAAAGACAAGATATTGACTGATAGAGTTTACTGCAGCAAAAAATCTGGAGGCTTGTTCAAAGAAACCCCAATACATATTAAGCTACGAGCTTTCTAAGCTGTGCACACATTTGGAGTTTAAAGATGTCTCAATAAAAAATTATTAAATTCTTAATATGCCTTAGGCAAGAAACCTTGGGGAGGGATGAGATTGGACATGGTAAAAAGTGCTAATAAGTGAAAGAAAGGTGGATGTCAGGGAGGGTAATTGATTTTTTTTTTAAGTATTTGGGTTCAGGTTCTGATTGAGAAAAAGCAGGATTTGTCTTTGTTTCTGTCAGTAAGGGGAAGGTACCATAGCAAAATTACATGTATATGTATAAAGAGGAGAAAGCCTCTCCTACCAGAACATCTGACTGTATGTGCTGCAGTATTAAGGACTTTGCAATGGACTGAAGCCTCAAGCTGAACTTTCTATTTCCCTTCTTTTAGAGTTTTCAACACCTGTTCTTTACTTGTGCAAATTAATAATATTAAGAGTTTTGCTAGAGGTTAGCTTACTCATTAATGGTGAGCCTGGGGCCTGAATTTTATAAACAGCTAAGCCCTTTGCCTGCTAACGTACAAGGTCAGCACATTATTGTTGTGAAATATGATCTAAGTGGATTAAAAAGAATAAGTCTTGCCTTTAGGAACCGTTTATAAACCACCAATACATAAAAATAATATTTTCATGCATTGAAATCTCAGTGAAGGTTTTGTAACACCGCTGTCCCCATGTGATAATGCTTCTCAGTCACCACAAACACTCCCAACAATCCTTAATTACATATTCTCCATTTCTTTCAGTACACTTTTAAATGTACTTCATTTGCAGTTGCTATCTCATGTTAAGGTTCAGAACATAACTCAGACTATGCAGAATGCATCTTTTCTCAAATATTATCTAAATATTATCATAAGTTATGAAACTAGGGAGGAAACAAAAAGTAATATTCAGCTTGCTCAGAATAGTGTCTTAGAAACATGCACATGATACATGAAAGCAGTACCAGAAATTTAAATATACCACTAAAATTCTTCATATTAGAACTCAATGACCATATTACTAAAAGTTAATTTCTTTTTTCTTTCAAGGAAGAGCCATGCTCCAGCACTGAATGTGTGACATCAGAGCTGACCTACGTGTGGGGATGAAGCCACCCAGAGCAAGGAGAGAGAGGATGTGGCTGTTTTCTGCAAAGGTAGGAGCTGACTGCTTACCCTGTTTTTTCTTACATGAGAAAAAAAAAGAGTTTGACTTTCATCCCAGGCAGTTGTGATTGGATACTGTCATTTGGAGTTACTCCTATCTGGAGCTCTGGAGAGTGACTGACTGACAGCCAGAACTGGAGATTTGAAGCAAGTTAGCCATATGCTCAGAAGACAAAAGAGATTTATCATCTGTCTCCACAAGGGAGGCCAAGCTAAGGTTATTGAGTCTGCACAGAAAGTCAAATAATCACAGTGACATCAAAACTGACTTAATTGGTACAAAAGACACAGACAGCTCTGCTGGTTAATGACTAAATGAAGTAAGATGTTACATATAAAACGCTTCTAAGAAACTATATTTAGGTGTGCAAGCAGAAAAGGATCAGAAGCTAAAATACAGACAAAAGTGTTCTAATGGAAAATCCAAATTTCTAGATTGAGAGATTTAATTTCTAAAGTCAGCTTCGTGTCCTGGCAGCTGAAACAATACCTCCTTGCTAAATCATGATTTTCAGCGAGCAAAAGACAACAAAGAAATATGGAGCTGACTGGGCTAATTCCATCTTCTACGCTGAAATGAATCAAAAGTGACACACAGAGCATCTACAGCACAAAGAATATTGGTCAACTAAAACCACTGGTTTCTTTTTAAAAAGTGTAGCTTTGTTTTTATTTCTGTTCCCTTAACTCCCCCCTAAACCAATCAAACAAACAAAAACCAAATAAAACAGCCCCCGCCCCACAACATTTATTATTAACATATGACATAGAAATAATTTTCCTACATAAATGAACTTCTAACATTAAAAACTGGTGAATCTAATGATTTCCCTGCCTGGACATATATTCTTAACTAAGAGCACAGTGGGCATCAGTGAATAAACATCTGATACCTCAGCACTGAGGCGAGGGGGAAAAGGAAGGCTAAAAGAGCTGACCACAACATTCTCACCTACAAGAAAATGAGACCGGATAGACTTCATGTTTTGGCTTCCAGGAGAGGAAGAAAAAAAAATTACTTCCCAAAACAAAGGAAAAATAATACACACATTTATATGTGTATATATATAGGTATGGTGTATATATGTATATATATAGGTATGGAAACTCTAGGTAATGACATGTGCATTCCCACGTCCTTCAGGGTACTTATTTGTCTGACCCTGAACTGTTATAGTTTGTCCCTGCTTTAGACACAAGAGGCAGGAAGTCTTCTGGCATTAATATTTTCTTTGTGGATATTTTCCTGCACATTTCAGGAAGAAACAAGGCTGCAGAAACAGATTAATCATGGCAGAAAACTTGAAGTTTTTCAGCCCTTTCTGCAGGTAGCCAACAATTTCTCATGCAGTAGATGGGGGTGCAGTGAAAAACAACAGTAAACCTGGAATACCAGAACTAAGCTACAGATTTGAATGAGTGAACATCTACTGGGGGAAATGCAAGATGCTGTTGACTCCGTCCAGAGTTTTTTCAACTGCAGAGTGAGTTTTAAAAACAGTTTCCAGCCAGGAATTTACCAGGTGTCTGAGGGTGCAATGAAAATTTCAAAATGTAATCAATAAAAGCTCAGGAGTCAAAGTGTTAGGTGACAGCCAAACACAAAAAGGAGGAGCTGTTCAGCAATGGATTAGAGCGCAGAATGAGAGAGTGGAGAAAACACACAGCCAACTTTTTCTTTAAAACAGAAAAAACCTCCAGTTCAGACTGGTTTATTTCAACCATTTACATTAGACAAACTCCCACATGGCTTTGGAACTGGACACTTTGCCTTTTTCTGGGTCATCATAATGCAAATCCTCCAGCACCTTACCAGGTAACATTTTTAAAATTAAGGAAGAGAAACAGCCTAAGAGCAGCCCTACATAAAACTCAGATATTGCTGGGTCACCTGTGTCTGCCTCTGTCATCTGAGGGTGACCAATGTGGGTGGGTGGCTCTGCAACCCCAGGAAAAAAATAGTATCTGGTAATTTTACAAGGAAACTGAATTCTCTCATATCCTCAAGTTCCCTTTTACTCTTCTGTGCTCAGAGCACTAAAAATAAGGAGGTCAAACACAACTGGCAAGGGTAGTTCAAGTGCCATGTTTAACAAATGCCATTTTTTGATAAAATTGTATCATATGCATAGAATTAAATTTCAAAACGTTCATTTCAAAACTGGATGATTGATAATTTCTATGAAGAAAGAAGGTATATGATAAAGCAGAAAAAAAATCCATTTACATTTCAAAATTGTGTGCAAAGGAGAGTTACAATTCCAAGTAACAATATTTGTTTTGTAGTAGTGTTGTCCCACCTCTACCTGGTTAGGGCTTCAGAAACATCCCCTTTCCTTAGGCAGAAGACTTTACACAAATGGCATTTCTGATATAAACCTGACTTGTGTCAAACACATTCAGTACAGTCTGAGAGCATCTCTCTAGAGACAGAAAATTTTCATGAGATTTCTCCTAAATCCATGTTGCTATAGCAAATACCCTGTTTTTAATCTTGCCTGTCAGGGAAGCAGTGTATAAATGTATATGGTGTCTAGGTTATATCAGTTCCTACCTCCTGACACAAGTTTTGTGTGTATTTTCAAACTCCCACAGTCACTGTCAAGGCAGGAGAACAGGTTCCTCACAGGTCCTATTGTCCAGCTAGCTGATCATCTTCATTTCTCTCATTTGGAACCTTTTTTCCTCTTTGAACACTGTTACCCCAAACTGGACATAGAGATCCCTCAGAGGTTTTGTGGGATTACTTTTTGTGCTCAAATGTTGCATTCCTGTTTATATGTCCCAAGGTAGTATTTGCTCTCTTGAGAAAAGAAAGTGCTGCCTAATCCTCTGTGTTGGTTCTGAAATAACATCTGTACCCTTTTCTGTAAAGCTGCTCCAGTCCCCCAGCTTCTACTTACACACTTTATCATTCCTGCACTTGAGCCTAGGGAAACTTCTTGCTAATATTTTTTTTTCTTGATAGTTTTCCTCATTTTTCAGGATAATTCCATCTTAACTCAACCTGCCTTACCCACAGAAACCTACTCTCAAAGGATGATTTTCCCAGCACTTTTGCAAACCCACGCAGCAGAACCCTTCTCCTCTGAGTCACATTTCCCCAGCTCATCTATGTCACAGGAGACAGTGTCATGTCAAAGTGGGGCTAAATCAGGAGAAGGTTTTATTTTTCCTTGTTGGAAGCAAACCAGTGGCTCTTTCCCTGAAGAGCTGAGCTCTTCCCTGGATGGCTCTGAAACAGTTTGAGTTCAGAGAGCTGTTTGCCCTCACTGGTGTAAAAGCCACTCACTATTGCTGCTCTTGGCACACTGGGAACCAGGAGGGAGACCCTTGGGACAAAGTCCTGACTCACTTTTCTGGATGCTAATTCCTATTTGCTCACTGTTGCTTTTGGAACAGGGCAGTTCAGCTTTGAATGAAAGTTTTTTCCATTCCTAGGACTAATTAGCAGTGACAGGGAGGGACAATGGATTTGTTATCACTGACAAGCATTTCTAACTGTGTTGCCTCAATTAAACTGATGTCATACACAACACTACAGGGAAGTGGCCTGAATTTCAAAGAACTCATGTTGGAGTTGACCTGATGGAAATGTAATGAAAGAAATGCAATGTAATGTACAGAATTGATGGCAGAAATCTGGATGAGATTCACATTGCACTTTTCACTCAGCAAAGGCCTAGAGCATACATAAGAAAATGATGGATTTATTTTTCCAGGAGATAAAATAAAAAAGATAATTTTTTATGCCATTGCTAGTACTTGTATTTTAAAGAGGTCACTCGCCCTCCATACATATGGTCTCACAGATGAATATATACTTATCTGCTGGAAGCCTTTTCTTAATTCTCAATAAAAACAATATTCTCAATAAAAACAAGAACTTTTAAGAATGACAAATGTTTGAGCAGTCACATACTGACATAGCATAACTTCTTTGCGTTCCTTTGCCCATTTGCAACGGAGTCGAAATATTTCAGAATTAAATATTTAAGAAAGTGAAAGTTAGTCACTTTTTAAAAGAGGCCAAATATGCTAATGCAAAATAACTGCAACTGTGGAAATGAATTTCTGCATTTCATGCTCAAATAAAACACTGAATGTCCAGGAAACAATTTTTTCAAATTAAAGGAGTAGGGGTAGGAAAGGCAAACCCACAGTTCAGCAGTGCCATGATATTATGCTTAAAATAAAAACTATTACTGTAGCATGAAAGCTGTAATAAAAACAGCCACCTCTAATAGCAAAATCTGAATTCTAGCAGATTCATTTCTAAAGCTGGAAATCTCTACCTCCATAAACAGCACTAAGAATCCCCAGACAAAGTGTTCCTAACTAGTACATGAACACAAAGTTTCATTTTTCATACATCTTCCCCTTTGCTCCAGGGTTATTCAGTTTTAATGACAGAGCTGTCACGTGTGCTCAGATGGCCACAAAGACCTTCCATTTTGGTGACAGAACAGATGAAATCATAGTACATTTTTGAACCAATATGTATAGAGACACACTTCTGTTTTGTGAGACCAGGTTTTTGGGTTTTTTTTGCGAGGCAGCAAATCACAGACTACCCCAGTCAAACTGCAGATGATTCACTCCTTGTCCAGGAGGCAGACAAAAAATACAAGTAATGTAAAAAAACATAAGCAAGCTCAAGAAAAAGAGGGCTGAATTATTCACAACATCTCTCCCCAAAATCAGTTGTATTAGTCAGCATTTTGTGTGTCATAAATGTTAGGGGGGATCAGAGTTCAAAACTGAGGCCATTTGTATTAAAAATGAGTTTAAACTTCAAATCACCCTCATAACCAGGAACCTTCACCTTACATAGTGCACTGTTTTAAGAAAAGTGAATTGAATGAAATTAAAAAAAACCTTGAACATACTTAAAATGCAAAAGTTAAACTAAAACCACTTATGTTCCTGTTTGCAAGCCCAAATCCAGAGTTACAAATGCATCAGCAGAGCATGTGATTTGGTAAAAGATTGGATGCCTATTTGAATCAGCCTAAAATGAAAATTAAATTTTTTCTTTTCCAGGGAAAAAAAAAGAAAAATAAACCACTTAAAATCTAAACAGATATAGCAGGAAAAAAAAAAATAAACCATCATTTTTCTCTCTAGACACAGGTCCCCCTTTGATCTAGTTGGCATGCTGGCTACATTCATGTATTGGTATGTGACTTAACTGTGCCACAAATTAATTTAACATCAAATTGCTACAGTTGAGAGCTGGCTCAAATCACAATTATGCTAGTTCAAAACCCCTCAATTTGACATTTTCTACACCACCAATGAACTTAATTCTCAGCCATTTTGACTTAAATAGCGCATATTCTAAATTATTTATCTAATATGAAAATAGCCTTAACTGAAGGAGCAGTCCATGGCCCTGCATCTTTGGGAATTAATTTTGATTTGCATACTCAGTTTTAAAATTTCCACATTGCAGCTGAAATTTGAAGGCAGAGCTCAGAACTCTTTGTTCAGACTCCATTGTTCATTCTCCCTTTTGCGAACAGAATTCTACCAGAGAATTTAACAGTAAAATATCAGAAAACATCACAGTTAAATTTATTGCACCATACTAAGTCTCTCTTTTTGTGCATTTAGAGTATGAGGCAGTCTTAATCCCCCAGTCATGTGTCTCAAATGAAATATGTTTTTCAAAAAAAAAAAAACTGGCCAAGTTACATGGATATACAGAGATCTTTTTTTAAAAAAAGGATTGAGGATTGCTAATTGTGAAAGACTAAATTACTCCCAGCTTATAAGAAATAATACAGACTTTGTCTGAAGTTCTGCAATGCCTGAAGTTTGGCACAATTATAGAATGAATAGAAAAACAATTTAAAAGAAATCTTGAACATCTTTTTTAAAAGAGGAAGGTGAACTCCTGAAACATCATTCACTTCATTTTAGTGTCAAATTCTCTGGTAGAATTCTATGTTTGCAAAGGGGACAATGGAGAATGGGTCTGAACAGAGTCTGAGCTCTGCCTTCAAAGGTCTCCTGAAATGTGGAAATTTTAAAACTGAGTGTGCAAATCAAAATTAATGGCACTGAAATTTCATCCTCACACGTTTTGAAAAGGCTGTTCTGGATGCCTTTGTCCTTTTGAGCCCTTGATGTCCTGAATTCCAAATCATGCATTTGCTTTGTTCCCTGACTTCTACCTGCTCCACCACGACTTTCCACACCTAGGGATGTGCAAAGTAAAATCATTTTTAAGGATTAGGCCCAGTAAATGTCCCAGTCAACAACTTCAGTTATTTGTGCACAGGCAATCTCTGATCTGTCAGGCACGTATTCACTCACTTGTTTTTCTACCTCCAGCCGGTCGTTATTTACTCCTGCAGTTCAAGCAAATGTTTCTTCTTATTGGAGCTGGGCTTTGGGAATAGGGTGATAAGGCTAAACAATAAAAAATGCTTCCAGGAGAAGCCAAGAAAATAGCCACTCTCTAACTATTGTAGGAATGTGTAATCTTAGTTGCAATAAAATGAAGAAAGAATAAGGGTGGTAGGGGGGGTGACCTGCACCATGTGTACATATATATATATATATATGGGAGAGAGAATCAACCCAGAACATTCTGTTGGAAAACAGCTTCCAACAACGCTGTTGGATTGGATTTAAAATTATATATTCAAGGTACACTTAACTGAGGAAATTACTGTGATATCAAGAAAGGCCTCCTTGGGGAAAATATGTTCTGTATCCCCAAATTTATGTGATTCTATTGTACCAGAAGCATTTGTAAGAAGGGGCACAGATGAGTAATTGCAGCAAGTGTCAAGTGTTGGTTTTGGTATGACCACCATGAACTGAATATAATCTCATTTCACTCCTACTGCTTTGTTATATGCTCCCAGCCCTGATTAGTGCTCCCTGAGTGACCTGCTTCAGCATTCATGACATTTCTAGAATATTGATTCACTTCCATATGTTTGAGTTAGCTTTTGCCCATTTGACTTGAAAATACCTCTATCACTTGTGTGCAGATCCTTTAAATAGTTTTTCCAACTCATAAACAAATTTCAAACACTTTTAAGAAGGAAAACACACTCCTCCCCAACTCCTCGCTATTCTGTTTTCTCGTGACTGATTTTAAGTATTCATCTTTTTTTTCTCCTGAAACCAGGTCCTACTGCAGGAATGTTTTGATCTGTCAAATCAAAAGTGGATTCTGCTTTTTTGTCTTTCTGTAAGAAGATGAGTAGACTCCCCACTCTTTGGAGAACTCATCTTTAGCATTTTTATTGAGGATAATTATTCCAGATTGAGTCTAGTTGAAAATAAATGTATTCTTCTACATCAGAGTTTAACCCAAAGAGCTTTGGGATATTTATTCAAAGTTCAATGAGTTTCCAGACTTATATAAGTTCATTATCACCACGTTTTTCATATTCTAAGTAGAACTAAGAATAATTGAATCACAACAATAACTCGAATTGCTTCAACTTGCTTCAACTTCACGCTTGATTTTCCTGCATCTAAAAGCAGGTAAAAAAGACTCACTTTCATAGTACAAAAGGAAGTGTATATAAAATTATTTAAAAATTCTATTCCACATAGGTGTAAATCTCTGAGAGCTTCATGCATTATTCAGTAGATGAAAGAGAAGGAAGAACCTGGAAAAGGCGAAGAATAATAGTTATTACTGCTCTGCTTTGTAAAATTAACTATTTCAAGCTGCTTAACCTTAGCTCAGAACATTGTGTTGGACTGGTGCTCTTATAAAGAGGAGTCTGCTGCAAATTACAATCTTGTCTGCTGCTTTCAAAAATGAAAAACTTGAGAATACTTACAAAGTGGAGCCACCTTCTTCCCCCTTTTACTGATTTGAAAATGAGTCACATTTCAAATGCTTATTCCCATGTGTCATCCAGAGAAGACCACCCACAGTTACTGCATTTTGAGCAAACTTTCAGTTCTCCAAACCTGCAGTAGCCCCCTGCACTCCTCCCCTCCTGACCTCATTTGGCTCTCAAACACAAGCGTTAAGCAGGACAAAAACCCACAGGCCACAGCTTCTTCTGTGTAAAAACACAAAAGGAAAGGGCAAAACAAGCCCCAATATCTCAAGGTGAATTTATTAAAACAGATTGTTAAGAAATATAAGAATTTCCACTAAAACCAGAACACACCCCCCTATCCTTACCCCAAAAGTCCAGCATCACAAGCCCTGGTACAATGACAGATGCCACGGGCTTCCACTTTAGTGATCTCAACACCTGGTATAACTATGATACAGCAACATTTTCAGTTAACAGAGATCATCAGGTGACAAGGGAATTAAATCTTAATGCCTAAGCACTTGCAAAACTAAAGTCACCTCTTATTCCTGGAGTACTACTCATCTAGAAATATATACATGACAGCCAGCTGATTAAGAAGGGTTAGGGTTTGTAAAAAAAAAACAAACAACCCCAAACCAACTAAAACATCGCATTCCATTACTTTGTGGGTTTGTTTCCAATAAATGCCTACATTGTATTCCCAAATCTGCTCAGAGCAAATAAAAGACTTTTTTGTATTTTCTGCTTTCCCACTAAGACATACATGGAACTGCCATCAAAACCCATTTCCTCTCTTTGCTGAGTTTTCTCCTTGATTCAGATTTTCCCATTTGCTTGCATTCAGGGCTTAAAAACAGACATGGTGCTTGAGAACTGCTGCACACAGGAAACCCCTTAAAACACGGAAGAAATTATAATTCCTGAATTGGATGTAAATTGATTTGTCTGATAATATTCTGCTTCCATTTCATAATATTTGTCATGTTTATACCAGCCTTGAGCTCTAAACATTCTTTCTACTAAACTAAGAAATAAAGCCGTGGGCATTTTGTTCCTTTAGAGTCAAAGATTTAGCAGATGGCAATGTTCAAGGCTTTTTGATCTGCTACATTCTGTCTCCCTGACGTGGGATTATTAAAGTTGTTTGTTCCCTCCTCTGCATGTTTTTTGTGTCTTACACAATACAGAAGAAAGCAGCATATCCCTCCTCACACCTCTCCATTCACAAAAATCTGATGGGAATTACATCCACTACAAAGCATATAAGATGATAGCAATAGATATTACACTTTTTCATGAGAATTTTTAAATGTATGGGTATGTGGGACAGAGCTGTACCCTCACTTGCAGCTAAACCTTTCTATCCTGACTATGGCTCACCTAGAAAGCTGCACAAAAAGGGGAAAATTTCAGAAAATAGCTCCATTCGCAACATCAAACATTTCCACCCAGTTAATAATTACATTATTATATATAATTTACTTACATAATTAATAATGTGGGTGATTAAATATATCTCTGTATAACTTATTTAGTCAAGACTTAAGAGTGTCTTAAGCCATTCTTCCCTGATGTGCTTTATGTGTTGGTTCACACGTAGCCCTTCACTGCTGCTGGTTCCCATTGTGAGCACAACTATTTTATCTGGTGCCTAAATATTTTCAGTTTTTATCAATCTAATTCAAAATAGGCCTGGTACTGACTGGGGGAAGAGAGTGTGTATAGATAGATAGATAGATAGATAGATAGATAGATATAGATATGTAAAATATATATATACATTTGTTACAACATTTAATTTATGAATCATAAGTGATGACTCACAAAATTTGAGCATTGACTACACACTATTATCACCAACAAAAATGATAACATAAAATGAATGCTTAAAATGAAACCAGGTGCATTTCAATCATTGTCGCAGAGCACACCACTCATTTAGACTGGACCACTGCAAGGTGACTTAGACATTTGATAATACCTAGGTTTATGATTTTTTGCAGTGAATTTTCATTAGTTATTCTTACTATCTACTAATCCTATTGTCAATTAATTTGTTCTCGAAAGTCAAACTGGATTCATGTGACCAAACCTCTGTGGATGTCTCCACAGCCAGAAGCTGTGGCCAGGGCAATTTATTAATTTTTCAAGCCACATCACTTCGCAGGTCAGAGAAAACAACCTGAGATACTGCTTTGAAAAATGGAGAAGTGTGTTGAATGCTCATGTTTTCAGAGAGGACATTTCTCCACTTCAGGTGTTCCTTCCCAGCTCCCCGGAGGAGGCCTGAAGAGGGTTTATCTCCTGTACCATCCCCCTCCATGTGACAATCTCCCCATGTCATGGCACAGTTCTGTGTGTAGGGGATCCTCTGCAGCTCTGCCTGCAGGAGAAGGGGCCCTTTGACCTCATAGCACAGAGGCTGATTTGTAGGTCTTGGTCTTCATGCACTTTAAACTCATCTCCACAGCTGGTTTCCTGTAGAACCAACTTTATTGGCAAAAAAAAAACCAAAACCAAAACATAACAAAACAAAGCAAAACAAAAACAAACAAACAAAGAAACAAACGAAAAAAAGCTGTCTCTGAAGTGCAAGGTGTGATTTATGGCTCTTGGTTTCAGCTTCTTGCCCCGCGCTCCTCTCCCTCCCCTCACATCATAGCATTTGCTGTAGATGGTTTAAAACCACTCCAGGAGCTACTTTTTTCTTCTACAACACATTTGAGAGCTTTTTAAGTCACAGGAGAAGGCTCTGAACAAAACACTTGTCTCATTCCTGCCTTAAAAACTCAGGATTTAACTTCCAGGTGGGAGAAGAGCAGCTTGGCATGGGTGCTGATTCACATCCAAGCAGAGTGAGAACATCCAAGGAACTTCTCACACTTCCCAAAAAACACTTTCCAGCTCCTCAGAAATGCCAAGCAATTGCCTAACAATGTAACACCAGGAATGCCATATCAAATCTTGCAGACCTAATAAATGAACAGCACTATTCGTTCATAAAACCTACTGAAAATAGGTAGAAACTTAAAATCCACCGAACAGTGTTTTCCACACTTGTTTATCCTGAATCAGTTCCATTGTTGTTTCCCAAGGAGGTCACACACTACCATGACCTCAGAATTCAGTGTAAACTGATATTTTAATATAGGCTGAATGGGATAAATTAACTATACGTGGAATATAATGGACTGAAAGTACTCCAAAGAGGACAATGCTTGAATTATTTAACGACTTGTTAATCAGTGTTTTAACATCTTAAGGCTGCTGTAGTTAATTCCTTATCAACTTAGGTTGGATCAGAAAGGTAAAAAACTACTTTAATGAGAGAAACTGAAACCTGAAATCCAGGGGGTTTTAAAAGGCTATCATAAAAATTAAAGTGATAGTAAGAGATAACCAAGGCATTTCAAGTTGATAGCTTATTTCCCCTTTTTTGGTAAAAGAACCTGTGTTTGGCAAGTTTTGCTGTGATGAGATTAGAGAATTTGCTGCTCTAATACAAACAAGATATTTTACCAAAAAGCGACTGTAAGTGGGCCTCCCATGGAGATGTATTCTTACACATGGAAGTTCATAACGCTTCTATTTAAAGGAAATACTTACTATCACAATGAAATATATAGCACATCTTTAATGTGTGCTTCGCTGCCACAGAATTCATCAAAAATTATGAGAATGTTTTGGTTTGAAGTTTATAATACAGTTTTCAAAGCACAGACACTTGCAACTTTCTTAGTTAAAATCCTGTAATTAAAGCAACCAAAATATTTAAACAATTCCATCTGTCTTTGTTGCAGTGCGAGCCCTTTCTGAGCCCGGCTGCACTCAGCTGGGCTCCTCGGCTGCTCGGCACGTCTCAACAGAACCAATATGTGGGTTCTTGGCTCAGCAGCACCTCCTTCTTGGTTGACATGGTTGTGGTGTCACAGAAAAAGTGGACTCTCCGAAGTTGGGATGGAGCAAAGGTTTATTTGGGGGACATGGGGGAACCCCTTCTTCAGACCATGCCCCAGGAGAGACACCTCACCCCAGGCTATGGCCTGTTTTATACATTTCAGACAAAGGGAGGAGGAAATTAGGACCAAAAGCCAATAATACAAGGCAACTTTATACATGCCAACTAATTTACTACTTAACTATCAAATCCAAAGTTTTCTTCTAGGCGGGTCTACACACCTCTACCGACCACAAGACAGAGACCCTTAAGATTTCTGGACTATAGAGATAACAAATTCAGTGATGGACAGAGGAAGGAAAGGGGGGGCATCTTCAAAAGGATGAATATACCTCATCCAGGGAAAGGGCCAATAAAATTCTGTCTCCAGGCAAAACCCAGGGCTGACATTGAAACCGTTATCAACTCAAGATAAGAAAGCATTCCACTAACAAAGGGGCCCATCTAGGGAAAACTAAAACTTACACTATTCTAATAGTATATTTTAAACTAAATTTTGCAACCCCACATGTCTTGGCTTAAAACAAATAAAAAAAATTATTTCCTTGCTCTAAATGTAAGTAACTTGATTTATCATAAAATGGTGAGAGTTCAACCCTCCAACCACACACATTGCATCAAAAACAATGTAATAGAATTAGCTACTGCAGGAGATCTCAAGAACTATTTCAAGCTCCATTTTGTTTCTGAAGTATTTTCTTTAACTGAACATTTTTTCTTACTTCTATTACTCTGAAGTAGACAGGGAAAAGAGGGAGGAAACAGATCATCTCAAAAGAAAAGCTTCCAGAGTTTCCTGGTGGTTTTCAACTTCCTCCTCAAGTAGCTGATTCAAAAATTGGAAGAGCTGTTTTGCTATGTAAGAGCCCAAGTGTGCAACCCTGAGCCAGAAATGGATTAGAAAAATAAATCTGTTATTATAATACTAATATTTTACTTGCTTCTTTCTGGATTTTTATTTGTCTAAATTAGTGGAAAGTTTTCTCTAAAAGCTGGTGAGTTACACAAGGAGACATTTGCACATTTGTTGGAAAGTGACTTCCAAGTTTAACTAGTAAATTAAAAAGCTAGCTCAGCCTTTCTCATTCAGGAGCTGCAGGGTATCACCCGAGCAAGGAGTGAAACATCAATCATTACTTACACTTATGAAGGAATGCCAAGCTTAGCACAGAGGAATCTCCTCAGCCCTTCAATTTATTTTTATTTTTGCAGCAAAATGGTCAAGCTTTCCTGAATTCACTCATAGAGAAGTAGTAGTAAGTTGAATGTGAGAATGCCTGCAAAGGAAACTCATCCAGGTTAGCTTATCCATGGGTTACAATTAGCAGACTTTGAAATTTGATAGAAATTACAAGTAAAACTCTGCAGAGGTGATTTGTACCTTGAAGCACACAAAAAAAAAGGCAGAGTTTGGAAAAGATTCTCTGTGTTTCAACCAGAATATTAATCCTATCATTACTTCCCATCGCTGTGATTAACTCTATATACAGGCCCTATCCAAGAAAGATCCTTGGGGAGCTGGGGGAAAGAAACATTCAGTGCAGTGGCAACTAATCTTTGGAGGAGAAAGCTGAGTGTTACTGCAAAATAAACAATATTAATCACTGCTATGCAAAAAATGCTGCACAGTTTACTTTAGAAAATATGAGCAGCGCTCTTAAAGGTTTTTACATTCAACTAAATGCTGTAAGTCTTTCTAGACTTTAGAACTCAACCTTTAGCAAGATAGTCAGCTAACTGCACAGTTAAACTTTTCTCTAATTTTCTCCCAAATCACCATATTCATCCTCAAATCAACAGCCAGGTTCCTGGGATATGATTTAAAACAGCCTCTTTGGTGGGAGTTTTTTTTGTGGTTTTTTGTTGTTGTTGTTGGTTGTTTGGTTGTTTGTTTGCTTTTGTTTCGGTTTCATTTTCTTGGGGATTTTTTGTGGGTTTTTTGTTGTTGTTGTTGTTGTTTGGTTTTGGGTTTTGAGGTTTTTTTGGTTTGGTTTGGTTTTTTTTTTTTTCCCTTAAATTGTCTTTGTTTTCCTCTTGATTGACAGAGGAATACAGTACATCTGCTTTAAACCATTGTGATCTCCCATAGTGGTCCAGTCACAGTTTTAATTTTTACTCACAACCTGGGGAGAATAAAATATACCTCTGTAAGCATCCCTCCTTCCTATCCAGCACTCATACAGAAGACAGATAATAAAATATTTATAAAGAGTATTCTATTACATTGCAACATGTGATATCCTGGATGTTTATCCACACAGTTACACCTTTTTGGTTGTTGAACCAGGACCAGGAGGCAGGTCTTCGACAGCTATTTTTTTTGCTAGTTCTCAAAACTAGTATTAGACTGAAAGTTCTAGATGCTTGCTGATGGAATCTACTACAAACATTTTATATAGACATGGTTAAACTTGGAGAAAGCCAGAAGAACTGGAGAAAAACAAAATTTCCATCCATGAGATGCCACTTGTCATTCAATTGTTATCAGCTGTGTAAAAATAGAGTGAGGACACACTGGTGGGACACATAGTGTGCGATTAGCACAGACAGGTTTTTCCCAGATTTCACCACTGCTAAAATAAAATAGTATGCTACAAGTAGCACTTTTGAAGGAACATAAACTTTTACACCAGTGTTCTGCATGTGACTCAGTGCTCTAAGTAGCATCAAAGTCCTGAAAAATGCTGAAGGAACCTTTCCTTGGGCTCTCCTCAGCATTATAAACATCCAGCTAAACTTCAGGCCACAAACAGGTTAAACTGAAAATTCAATCACTTCCAGTGATGAAGATGTTAGGAAAAGTGTTCTACATCCCACTGCAGTGTATTTACCTTAGCAAATAGGGAAGCAAAAAAGGATTAGCTTTTAAAGAGATTTTCTGCAGGGGAACTGACAGGTATAATGGGCATGTTTGGTTTCTAGCTCTGGCTAGATCTAGTCTAGATTTGTGGGCTAAAAGATGCTAGGATGCATCTTCCTATTTAACTTCAGGATACAAATCCATTTGCATGCTCAGAAAGTGCAGTAATGAGATCATATTTTTAAAGAATTATCATGCTTAAGTGCCTACTCACTAGTAGCTGATTCCTTAATCTGGTCACATCTGTGTCCACTGATTGTGTCGTTGTAAGATATGTAGGGAATTACAGCTAATGCAGTGGCCAATAAGGCTTAAATTCAACTCACTCTGTGGGACAGGTAAGAAAAGCTGCAAATAAGGGAGTGAAATACCAGACAGAAATAACATCCTTCCTTCTAGATTTTCCTGTGTCCCTGAAATGGCAGGAAAATGCAATGCAGACTGTCAAAAGCACTTACATTTTCTGGTAAGGGCTGATAACCCATTGCTCCAAGTAAGGTCAGTAGAAGAAGCAAGCCAAGGATCCAGCCTACTTCCCAGGTAGGAACATCATGGCTACAATACAAATCTTTATGCAGCAGGAACTAAAGGATTGTATTTAACTCATTAGACTATACTGCACCTGGGAGCAAGCAGAAAAATGGCAAAGAAGGATAAAAAAAGCCTAGGAAACTACTGCACGTAAAAAAACAGGAATCCGTTTCATAATAAGAAATAGAGATCTCTAAATTAGCCCAGGCAAACTTTTTAATTGTTGGGTGAACTGAGAATAAAATCTATGATTTTCATAAAGCATTTGCCAGCTATAAATGGTGGAGAACAGCTAACTTCTGAACAAGGAGCGAGACCAAGTCAGTGTCAATTGAAATATCACGATGAATGTGCCAGCTGACTTGGTTTAGTCATCATCCCAATTGAAAAGGACAGCAAGGGAGGGGGGAAGAAATCCTCCTCATCATAATCCAGTCTTTATTGAAACAGCCAGTCCTAGCATGCCATTGTCCCCAGCCTCATGATATTCATTCCCAACAAAAGGACCATGAAATTACAGAAAGGGGTTCTCAGCTCTTCAGGAGAAGGTAGCAGAAAAGATAAACCTACAGTCCTTTTGTCTGCAAAAGCTTCTATTTTAATCTGGTCCAGG
Source organism: Sinosuthora webbiana (assembly GCA_013397395.1). Taxonomy (NCBI): domain Eukaryota; kingdom Metazoa; phylum Chordata; class Aves; order Passeriformes; family Sylviidae; genus Sinosuthora; species Sinosuthora webbiana. The sequence continues at coordinate 40,794 of VXBN01010699.1, forward strand.
TCACAAAAGAGAGTGGTTTTAATCAAATGTTCTTTACCACTGAAATACCACACAGCTCAACTGAAAAGCCAGAGACTAATAACTAAAACACTTTTTTTTTCTTTACAGAATAACCAAAATGTGTTTATCAAGTTATCTGGGAACACTCACATAGTGCTATTTTTTTTTTGTATCCTACTCTGATATTCTGATATTTTCAGATCCAGAGATACCTTCAGTGCCTGCTGATTTAGCAGTGAAGGTGTGCTCAGTGAGGCAGTTTGTGCCTCCTGCAACCCCTTTTAAAAGTCTACATCAATTTTTCCTTGCCTGCTGTCATTTAGTGAAAGCTGCTGATAGAGGTAAGAATCTCTCCGAGCAGTTTCTCAGTTTATTTAACTGTGGAAAGGGTGACACCAGGAGACACTTTTTAAAAAACTCTTTAAAATTCTGTCATAAATTAGTATTTTAATTTAAAAATTGAGTGAAACAGCCAAAGAAGCTCCTTTTTTTTCTTTTTCCTGTATTCTGACTCTAAATCAAAATGAATACTAATGTAATAATGCTACATCAAACATTGTAATGAATTTACACTGATGAAGTCTTGGCGGCCTGATGACAGCACTCCCCCAGTGAATAAGTACACAGTGCATTGTCCCCTCTAGAGCTCAACTTCAAAGCCCTGGAAAATCTCCTTTGAGTTTTGAACCTTCCAGATCAAAGCCTTGGAGTTCATTTATACTTTTAGGCTCAGATGAAGGCAGGCAGTAAGACAGATGTGATTTAGAAGATAAATCACCTCAGAACAATGTCTATGAGCATTCTCTATGGCATTACACTTGAGATTAGGTTTAGAAAGTGATACCACACAGACACAACTGCAGTTTCAGGAAAACTGAGGCAAAAAAAAACCCGATATTTTTTAACATCACCAGTGGAATTTACCATTTTATTTTGCAAGTTTGTTTATAAAATAATCCCCGACATAAGTCTTGATGGCTCACACCCATGACAATATATATATATAGGCTGGGATTTAGCTGTTAGATTTAATAGCTGCTACCTGTTCACTGCATTAGAGAAAAATAAATATTTCAGTGTCTAAAAAAACCCCACACAGATATCTGAAAAAAAAAGCCTCCCCTCACCAGACAAACAAACACTCTCTGGACCAAGCATGTTGTTTGATCTGCATGCAGGCTACATCAAAGTCAGTCCAACCCTGCTGCATACGAATGGTTAAAAAGGACAAAAACAACCCCTACAGCAACTCTGCTCACACTGAACAGTGAAATCAGGAGTTCAGACACGTTACCTATACTTGTTTCAATATTTATAGGCTCCTTGGGTGTGCTTAAACATAGTAAAGCAACAATCAGCCCAGCACTGTCCAGACTCCAAAGCACTCCCGTGGCTGAAGGAAAGGAGTGGTTTAAGGCCTTGGCTACTCCTCTTGACTGATTGCATAAAAAGATTGAAGCCCAGGGCAGCTTGGGCCATGGAAGATCTCCTGAAAGTGGCTCAGCATTGGGAAGTCAGAGCAGAGCTGAGCAGGGCAGCCACAGCACATCTTCCGCTGCTGCCCCTCTGCTCCTGCAGTGCTCAAGGTCCCTCAAGGCACCTTCAGAACGTAAATTATGCAGGGACTTGTCTAATCCTTGAGACACCATTTCTTTTTCACACCTAGAAGTGGTTTTCTTTTATAAGCACACTGAGCAGTGTATCTTAATGGGCACTGAGATGTGGGGAAGAGCAAATCTCCAGTATGAAGAGTGGACTGGGATTTCATTTTGTAGCAGACAAAGGTCTTCTAGACCTAGAAGACATTTTAAAGGTCTACTTTTTCTAAAGTGATTTTTTTAACTGTACACAGATTTACAAAATCAGTGAATAAGCATTTTACTTCCTTACATCCTCCTTTAGACTGTTTGTAAATCATCTGCACAGAGCTGAAAATCTTCAAGTGGAAAATTTTAAGATCTAAACAACCAACAGTCACAAGGTTTTCTGAGTTTGAATAAGAGTTTGGCTTGGAGTCATTTACAAAAAATTTCTTAGAGTATATCTGGGAAAAGACTCTCTGGGAGAGCCTTGAGGGAACTCTGAGGAGATAACCCAACAAATACCATTATATCGTGACATTTTATATAGTGGTTTTAGCTAATTGAACTTCTAGCTTATAAAATTATTTCATTATATTGAAGCATTATATTCAGTTAATACCTTTTTGTTTCTTCTTACTGTCAGTGAGGTCAAATACAACCAATTTGCATCTTAAGCAATAAGGGTTAAACGCTCTGTGTAAAAGAATCAGTGTGTTTGTACAAGTTCTGACCAACTGCTTAATATAGAGAAATGCTGCTCAGAAAAAAAAAAAAAAAAAAAACCCAAAACATATTTCTGTTTTGCTTCCTGTCAAATAAAAAAACCAAAAAGCTGGAAGGAGCCAAGGCACAGTTGAATGAAAAAACATTATTTTTCTTACTAGTTCCCTATTAAGCATTGCAAGCTGTTGGACAAAAATAGTGCACATAATTTGCCTCCATGTAGACAAGACAAGGACTTAGAGAGATGTCACCTTTTGATGTGGCCAACAGAAACTTTGGAAACTGCTGATGCTGCTGAACTGGGAAGTTTGGGACAGTTTTTGCCCTATGTTTGAATGGTATGAGTTACCCTAAGCAAAGAACCTACCCGTCCCTTTAGGAAACTGCTTTGGGAAGTCTCTAATCCCATCTGCAGTAGTGTGTGTGTACCCCATAGAAATGAACTCCTTCCCTGCCCTCAGCCAAGGCTGTAGAAATTCATATCCTGCCTCAGAGTGGAATGTATGGAATATTGACTGAACACACACAGATGTAAGCAGAGTTAGGCCATCCTTAACTCATATGTATCAATCCAAGTCCTAACAGCTGATGTTAAATACTGGAACAAGATACTATTTTCTTGGAGGAAACCAAGCAGTGACAATCTGTGGAAAGTGGTCTCTTGACCTACCTGTTTTCTAACTAAGCATGAACAACACTTGGAGCAGAGTCCACTTGGCTTATCAGCCCTTGTACAGCTCTGACTTTATCTGGGGTTTTTCTTTTTTTCTTGTTCTTGTTGCTTTCTGAGGTTCACATTTCAGATGCAGGAATTCTGCCAGGATGCAGAAGAATTTATAAAACAAATGCAGTGCATAAAGCAAGGCACCCAGAAGCAGTGGATAGCTTGGGTAGCCACTGGAAAATGGCTTTTACGTATTCCTGCTTCACTCTCCAAGGACTCCCATTTGTAGAACATGCTGGAGCCAACCAGCTAGAAGATTCCAGACACACATGGGACCAGCTCTGGTTAGCACTAAATATTTCAACTTTTAGCTAAATCATCTGGATTTTTAGCTTAACTAAATGAAGACAGAGTCAGTAACACAGAGATGGGGAGCCCAAAAAGTAGCACTGATTTAGGAACATCTAAAAATTAAACAACTCTCAACAAAGCAAACACAAAACTTCCCTGATGTCTTCTTTTTTTTTTTTTTTTATTTCGCATTTATAATGCCTGTGCAGGACAACTTCTGCTGAATAGCACTGAAGCAAAAGCCAAATCAGCTTGGTAAAATCCTTCCATAATTAACCTGGAATTTGCAACTGCTTAGAAGAATCCTGCTCCTCACCAACAAATAAGAAGAAAAGAAAGGAGAGGAAAAGGAAAGAGTCATTTCTCCAGTTGCCTACTTGGGTTTCCTTGCAGGGAAGCTACACATCCATGCCTGTGGGACAGCAACTAATGTTACTTAGAATATTTTCCTACCAAATGTTTAGATTTTAACCAATTGCTGTCAATTAAAATTGTGGGTAATTATTTAAATATGTTACTTTGAAGTCATCTAAACTTGGGTAACAAAAATAGATGTATGTCATCCTTAGATCACAATTCAATGAATTACAAAAAAAAGAACAATTATTTATTTATGCATATTTGATTACTAAATCCTGTGGCACGCTCGGGCAAACTTTTCCTAAAATTTGATGGGGACAGACCATTGACAGACCATTTGCCAAATGTTTATTTACAGGGAAATAAAACAAAAAAAAACCCAAAACAACCACAAAGAAAAAACCAAACCAAAAAACCTTCTATGAAATATGGTTTGAGGGCAAAAAAAGCTACTACCTGACTGTGAAAACATGACATTTACATTAATCACTTAATTCAGAATAAGTGGCAATGAAAGTATATTGCAACTGTAGCTATGCAAAGGTTTTTATTTCTGAGTGTCATGGGAGAACAAAACAATGCTACAAATTCAGCACAAACTACAGAGAAAGAGTAATTTTTAACTCTCATAATGATAAACAATTACTCAAAAGTTTACCAGAAATCTCGGAATGTTTTGCTGTCTAAAATCAGGGGGTTTAATCAAGTGCTAAACCAGTATTGTATTTGTCGATAGTTTTTCTACTAGAAATGATGAAGGCCAAACTACTTCCAAAGAGATCGAGAGCTGCCTTACCCTTTTCCCTTCACTTATGTCAAGAAGCGTGGGAAAAAGGGACATTAGGTGGAAGGTTCTAAAGTGAAAACATCTAAAGTAGACAAAACTCCATCTGCTGAAAGGCAACATAAAAGCCACAACAGCAAGAGATGAGCTACTATGCACAGGATTTATTTAGGACTTACAGATTCCGAGGCAGCATTTTATTACATTGTTTGGGCATAAAATGGTGAATAAATAAGGTCAAAAAAGAGACTAAAAGAAAACTTTTAAATCATTCCACAGTTTTTTAGACACTTGGCCTTTCACACATAAAAAATATAAAATACTGCTCTGCTCTTTTTTTTTTTTTTTTTTTTTTTTTTTTTTTTTTTTTTTTTTTTTTTTTTTTTTATTTTTTAAAAATTAAATTATTCCNTTTTTTTCTTTTTTTTTTCTCTTTAAGCATTGAAAAATTAGACTAGTCCCATGTCTGATGGAGAATTGAGAAATACCAACCCAAAAGTTCTGGGTCAAAATATTAATTGTTTTTAGGTCTAAAACCAAAAGATGAAACCAGAAATGGGAATAATATTACACTACCCTCCTGAGAAGTTCATGAGTAGGCCAGTGATGCTTTTTTATTGGTTACAAAGCAGATAGTGTGATTGGATGACTAAATGGGATAACGATTTTAAAACTGGTTCTGTGACTTCAGAGTAACTGGACACATTATTGAAGGATTCAGAATTCCAGGGAGGAATTTTGTATCTGTACACTCTGCCCTGCTTTGATTAGGATCTTCTCAAAGCATCTGTTAGTGCCCACAGATGGACACAGAGGCTGGACAGCCCTGTGGTTTCTATCAGCATTGCCACTGTTCTGTTCCCCAGGATGTTGCCCCATATTATTCCCCTTTGCAGGAGCCCACACACCTCCCTGGGGGCACAGACTTCACTTACACACATTCCTGGGCTGGATTTTGCTCTCCCTGCTGCACATATCTTGTTCCATGGGACAAAAGTCCAGTGCTATGTTCCTTAAAGATGTTGACACCTGACACACAAGTGCTGTTCTTCCTGGGATTAACATTAAGGTGAGAAAAATCTGTATATTAATATTATTGTACATACAGCTCCACTTTATAAGTATTTTCCAGCTGGCAAAGTCATTCAGGTGTGATGTGACCTGTCTGTGTGTAAGCACTGGAGCTGCTTGAGATGCTACTCCACGTCTGAAATGTTTGCACAGGGCTTCAGGCAGGAGAAAAGATTGATTGGGACTTGCACCCCTAAGAAATCACAGCCAGGAGCCAGGTGGGATACTTTGGTGTCTCAAATGACAGCAGATACTTACACTGAGGTAACCAAATCCCACACTGAATGAGTCAAGTGCTCGAGTTCAACATGCAAACAGATTTCTTGTGCACCTACTCCACACACAGTCAGGAAACTGCAGCCAGACAATTAAAGAATGCATTCCTAATTGCTACCAATTTAAAATTAGCAGCAAAATGAAAAAAATTGTGGGTTTTTTCAGTCTCTCCAAGGTATCATTTTGCCAGGAAAATGGATGTCTTTTTTTTTTTTTGCTAGGATGTTTCATATTTCATTAAATATGTTCCTACAGGATTCTAAACTATTTAATCTATTCTGAAGCACATAAAAAGAAAAATCTGTTACTCAATTATCAACCAGCTCTAATCATTGTGCTTATGTGTGCAAGGACTGAATTGATATAACAAAACCAATTATCAATCTGGCCTGTCCTGCTTTTCAAGCACAAGCCTCTTCAAGTATGTGTCTTTAATGTGGTCTTTGTAATGATTATGACTTATCTTTATGGCATCGATAGTGTTCTATTTACTTCATGGACAAGTTAAGTCATGACCCCATCTGCTCCAGACTGTCAGTGGGAATGAGACCTGAAATATTAAATATCAAGAAGTACAGCTCTGTGCATAAAAATCCTCCTTGAACTCTAAAGATAAAACCCAGACTGCAGAGCTGCTGAGATCAGCTGCTGGTGAGTCATCCCCACACAGTCAGGCCCTTTTTTTTACAGTTTGGTCATGAACAGACAACATGAGAGAGAAAATATCAATATTAGATTGTGACAATTAAAGTATTCAGTGTATCTTGTTAATAGAAATTTTTAAAATGTAACACAAATATTTATACACTGGTGTGTATAAATACATACAGTTGTTTTTATTGTTGATTCCTGCCTTGGGTGAAAACCCTTAGTATGGGCCTTTGGAAACCACATAAACATGTCCAGTCTTTTTCCTATTTCAAGTCTATCATTTCCCCTCCATTGCTTTACATACTGCCACCATCCTTACTAGTTCTGGGTGTCCATGGTGCAGGATATGCAAAAACTCTGGGCACATGGCTACTGCAGACAGCCTGAGGGGTGTCTCTGGAGACAACCTGGATGCTCTATTCCTGGAATCCCATGACAGTCACAAGTGGGAAAAGAGTTCATGCCAGGGCTGTGCTTGCCATCGTAGAATCACCTGGTGCATTATCGGTGACTTACACATGAGAAGAGGCAAATTTTCTTCCCATTAACAAGAAAAGAGGAAAATGTAGCATAAAGCATCTGCAGAGGATGGGTTTGGATTGCAGGAACATTTGCTACCAGAGTTACACTCCAAGAGGTTTTCACAGTCAAACTGCTTTACCTTTGCCACACAGCCACTACACAGGTTTGTGTAAAACGTCTCTTTTTCATGTTAGTGCATATTTCCATTTGCCTGTAAGCAGGGACAGAAGCAGAGACAGTGGAGAGCTGAGCTCTGAAAGACCAGCCCCAAAGGCTGATGAGGAGTGTGTGTCTGTGTCCCTCCCAAGAGGCTGGTGTCAAACACACACAAGTGTACAAACAAGTGAAGAAAATAAATTCACATCTGACTACAAAATGTTCCCATGAATTTTCCATGCAGCAGCACTTCTGTGATTAATCCTGACACAAAGCACAACATTTAGCAGCCTAAACCCAAACATATCTGCAAACAGCAGGACTCATGAAACAATGTCTTTGTTTAGAGCTGCCCCTTTGCTGATTATCTGCCCTCTAACAAGGGCTCCATCTTACACTGGAAGCCTTTTCCTCTGTGGAGGACAACTCCTTGGAGTGTCTCTCCACTACCTGACTGCCAGTATTCATTACACCTCAAGGAATTTAATAAATTTAAGACTTCTGCTCTAGAAAATGAGACTGAACTCAGCCAGGTGTTAGTTATTGGTGAAGACAAAGGGAGAAAGAAGGGGGAGGAAGGGAGGAAACTGCCAAAACCAGAGATACAGGGGATGATCTCACAACTCTCCTCTCTTTGGAAAACCATGAAAATGTGATTGGTACAGCCCAACTATGACATGTAAGAGCTGAATTAGAGTAATGCCTTTTTCTCATGCCTTCACATGCCTCAAATATGGAAAATTAATTTAGGCAATACCTTATTACAGCTTCTGGAAAAACTATGAAATAACTGTTAGGAACTAGAATACAAAAACAGGGGCTGCAGAGCACAAACCCACAAACTCTGACCTTGCAGACCATCTCTGTCAGCTCAACCAACACAAATGGAAACCAACTCTGCTTTCTTATATGCAGAGAATGAATGGAATGATGAGTGATCCTTGCAAAGAAGAAGATCAAAGAGTGGAAAAGCATAAAAAAGGGCTGGTGTGCCTGCAAAAACTGTTTTCATCAAACCCCTATAATGTAGTCACACCAAAACAGATTTTCTTGAAATGTATGACTAGGGATTATGACCCTTCAAAAACTCCAAAATCCTCTGGGTGGAGATCAAATTAGTACCATCATCATCCTCATTATTTCCTATTTCAACTACACTACAACTTAAAATACACTATGTATGTGCTTTTCTATGTATGCATCATATGTTTTTTTTTTTTTTCTCAGACAGAAAAACAAATATAAACAGGCTTAAGTTTGGCGAAAACAGTTCTTTCACATAGCAATACAATTGGATATTTTCAATCTAAATGAAAACATTTTGCAGAGCTATAAGTGTTTAAAAAAATGAAAAGGAGAGTTCCTCTTTACTATAGGTATTGTTCAATACATACACCATCTCTAATTAGGCAGGCATAGTCAAGTGAAGATTGTCAAAAAAGCTGAAAAACAGCAAAATGAAACTCAGCACAAATAACAAGTTGGAAAAAGTTAAATCTTATACTTCCATGCCTAGCAAACAGAAAAGAACAGATTTCATAGTGTTGGATGCTGATCACATCTGAAAATCTGGCTTAAATAAACATATGAGAGAAAAAAGTAAGAAAGCCAAGATACCTCTGTTTTCCTCAAGCCAGGTTTTGAAGCCTAAATTTAAGAGAAGAAAATAGACAGTTTTGATTATTACATGGGAATGTTGAGATACTGCAGACAGTTGTCAGGAAATCTTAGGCCACACACTAATACTAGGGCTGAGTTTTGGGTTTAGGTAGCCAAATGCACAAACTTATGTACCTTTAAATATTTTATCAAAGGAACAATTTATATTTCCAATCATAACACTGTCATAATTTTAGGCACATTATAACTAAGAAAGAAGGGAATGTTTTGTACTCAATGCCTGCTGTCTTTCCTCCTTAAAATAAAATTCAACTATTATTGCCATTTCTAGAGTTTAGGAAACCACATTACAATACGTATTCCTTTGAGTAACTTTCATTCTCCTAAAAACAATAAAAACTACCCTCCAAAATGCAAACAAACCTTTAGACACATTCACTTGAAGGTGTAATGACTTGGTTAGTAATTGTAACTACAGGACCCAAGAGGTTTTACAGAGTCACAGGGCACAAATTGAAGCAGAGCAGCTCAATACACTGATTATTCTTTTGGTGTCTGAATGCCCTCTGCATCTTTTGAGGTGCACATTGATTTAAAGGTCTGCCTTAAACAGGCCCCAACTCCCTTTTTTCTCTTGCCAACCACTCCCAGGCATGACTTTTCTTTCTCTGTTTTGAGGAGTAGTGGAAAGTAGGGAATCATCTTCTTGCTTTACTTGGAAATGACAAAGTTCAGTCACAGTCAGGGCATAGTGCAAGATTCAAGAAGGATGAGTTTTACTTCTCTCCTTAGCCAAAAATGTGACACCTGCAAAGTGACCTGGTGTGGCTTTGTGGCACATTTGTTACATGCCAATGGCTGAATTTCACCCTCAAACTGAATGGCCAAGTCTCAACCTGGGCAGAACAGAGCTACAAGACAGACAGAGCTTTCACTTCAACACACGAACAGAAGCTGGCTGTGCACTAAAGTTGCTGGCTGTTTTTTACTCCTACAGCATTTTTCAAATCCAACTGTGTGATAGAACACCTACAAGCTGGTAGTAGTCGGAAGGTTTGGAAATTTTATTTTATCTTTTTGCAAGACAGTTATCTACATTGAGTAACCTTCTACATAAGAAATGGTTAGAACAGCTGAAAAATACATTGCTTACAAAATATTTCAGCAGTCAGTGAAGTGTTCATACAAGAGTTGGGGGGGTTTTGTGCTGCCTGAACAGCCCCACTCCAGGCCTGCTTCTACTAAACAGTATTGCAGAAACTGCAGTTTCAGAAGCATTGGAACAACAGGCAGGGATGAAAGATCATCTGCCAGTGAGAACACAATAAATCCAATCAGAACAGGCTCAGGTTGGAGCTGCCTTTAAAGGGACACTGATAATGTGAGCCTTTGAGCATGCAGGGCTTCCCCAAAGGTCAAGGAAAAAGAAATATGAGGGTGTTGGGAGCACAGAGAAAGCTTCTGTGGCCAGTAGAACAAATGGACAGCTGAGTTAATACTGAGCTATGCTTCACTGAACTCTACTTTACACCAATTTTTTACTGCATCATTTATTCCAGGAAGTGCAGCCTCCAGTTCCAGAGACTGAGGAAAATTAAGTTTCTGTGAGTGCGTAGGAAATGATGCTTTTTCTACTTTGAGATGTATCCATAGCATATATATACACTGCCTATCCTCCCCCATTCATCATCCTTGGAAGAGAGCTCCCAAAACCACATTTTTCAGTGGTTTTGAGAGAAACCATCAGGAGCTGAAAACAAAAATCCCTAAAGGGCAGGCCAGCAGCTGTAATATGGGAAGTTTCTCAGTCTTGATAAGAATTCTCTGATAAAAATGAGGATGGGACCCCTTTAATACCGTAACTGCTTTGTCATTTACTAAGTATATCATGGGAGACCCAGGTTTAGCTGCCTGCCCTGCCAATTATGGTGGAGAAACTTGCAACTCAGTTTCCCACAGTTATACAGAATAATAGTCCCTGCCTGGAAAAAAAAAAAAAAAAAAGAAATCCCACATTTTTCTAACCAACAGCCCCACTGCACCTTCTCCAGTGTTCCAGACTTCTCTTTCCCTTCAAGTCAACCTGATTTATGTATTTTTTATCTGCATTAAAATCCAAGATACATTAAAGATTCACCCTTTCCTGCAGCATATCCTGTCAATCACCTGGCAAGGACATACCAGCACCATCATTAACTGAACAACACAATATTATATCTTTTGCACTGACTATATGAAAAATAGGAACCCTTTGGGTAAACCTTGACATAATCATCACAACACAACATTTATGTAAAGTCATGGGGCGATTAGAGAACTGGGCAAAAAAATGCACATGGCAGGTTATTATTAAATTATTTGCAGTGCAATTGCAGCAGATCAGGTGCCCAGCAGAAATCTTATCCAACTTTTTTGTTCTTCCAGATTGGCTTTGGACACTTCCCTCAGCAGCAGCAGGTGCTCTGCAGCTGTTGAGCTGCTGGTGGATCTGGGTCACAGCCCTGCTGAGGAAACAGAGCAGGGTTTGGATTCAGATCAAATCCTGCTGCAAACTGGGGCACACTCTTGGGAAGAGGGACTGGCTGGAACAGCCACAATTAAAATCCTTACACTGAGCTGCTTAGACCAGTGAGGAGTTAAAGGCCTGATTCTGCTGTGCCCTACTGGACAAAAAAAGCACCTCAGCTCTCCCCATCTTCCCTCCCTCCTGTCCTGTATCTCTCTTTTGATGTGGTGGGCCTTGTTTTTAACCTCATTATGAGCTCTTTGAAGCAAGAACTATGTTTTCCTAAAGATTCATAAAGCACAGAGTACAGCTGAACTGGCAGGGATGTTTCCAATAACAGTTCAGTCATTTAGACAATGTTCTCTCAAAATGACTGAGAGTGATGTGTTGAGCAATGCTCTCTCTCTCAGCAAATAAGGAACCCAGAAGTTGCATGAAGTCAACTACCCAGAATGCCCACAACAATCAAACTTGGTTTGTTGGCTCCAAGGAGGCAAAGATCTGACATCTGCACTATTAATATTGAAAAACAGCCTCCTCCTGTTTTATCTTAGGTTGCCTGTGGTCCACTTATGTTGCCACATATCAAAAGGGCAATAAACAGCACAGCTTAGTGATTTTATTACTGCAGTATGTTATGGTGGGAGTTAACAAATAGGTAATAAGATAGGCTTCCAGTTGTAGTTTTCAGGGTACTGTTACATGCAACTCAGAGCAATGGTGACCCAAGAAACATTTAACACATTCGCACTTTTTATTGTTGTGTTTACAGGGAGATTTATGTAGGCTTTTTACAAACCTAAAATAGTTGTGATAATTTATGGCCACAAGATATTGCTTATAGAAAAATTTTGAGACTTCTAGGCATAGACTGCCAAAAACTATAAAATCTAGCTCTGAAACCTTGAAGAAAAGAGCAATGGCCTATTCTGTTTGTCTGTTAAACCACATCTGTGTGCAACATACAGTAGAGTACTTTAATGCTAAATTGTTCCAAGATGAACAACCTGCACAAAAAAACCCCAAACACTCCCCCCAACCCAAAAAAAATCCCACCCAAAACTTTCCTTTCAAACTTCTGCATCTCATGCTTTATGCCAGATTGCAAGGAATCTGTTTCAGATCCATAACGTTATTGACTTAACAAATCCACTCTTTAGTAAACCTCTTTAATGGACACCCAAATTCCAAAACGCCTGACCTTCAGCAAATATTACGGCAAGGCAGTAGCCTTTCCCAGTTTTAAGGCAGAACTCTGTTTCTGTCCTGAGCCACACTTTCCACCATACAAGAAAATCAGTCTCACAGTGAGTAGCTGAGGCCTGGAAACTGAGATACAACACTTTAGTGAACCATAAATGAGCTGGATTGACAGGACTTTTAATGACAACATTCTTTAAAACATTAAAATAGTATGTAAAAGCTGCATTTTAATTTTAATCCTCCTAAACAACATCAGAAAAAGGCCAATAAAGATTTATGGCTTCATAACAAAATAAAGTGGATGTATGTCATCTTGTCCTGCTACTTGCAGAAACAAGGAGGGAGGTCAATGAGAAAATATTTATTATTCTATTCTGGACTAAGAAAAATAAATAAAATCACAGTTAATCAGATGAACTATTTATAAATTACAGCATGTAATAAGGGATGGCAGATATTATAGTGAAAAAAAATTCCCCTAATTTATTTTTACTCTGGTGGTCAGCAGAGCAGGGACAGTGGAAAACAAAGTGTAGCAAAGTGTGGCATTCCAACCTCATTCCTACCTTAATAGGCTTGGTGGGGCCCCCTGTTTGCAACTGGCAAAACTCCAGAAATTACCCCACAATATCTGCCTTAGCAAACTCAGTAGGAGAACCTGCAAACAGCCTTCACCGACTGAAAGACTTAATTTCAGCTGTCCCTGCCAGAACTGGGATATTTTCAGTTTACAACCCAGGAGCACACCAGCTAAGCAACCAGCAGCTCTCTGGACAAGATAAAATTATGAAACTCTTCCGCTTTCTCTTGAAAAAATGAAACTTTTTCCCTTAGAAAAGGGTAATTTTTTTTTTTTTATGGAGGGGAGGGCATGATGTACACATGTACACAAAGTGTTTGCTCATGCAGAGCCCTCTCTTTTAAGAGTTTTAATTAGTAAATTAACAAAAAACCTGCTCAATAAGCTGGTTTTTAAATTAACCTACAAAAAGCAGTCTTGACAAGAATTTTAAAAAATCCCAGAACAACATAAGTAGATCAATAGTTACCTTTCCCTAGGTTGTCAAATATTATGAATGCTTAGTTGGAGAACAAGGTGGTCTGACATCACTTATTTGTGACAGAACCAAATTCCAGGAAGAATAAGTTAATTATCGCTTCGAAATATAAGTTATAAGTGGAAATTAAAGCTTTTTTGGTTGTATAGGGTAGATGATCCAGTATAAAAGCACTGTGTTTACTCTTTTTACACAGCTTCCAGCCATCATAAAAATCTTTTTTAATCTTCATGGCTCCCAATTTTCAATCTGGCAGATTGCCCAGTCTAAAAATAGGTAAGATGTTATAAATCAAAACAGAGAGTGGGACCTCTCAAAGTAGAACAGACATGAAGAACTTTAATGTCTACCACAGTGCTTCAGCAAAAGATCATCATGCTGGAACACAAAAAGAGTTTACCAGTCATATATTGTAAGTTCATTCCTAGAAATCAAGATTTCCTTGAGTGGAATACAATATAAATGAAAAGAGAAGAGAAAAAGCCTGAGTGATCCATACATACTCTCAGTATCACTAACATATAAAAGAAAAAAACCCAAAGATCATTATCCTTACTAAATATTCATTATCACTTAATTCAGCTAAGTTGCTGAAATGCCTGTATTTCAAAAGGGTAGGAAAAGAAATAAAGTCTTTCCAGGAGAGAAGAACGCAGAGAACTGTTACATATGAATAAATAAAAAGTTAAGTATGCTCATGAGATTGTGTATGTAATTATTTGATGGTGAGTTAATTAAATTAAAAACCAGCTTTAACTTTGCATAGAACCAGAGCTTTTACATATTAAACACTTACATAAACTGCAACGAATTTAATTTTGAATTTCTGGATTTAGTGAGCCTGCTCTTTGTATCCCTAAGAAATTCAAAATCAAGAAGCACATTTGAACATATGCCCTTGCTGATCAAAAGTGAAACAAAAGGTAAGATCCTTGTTTGACAACTCTGTAAGGAAGCAGCTGAGGCTTCAGACACCATTTTACTCCTGGAAATGACCACTTTGAAACTGGCCAGGCTCCACGAGGTGTGAGCAGCAAGGAAAGCGCTGCTTCACTCAGCAAAATTGATATGTCAACATAAACTACTAACATGGTGTTCTTTTCGCTGTTGAACTCCATGAGTGTAGAAATTCCTTCCTCTGGGAAGTCAACAGGAGAAGTCTGGCATGTGCTCAATCCAATCCAATCCAGTTATCCTGGAAAACCCCAGGCAGCCCCCCAGCAGCAGTGACAGTGACATTTTTGCTCAATGCCCACTGGTTGTCTCAGCTCTGCTTTCCCTGGTTGTGTGGTGTCAGTAAAACACCTATGAACAAGGCTCTTCTGTAAGCACAGAAAAGCCAACACCTGGCACAGTGAAACCAGCAGAGAAAATAAGGAATAAAGCAGAGGCACACTTTGAATAAAGGTTTGTGTGTCGGCACCCACAAAAAGGACACAGTGCAGGTGGGAGACATGACAGCTTCTGGCCTCTAGATCCCACAACCTGAAGGACAAAATCAGGGGAACATGGGGCAGGCTCAGTGCCACAGCGTGGAAGGAGATGGCAGTGGGCAGCATGTTCTCAGTTCCAGCCTCACCCTAACCACACCAGCACCATTTCCCAGATGTCCTCCTGGTCCACAGGGCAGAGTGGCCACAATGAAATGTACTTGGCTCGAGATGCTGCTCAGATGCTCTGGTGGAAGGGTGAGTATCTGAGTCCACTCCTTTGCCAGGATGGTGCTTGTTTTCTGAAGTCTTGGGGCTCATCACTGACTCCCCATATTCAATGAGCATGGAAAAATGTCTGGGGTTTGTTTGTTTGGTTTTTTTCTTCCCTCTAGATCTGCAGTGAAATGTACTTATTTCCTTTCAGTTTCATCACTATGGTCTGTGGCTTTATCATCACAGTTCCTACTGTAATAATGTTCTGCCTACACTAAGATTTTCTACTATTGTCAGCAACAGGCACCCACCCAGCTGTGCAACCCACTGTTCTCTTAGGTGACATTAAATTAACTCCTCGAGGCTAAAACCAGAAACCTGCATCCCAAAATGAGAACCAAACCCCAGGCTGTGACCCCCTCAATCTGTGTCCTCACTTTGATGGACCATGGATCTGATGTTCCCCTGTAACAGCTTTGGGAAGGCCCAGGAAGGGAACTCTGTCTACTCTTGCGTCTGTTTGTGTGCAGGTGAGATTTTTATCATATAATTTATAAAAGTTTACTAGCAATATCTGCTAAATGTCTGTAAATCTCCCTCCAAAATTGTAGCAGGCAAATCGTCTTGATATTTAAAATGAAATACCAATTGTGGAGACAGGGAGAAATCCTGTAGGCTTAAATTCACCTTCATTCCTAAATTTGACTTCAGCTCTGGGAAATATATAATTCCTTCTCAAGCTCCTCAGAGTGGCTCCAACCTCTTGCCTGCTCAGACAAAGCTAATGAGCACATTTAAAGCTTGAGCTTTACCTAGTCCTGGTGATTGAAAGTGTGGAATATGTAAAACTCCCCCAAAAACACAGGTTTCAGTGCTGAGAAGGCTCAGCCTCCTAATCCCACTGTGCTCAAAAGAATGTTGCTTTGTTTACACGAATTTGGTTTTCAGAGCTTTTCCCCAACAATCTGGAAAAATTTTAATCAGTAGAACATTCAGGCAAAGTTACAGATTTCAGTGCACAGAGAACTTAATGTACAGCACCTCCTAACACACAACAAAGCTTGCAAACAAAAGCTGGAGATTATTTTGTAAAAAGAAAAATCGCTGCAATAGGTCAAGATTTTCTAGGTAATGGAAGTCTCAATAGAATATGCAGCCACAGCTGCTCTGTCTGAGGGCAAGTGATGCTTGAGATATCACCAGACACTGTAAAAAACCAAGAGGGATGACAAGAGAGGAGGTTGCTGGGCTGTAGCCAAGCAGCAGAGAGATTAAGTGTAGCCAGGACATTTAAATCTAGGCAAATAATTTCCAAAGTCGTAAGTCATAAGGTATCCCACTGTTCTAGGCAGCTAAGACAACTAGAAATGCAAGTAGAATATGTAATTTTCTTGTATCCCCACAGCAAATGGAAGCACTGAGAGAACGGCAGTTCTCACTGTCACTGACTTCCAAGAAAGCCAGACCCTTACTTCCTGAAGGAGTTAAGCCTCTATGTCTCAGCATGTCTGTGCAAATGTGCTCTTCTTCCTTCCCCTCCTCCCCCAATCCAGCTTCTCCATGTTCCACCAGCCAAAAAAAAACACCCAGCAGCAGGATAAGGGCAAAAGAAGGGGGTGGGGAGAGGGAATTACAATGGAAAGCCCCTCTGGACTCCATTCTGTAATCAAATAAGTGCAGGTTCTGCTCCAGGACAGCCCATTTTCCCTCTGGCTGTTGGCTATTCCGCCCTGCAGAAAAGGGCTGTTATTGTGCTCTGCACAGGTGCATAGAAAGGCTCCTAAAGAGAACGCCCAATGAACACAAGGCATAAACAAACTTAAGTGTGGTCTTCTCTTCAAGAAAATAATTCAGCCAATGTGAAACTCCCTCCTTGTAATAAATTAGCTCCTAAGAGTATTCAAAAGCTGACCTCTGACCTCCTTCTGTATTATTCTCATGACCACCAGTGGGAGAGGAGGTCAAGTTGGTCAGTTCTTCTCACCAGTCACTGATGCCTCTTTAGCAAAGGAGGGGTGGGGGAGGAGGGAAAAGAGAAAGAAGAAGAGAGTGAGGGGGGAGAAAAATCAAATTTGCTTCTCCATTGAAACATGTCTTAGTAAGTAAACCAGGAGGTCCGAGCCTCTCCCGGCAGGCATCCAATTTTACAACACATTTGTAAGTGTGCTGCTGTCTAAATATCCTGAGCACGGGGAAATTCCACACCATGGCTACAGCCGGGGGCCAGCTCTGTGCCACCAGCTGCTCTGCTGTGGGATCCTTCCCTCTGCAAAGCCAGAGCATGGAGAGCAGAGGGAGAGGCCACAACTGGCAGCTCATTTTGGCCGCCTCACTCACACATACTGGGCTCCTCTCCTGATTGGAAGCATATGAAGAAGGTTCGGGTGCTAAAAATAGAATAATTTGTTAAGTGGCACATTCCACCTACCCATGCCTGGCACATGTTAAGTTCATTCATACTCACAAGACATTCCTTGCCAATCTCTTCCAAACTTTTTCTCTTAGTGGGCAGTAATTTTTGCAATAGTATAGGATGGGATTGTGTCAGATAACCTTTGTCAATAAAATCACAAATTAATTTTCTTCCCATGTCCCAGACAGTTTCATAGGAAACCTCTCTTTTGATAGTCTGGTTAGTTACAGGACTCCTGGTAAATGGAGTTCTCTGGAAAGTATTCCAACTATCTGTAGCTGGCCAGAACTTGATTTATTTTGCCAGCATATACATCAGGCTGGGCTGTGAAAAGAACCCGCTTTTATGTAGTTACAGTACCTCCCATTGCCTGGATACTTCCCTGCACTTTGCACTGCTGAGAGGGAAGACTGGGACTTTCAGCACAGAAATACATTGAATATTTCCCTTGTCAGAATGATATTAATCTCAAAGTCCATTTCATTAGCTGTCAGCAAAGAAGAGCATTTTTATCTCTGCATTCATCAGTATATAATACATCTACTTGGCAGATCATCTCCACTGTATCCAAGC
Source organism: Sinosuthora webbiana (assembly GCA_013397395.1). Lineage (NCBI taxonomy): Eukaryota > Metazoa > Chordata > Aves > Passeriformes > Sylviidae > Sinosuthora > Sinosuthora webbiana. Next base: position 58,954 of record VXBN01010699.1, read on the forward strand.
TCCTTCCTGTAGCTCCATGATAACGTCTTCTGAGTCACTGCTTTGCAATTACTCTATAAAACTATAAACAGGTGAGCATTGTCCCATTAATTAAATCTAAACTGTATAATTCTATTTTAAATGATAGTACAGTTAACTGGAGATGAGAGCTGAACACATAAAAGGCAAGAGAACAAAAAAGGCAACAAATGTCCATGCAGACGTAATGAATTCTTTTTTCCCTTATATGCTTAAATTCTTTGGTTCAGTTTTATGTTGAACAAATTTTGTAATAAGTTCACATTGTTTAAACAATTTTTTCTACTCTTGTTTTATACCCTACTGTTCTTCCCAGTTTTGTACAATATCACTGTAAAAGATTAACCTTTCCTCTGGGAACTATATGAATTTTGTGATTTAGCTACTGAAGTGTGCAATACATACCCTTCTGATTAAATCTCTGTTTTATGAAGTTAGAGCGATTTTTATCTTTTATCTTGCCAAATCAAACTAATAGATCAAACAACATGGAATGAAATATTGTAGTCATTCTGTTAAGTACTACATCTATTGTCTATTATCTTTCAAATGCCAATTTCCATTTCTTTCTGTTTGGAAACAATGCAAGAATATAAACAGATTGTCGACTCTGATATGTGACTCATCCCAAACCAAACTGGTGCATTTTCCAAGACAGCAAAGAAAATCTGATAGAAACATCACATAACCAGCTACTCTAAATGACTGAAATTGTGACGCAAATCAATTATGGTGAAAAATAAAACATAAATCACAGTAGAGTCCATAACCACAGAATTTCCTGCTTCACTAGAGTGGCAAATGGCAGGATCTAAGCTCTCAGTTTAATTTCAAGAATCTGAACATTTCAGAATAAAACTGCAACTGAGATAATTGAAACAGCTAAGTGTTCCAGGGAAAGGCTACCAGCGATCTCACAGTTGCTTAATGATCTGAGTAAAAAAAAGCAGCGTGATCAGGTCTCACTGAATAATTCACAACCAAACACCATCATAAGGGTTGTCTCATTATCAAAAAATACAGATTCTAAAATTTAATGAAGCCCGACATGCCTAGGTTAGTTCCATGCTCAATAATTTTACTGTCAGATTTCCTATGGCTTTTCCCCAGGAGCACAGGCCCTGTTTCCACCATCTTTACCCGTACAGGATGACCATTGATTCAAGCTGAGGAACTGAAAAATGAGAGAATTGATGCAGACGGCATGGAGGAGGCTGCAAACTCCAATGTATTTCTCCTACACTTTAGCTCCAACCAGATACCTGAAAGCCTTCAGGACAGTGTCTTTTACCAGCTGGCACAGCACAGTCATCAAATTGCTGCACACAAGGCAGAATCAGGAATCATGCACAGACTTAGATGGGCTGTAGACTGAATGGAAAAGCTTCTCAGTATTCACCCCTAATAAACTTACTAGGGAGATGTACTAAATTTCACACAGTTCATGTGGGGATTCCTCCATTGTTTCATGATAATAGATATTAATCATGAGATCTGTGAGGCATTAATATCCATTAATGTCACTGCAAGCCAGTGAGTGCCCAAAGAAAACTCTTCTCTCACAGCCCACGCTGTGGCTTCCGTGAGAGCAATGTAAGCCTAAGCCAGAGTGGAACTGAGATGTTGTTTAACTTGTTCATCAGGGATTGTATGAGGGGTCAATGCCTCCTCAGCAGTTAAGTGATGGTGCAAATCTGGGAGGAGGAGCTGACATCCCCAAGGGCTGTGCAGCCCTCACACAAGCTTGGAGAGATGGGCACAGAGGAACCATCTGATGTTCAACAAGAGCAAATGCAGGTCCAGCACCTGGACAGGAAAAACTCCATGCACCAGCACAGGCTGGGGGCTGATCTGTCCCTGTCCTGGGTTGTAATGTAGGGTGTGCAAAAAGTATTCTATCACCATCCTAATGAAGTGTGAATGCAATTGTTGGAGCAGTGCTCTTTCCCGGACCTCCACCCTCAGTGCTAATCTTCTGCTGATGGCCCATCAGATGCCTTGCCATGACTCATAGATAACTCCTGGAGGGAGTTATCTCTGTTTAACGGCTCATCAAGGATACCCCTGCAGGACCTACATCCTATTGTGAGATGCTCCGCCCAGGGGGAGGAACAAAGCGTTCTCACATGGATATAAGCTCAGGGTTTGAGACAGTACGGGGGAGCTTACCCACTGGATTCCCAGAGGACTCGAGCTACCAGACCTTTCTACTGGATCACTGCTTCAGGAAGACCATCTCATCTGGACTGTTTCCATCACCGTGATCAGGTTGTATTCTGACTCTGTCAGTGGTCTTTTGTATTATTGCATGTATTTTTATTTTACCTTTACCTTCTTTTTTTTTTTTTTTCCTTTCTTCCTATTAAATTGTATCTCTGATTGGAGCCTCTCACTTGTTTTCCTTTCAAACCACTACAGTCCCTGAGCCAGCAGTACCCTGGGGGACAAGAAGGCCAGTGAAAGGCCAGTCTTCCTGGGTTGCATCAGGAAGAGCAGTGCCGGCAGGTCAGGGAGTGATCCTGCCCCTCTGCTCAGCCCTGTGAGGCAAATCTGGAGAGCTGTGTCCAGCTCTGGGATCATCAGGACAGGAGGGACAGGGAGCTCCTGGAGCGGGCCCAGAGGAGGCTGCGGAGATGATTTAGGGTCTGGAGCATCTCTGACAGGGAAAGGCTGAGGGAGCTGGGGCTGTCCAGCCTCGAGAGGAGTCCCAGCTGAGAGGGGCCCTCAGCCCTGTGTGTCCCTGTGAGCAGGGAGGGCTCAGAGCAGGGCCCAGGCTCTGCTCCATGGGGCCCAGCAATGGCACAAGAGGAACGGGCAGGAACTGATGCCCTGGAGGTTCCACCTGGACATGAGGCAGAACATCTTCCCTGGGCAGTGACCGAGCCCTGAACAGATTGTCCAGAGAGGGTGTGGAGTCTCCTCACTGGGGATATTCCAGAACCAGCTGGACACAATCCTGTGTTCTGGGATGGCCCTGCTGGAGCAGAGAGGTGGGACCAGATGAGCCACTGTGGTCCCTTCCTGCCTGACCCATCCTGGGATTCCGAGATGGGATTATGATTACCTGAGTCAATATCCTTTCCTCTCTCACTCCATCCAAAACCTGCTCAGCAAATATTGCCTGATGCATAAAGAAAAAGCAGTTGTAAAAATGAAAATAAAATTATATACATTGTCACCCATTAAATTACAAGGTGAAACTGTTGCCCATTCTCACACATGCACATAATGTCATCATCTATGAATAAATCACATGTCAGAAAAGGAGCTGATTAATAAGAAAGTGGAGGTGATGAGTGCTGATAAATACACAAAGTTCAGGGCAGGAGAAGGCAAAATTCTCTGATATTTGTAAGATTTTTGTTGATACAAATAGAAAAGACCTAGCCTACATTGACACAAATAGCCCTCTGGAAGCTGAGAAGCCTGAACCAAAGAGGTGCCAGGCAGCCTCTCCTGCAGCCCAGCATCCTGGGTTTGGGTTCAGAGCCTTTGCACTCTTCTGATCCACCACCAGAACTTTGCTGTTTTCAGGGAGTTGTAGCTTTACTAAGTACCTTAAAAAAAAAAAATAAAAATTGCACCTAGAATGAAAAAACCATCAGATACATTCCTGTAAAGTTTTGAAAACATTTAAAAGCAGTGCTGAATTCAGCCTCAAGTTATTCTTGGCCGATAGTGCAGTATTTGGAGGCAGGGGAAAGACACCAAAAAGCAACACAATAAAAAAGGGTGTGCAGTTGAGCTGGTCCACACTCAAGCAGAATAAACTCAGTCATGTGGGATAAGAAGGCCACCAATCCTCTCTAAACTTTGCTCAAACCTTATAATGAAATTGGAGCAGCTCAGAGGGATTTCACCCTACCTATTCCCCATGTATTTCTCCCATGTTTAGCATAAAACAGCATTGATCTGGGTGGGGGGCTGGCAGGTGTCAGAAAAACAGATGCAAGTCCTCAACAACCTGCACTCCCTCTGTTGTGTCACAGAAAGCAAAGAGGATGAAAAAACTGCTTAGGCACAACTTGCAAGGTGAAACTGTTGCCCACCCCACTTCTGAGGGTCATTTCTAGCTCCACACTTCAAAGAAAAATTATTTCTTTCCGAGAACAAAATTCCTTGTGAATCCTTCCATAGATTCCTCTGTTCTTAACTAAAATAAAAAGTTTTAATGTCATTTACTTGGCAAACTGAATCTTCATGTGTTTCAGGCACTCCTTAAAAATTCTGAATGGCATTGCCATGGAAGTAAAAGCAAAAATACTCTACAAGTTAAATAACTTTCAAAATACAATTTAGTTTTCATGACAGATGCATGATATTTTGGTTTTTGCATTTAAATTGTAATTAAAAGTATTTTATCTTAATCTGTTTGTCAAAAATAAACTCACACAAAAAAAAAATTCACTCAGTTTCTGGGTAACCCATAGTAGCTTCAGCAAACTGTAAGTTTATAAAGTATAGCTGAATGTGATTAAGAAGCAAATTAAATTGAACCACTGGAAGTTTCCCTATACTGAGAAAATTACTCAGCATGTTTTAAAATTGTAGCAAGATTTTTAAAACTTGTTCGTTCTGCAGTGTTGAACTCTTGTGGTTTTAGAGAACACAGCCTGCTTTTACCTCCATAATAAGACCAATTCAGTAAAAATAGGGAAGTCTACCTGAAACTGATTCAACGCTTAACTGTGTTCTACACTCTAGTGTAAAAATAATTTGGATTACATTGATCTAAATCTAAATTTTTCATCATTTTCAGATTAACTGTTTTGGTAGTGATTTTTAAAATGAAGACATGAAAATTACAAACATTTAAGTGGTGCTATGGAATTAATCCTCATCTCTGAAAAACTTGCCAAATTCAGACCAAATCTGGGCATACTTTTGATTGCCCTGAAGGTGTAAGAGCTTTTTATTCCATTTTCTAAGAGAGAAGTGCTGATTACTTAGAGGCTAAGGCTGGGGAGCAGATGTTTTCCAAACCATGAAATTTTGGAAGATTTTTGTTTTGGAATCATACAAAATTGGACTAAAATCCCCAAAAGTGTTGTGAAACACAACATTATATAGTTAATTGAAATTTAGTTCTTGAACTAGATCAAATAATTTAACAAAAAGATACTGCTAAATTCTTTCAAGTATTAACAGATTAAATGAGCTGTGAAGAAAAAACAAAGTTAATATAGGAATTAGGTATTCCAGATTTAGGGTTTATAAAATGGGTTAGAAAAGAAAAATTAAGAGATTTGCCTGAGTAAAGGCTGCTGCTGTAAGGCATAACTGGACCATGACATGTTTCCATAATAAACCCAATGTCTCCTGTCACTTGCAAAAGACAAATGTCATTTAATAAAAATGAAAACAAAGATCCATTTCTCGAAATTACACATTCACTCTTTTTCAAGAAAAACAAAAGCATTAACTCTTTCTGAAATCTCCATCATCCTCAGCTTTGCCAGCACGCAAAAATAACAATTTCCTGGGTTTATAAGCAGTTTGCCAACAGTCTCTACAACAGGGAACCAGGGCAAATATTTTCTGCTCTGAAGTATCAGGGAAGGCCTGAACTGTCCTTGTTTATGAATGGGTTTAGGATCCAGTGAACTAGAAAACAACTGTGCTTTAACAATCTGAACTAGAAAAGACAAAAATGCTCTATTTGGGCTGACTGTACCCTCTCTCTGTAATGTTATGCAATGTTTAACTGCAAATATCTTTATTAAAATTAAGAATAAAAGCCGGTTTATTTTCTGAACTTCATAGGATTTTTACACTTCTATTTCCCCACTATGGAGTTGTTCTTTTTATAAGTGTTTGTAGGTAATTGGTTTTAAAAGGGCTCCAGGGGACTTTTCCCTACTGTGTTAAGCTGTTTTGATATTCTTTTACAAGCACAGTCTTAAAGTTGTTCTCCCAGATGCATTGTCTTACTAATCAGCTTTATGAGGTTCAAGGTCTCCATTCAACATTAATTATTCATTGTACAATTCACAGCTGGGGATGATGCTAAAAATGGAAAATCACATGAGCATGGAAAAACATTCACAGAGCATCTTCCCCATAATTCTTCAGATCAGAAGGAATAAGATATCAGAAAAAAAAATGGTATGGTACTCTAGAAATAATGCATAAAGATCACCTCCAGGAATACCTGTGGTTTTCCTGACCTTATACAGACATTTCCAGTGACCTTAAAATTAACTACAAAGAAAAAAGGCAGGTTGTGGGCATTGGTATCAAAACAGTCCTATGCCCAAGCTAAGGCAGCCATAATGAAATCATGAGGAACAAACAAGGTATTTAAAATGCACTGATTTACAAAGTCAAAATGCGTGAGAGAAAAAAATTATCTGTGAACGAAAATTTGTAGCATGGGAAGAGGATATAAATATCTCACATTTGTAGTAGTCTTTGCATATGTTTTAAATCTGTGCAGTGTCAATTTTGGAAAGGTTTTTTTTCTTCTTCTTTAGGCAAGCCAAGACTTGTCACATTTTGACAGTGGCAGGAATGATGTCATCAGCAAAAAAATAAGCCTTTTTTTAAAGGGCTATTTAGATTTTGGCAAACTGGCATGGGCAAGCTGCTCAAACAGATTCTGCCTGCTCTCTCCTCTGCTGTACTCATTCCTTAACTTATTAAGGATTCAAAAACAGTTGAGGCTTTGAAACCGTGCACAACCAGAGCCAAAAACTCCTATTATAAGTCTAATTATTCTCAGTTCCCTCCATACACATTCTAACAAACATAGCACTTCTCTGCATACAATATACTGGCTTAACCAAACCTTTTTTAATGATAGTACCATATTAAAGACCTCCTGTTTTCTTTTCTGGTGTCCCATTTTATAGTTAAAATATAAAATACTTGCTGCCTCCACTCAATCACACATCTGCAATTACTCAGTGTCTCCTGATAAGTGCTTCAGCAATTATTTTTTATCTGCAGCTGGAATGCTCTTCTTTCCTCTGCATCTTAATTTCTTGGTTTGTTTAGACAAAACATGCTAAGCTGATTTCAAAAATATGGTTTACAACGTGCAGTTCACTGCCAGATGTTATTTAATACTTTCAGGCTGATGCTGTGTGTCCAGAAAAATGGACCCTGTGCTGATTCTCTTGCCAATAACAACTGAGCTGACAAATGGATCTGGTTCAACACAAATATTGAAATTGATACCTTAATTCTGGCACAAAAGTATTGTTTATGTTCTTTTCACAAGCAAGTTGTATTGTAAAATATTATAAAGTCCTAAATGTTTGCAATCACATTCATGTGCATCAATAACCACATGCATTTACAAAACCTTTTTTGATTATCAAGGACACTCAATTTTTCTGCATTAATGATTTTTAATGATAGATTGGGAAAACCTAAAGCATGTTTTAACTACCCACCTTATGCTACCTGCATGCTATGTTTCTTTTTTTAACAACTGAATGCTTACAGCACAGAATTTCATTGCCAACAAAATAGGCAGGCAAATTAGCCATTTAAATACAGTACTGAAAGAAACCAATTTTTATTTTCAGGTCTGTTTTATGCAGGAATGAAGCATATGAAAACACAGGTTCTCTGAGTAGACAGAGAGCAAGTATTTAAAATCATTAAAATAATTTAGAATGTGAAATGTTATGTCCTTTGATATCATTGTAAATTATTTTTAAAAATCTACATTTTTAACATTTTCATAATTTCACCAACATAGTTAATTTTGACTGTAAATCAGAGCATGGTACTCCCCACCCTCTGGGGGGGAGTATACTATAATATACGTATACTAAAATATACGTACTCCCAAATTCTGTCTAGAAGGTGAGCAGATAGGCTGACAGAGAGCAAATTTGAGTAGTCAGCTATACATTTTTCTGGTCTTCTTTTCCTGTTTAGAGTTCTGTCATTTGCTCCATGGCACCTGTTAGGATCAGCATCACCTCTTGTTGTTATTCTCAACAAGAAAACCAAGCTGGCAATTTGAGCAGGTCAGTGCTGCCTGCACCAGCCTGTTGTAGTGGTTTGAAAGCAAAACAAGTGAGAGGCTCTAAGTCAGAAATACAATTTAATAGGAAGAAAGGAAAAAAAAGGCAAAATAAAACAAATGCAATAATACAAAAGAGCACTGACAGAGTCAGAATACAACATGATCACAGTGATGGAAGCAGTCCAGATGAGGTGGTCTTCCTGAAGCAGCAATCCCATAGAAAAGTCTGGTAGCTCTCATCCTCTGGAAATCCAGTGGGTAAGGCTACTTGTACTGTCCCAAATCCCAGATTATATCCAGGTAAGAATGCTTGGTTCCTCCCTCTGGGCGGAGCATCTCACAATGGGATGATGAGTCATGCAGGGAGTCCTTGATGGCCCATTAAACAGAGATAACTCCAGAGGGTGTTATCTATGAGTCATGGGCAAGGCATTTGATGGGCCATTAGCAGAAGATAGCCCTGAGGGAAGGGGCCCGGGAAGAGTACTGCTCCAACAATTGGATTCAACAGTTCATGAAGATGGTGATAGAATACTTTGTGCACATCCTACACTACAACCTAGGACACATGTGCTGGAAGGCAAATGGCACTGATGCATCAGAAGTGCAGAACAGTGACAGTGGCTTCATTTCAGGAGCCCACATCTCTATCTGCCTCCTGTTGCTTTCCACTTCCCAGTTTCAACAAAGCCTGTGCCTCTTTCACTCTCAGAGTTACTCATGAGCCTGGGGATAGTTCCTGGCCCTCCAGTGCTGGGGATCAGTTTCTCTGACATTAAATCCAAAAGAAAAAAGGAAGCATTATATTTTAGCCTGCTCTTGTTGAGAATCTCTGCTCATTGCAGTCCCTGAGAAAAAGTGGCTCATTTGAAAAAAAAAAAAAAACAAAAAAAAAAACTTTTCTGCATTTTTGTTGATTTTGGAGTTTATGCCATGACCAATGTGCAGTTTAGCCTTTCAAGTTCAGTGCTTCAGTTTTCCCTTTGATTTCTGTTGACATAAAAGGCATTAAGTGTCTGACTTCAAAGAACAGCCAGTGTGGATATTTGTTGTTCAGCATGGTGGTCTTTGCTTAAATGGGCTGCTTCTTTTGTGTTTCCATTTTTCTGTAGTTGACTTACTGTATAAACATTCTGTTCTTAGCCTCCCTGTCTCACCATTCATCCTTACGAAAAATTATACAACCTTGTATAAATTACTCTGGTAGCAAAGTGTAATATATTCCAGAATATTTTCCATTTCTATGAAAATGTAAAATCACAATGTTTCCAAAATTATTTGCAGTCACATCAAATACTATTTTGAGAAATTACCAATAATTAAGACATTAGAGATGCACCAGCAATTCTACTCTCAAACTTTGGAGGAAATGGAAAACACATAAGAAGGTAATTTTACAGCAGGGACTACCTCTCTAGAAATTCAAAGTGGCTCAGTTATTATCCAGTCAAATTCAATTACATTTCTACCATGGTGACTTTCTTCTGTATTCATCACCCTCATATTAATTGTGTTTAGGGCATACATTTCTAAAATATCATTCCCTTGAGCGGAGCAAGGAGAAAAAAGGCAGAAGCAACTTTTTTGCAAACACTGAGGTACAAAGCAGCTCCTCAGAGTGCTGTGGGCATGCTTCACATGTTGCACCAGCTGCTCAAAATTAATGCAGCACTCCCAAACTTAATAGAGATGTATTAATTTATGCTGCTTGAGAATCTGGGACAGATTTTTGGATCACCAAACACGCAACAAGAAGCAACTCCACTGCAGTAATTCTGGATGGGACACTGGTCTGTGTTCAGGCTGAGTGTGGCTCATGGATTGTAAATAGGATTCCTCGTGGCTCCCTTCCACAAAAAAATGGAGATAAAGCACACCCAGAGCACAACTTGCATCAAGTATTGGGGTCACAGTTTAGAAATGACATCATGATGCTGCACTGCAACCAGAGTGTGTTTTATCAGAGCTCCATCTCAAACATTATTCCTAAGAGACACTCCACAGGGGCACAAAGACTCCTGTGGCATTACTGGAGATCCTGTGGCATTACTGCTGATGCCTGTTTTCCCACTATACACACACAGCACTGTGTTGGAAAGCTGGCAGCAATGTGCATTCACCCACACTGACAGTTGGAGTGGATAGTGCCACTTGTTCTGGCTGCAAATTTCTGAGAAGCTTATGCTGAGGAATATGAGTTTTTTCACAATTCTCACCAGGAAAACACCACAACACCATGAAATCCCAGAAATCTTCTGGGAAAGGAGCAAAGAGGACTTTCAAAAAGTTGAAGATGGGGCAAACCTTTCTCCAGCTTGTGAGCACAAATTCTGCTGCTGAGGAAATACAACAGGACCCAGAATCCTTCACTGGAGAATTTGGAGGCTGCTGCAGCATGAAGAGTTTGGCAAAACCTCCTCTTCCCTGTCCCAGCTGGGTGCCTAGCACAGCTACTTCCCAGCTGTGACAGGTTCCTGGTGGCTTTGCACCTGCAACTCCTCCTGCCTGCTGCTGGCACTGGTAAACAACAGGAAAAACAGGTATGGCCACACTGCAGCTGAACTGTGCACAACAGGCTCTGACTTTTGGCAGAGGGGCAAAGTGACACCACAGGACTCCAGCATGATTTGAAAGCACTCTTTGGTGCTGCCTATATTTGTAGAAGTATTGGCAGATTGCAGCAGAGAAAACAAAAGGGAGAGAAAAAAAGTAAATGCTGTGGACAGCAAAGGCCAGCATTCCACGTCACTGCAGCACCCTCGAGGCATCAGGATCATTGTTTTTATGAACGGATTTTGAATTTCCCATTGCTCTTCATGAGCTGGTATGGCCCTGTCTGGCAGGTATATTACTGGGATGATGTAGGACAAATGGAGACCAGGATACTGCAGAGAGGACATTGCACAGGTGCAGTTGTTTTTATTGCAGCAGTTTTAGATTGATTTACAGGCAGAAGGAAAAGATACAGGCCCACCTGGGAGAAAGGAAGGCAACTGCCTTATGATTTGTTTTCGGTTTTTTTTACACTGCTGAATGGCTGTCTCCTCACAGCAGAGAAAAAAAGAGGGAGAAAACCAGAAAGGAACACAAAGAAAGTTGTGCATGGGGAATAAATATGGCCCTGTATCACAGTCTCTGTGAGCTGGGAAGGCCAGGAGGGCTTCATTCCCTTCCCAGTCTTTCCACTGGGTGAACTGCACAGCACACATCACTTTTTATGCACCAGATTCCACCTGCAAAATGGAATGGCATCAACAGTCTCTTCTGTAAAGTGTTTTGAGACCTACTGGTTAAAAACAAAAAAACAAAAAAACAAAACACCACACAAACAAACCAGCACCTCCCTTCAAAAATAAAATTCACCACCATGTAAAATTAATTTCTTCGTGTGAGTTTCGTGAGAATAGCGGTTGTAAACTTCCTGGCAGTATCACACTGAACAGTCTTTGCATCTGGTTACCGTGTCTTGATTCTACCTGGTCAAGGTGACCTAAAATAACAACCTGCTTTTCGCACCATTTTTTCACCAACAGATCTCAAAACACTTTACAGAGGAGACTGTAATGGAAATAACCTCACCTGACTCTTCACATGCTCAGGCTGAGCAAAAAATTGGTGTCAAACTAAGGAAAAGAACCCAGGTACTGAGAGTCCTGTTTTTTGTACTCTAACCAGGAAAGGAAATGCTTTTCAAATAGAAAATTAACCTGACTTTTTCCCTACTCCCCTTTAGAAAACAAGGCAGTAAAACAAGCTTTTGTTTAGCCAGGGGAGCTTTTATCTGCTCCAACTCAGTTTTACAGCAGTAATTGCTATCTGCAACTGATCCATAAAAAGGTAATACTCTACATCATGGCCTGTATTGCTTTTGTTGTTTGTTGAATTTTAAATGCCATATCTGTACTCACAATAGCACAAAGGAGAAGAAGAAAAACAGATGGAAATTTAGACAGGTGAAAAGAATTCCTACCTGCTACCAACACAGAGTAGGGCACATTAGCAATAAACACAAGGTGGAAACACAAAGTAACATTCCAGTGGATATACCCTTTAAATACAAAATTCAGTGGTCTCTGTGGAGCATTTGGGTGATCTACTACATGAATAAACATGGAGATTTTAAACATGTGTGCAGGTAAACCTGTATCATTCACTCCAAAGGATAAACATTCTCGTTTCTGGCCTTTGGAAACTAAAGAGAAAGGAAAACTGGGGTCTTGTTTTTCTTGCACACTTCTCTGCCACTGTCACTTCACTAGAGTGATCAAGAGAAATACACTCATGGATCAAAACCTTCCCTTCTCCCACTCCTTTTTTTTTTCCTGCTAGTGTCTCTTTCTCAGTTTATACAAAATTGTACAAAATGAGTTGGTTTATTGAGTAATAGCAGAACAGTTTGAATTACTGAAGGAAATGAAAAGTCACTAAAACAAACACATCCAGTCTGCTAATTTTGCTCACAGTTTGTGACATAATGCAGCTTCTTTCTCAAGCTTTCTTGGAAAAACAGCAATTTCCTCTGTTTATTTCGTCTTCTTATTTCAGAAGAGTCTCTCTGATTTGTGGCAGCAGACACAATCTATATGATAGAAGGTTTTTTACCCACAAGAGGTTTTCACTGGGATGATCAATGGAGAAATAAAACTCCTTTAGTATTGCTGCCTTCATAGACTTTTAAAGAAATATTATCACAGGCCTTTCAAATGATTGTCATTCATGGTTTAAAAAAAAAATCTCAATGTTTAATTACTAGGACCACTGTATAAAAACTTATGATCTACTTTATGCCTTAAAGTCTGCCTTAAACTTGATCCAATTTATTCTGCTAAGCAGAATGGAAACTCATCTGGTATTTATCTTGCAAGAACTGAGACAATGTGTAGAAAGGCTTTTCTATGTTTTTAAATTACAATAGCAGTGAGAATAGAGCTTTTACATCCTCATCCTATTGAAAAAGTGTATTTAATGGATAGCATTATGCCAAGTGGATGAGATTGTAAGACATACTCAGTGTGTTTTTTTACTGCTTGATTTTAAGTCAAAACGTTCATATTTATAAATTAGGCAGGTATTTTTTTAATGGGCTTTCAGCCAAGGGGTACAGCCATCCTCTGGTAAAAAGATGTTTTGGTGACAAATTTTAAATAAACTGAAACAATCAAGTTACAAGCAATGGGGAGGAAAGAAAGTAAGGGACTGTAGATATTCAACCCACCATCAAATTGCACAAGTTTGCTTAAAGCATAATTTTGTGACAAAGTATGGAAGGAGAGAAAAAGAAATAGCCTCAGGACAAAGTTTCCCTCCAAAAAAACCAATATCCTTCAGCCACATCATGAATCATAAAACACAGAATCACAGAATATTCCAAGTTGGAAGGGACCCCCAGAGATTCTATCTTTTTCTAGTTTGGGATGCGTAAACCCTACCAATATTGAGTGAAAATAACAGACCAGTAAATTGCTCATATTTAGTACATACACCCAGTTTTATGACATAAGGAAGACTGTTCTTGCGCCCTTCTCAGACAGACCCACCACACTGCTCATTTCTCTTTCCCCTACCCACACACTCACTGAGAAGAGCCTCATTATGAAAATCTTCCAAGTTTCTCAAGTCTTTTCCCAAAATTCACAAAAGGTTGAAAGAAAAAATGCTTACAACCAGATAACTTGAAGAGGTAATATGAATGCATAAAAGAAGATTTTCTATACTTGTTTGCCACTAGCAAGAAGCCAGAAATAGAGATTCTACACACAACACTCCCAATTTCGTACCCTTTTCACATTTCGTTCCCTTTTTTGTTTGTAAAGTGAACTTGAGTGTCACCTACTGAAGCAAAAACAAACAATTTATTTCAGTGATCAAGCAACATAAAAGTGCAGATGCTGCACTTCCCACCCACAGAATCCTCACACACACACACACACACATACACACACACACACACACACAGAGGTAAACTCCCACCAAACCTCCTGTTTGGGCAGCAGGACAGTGCTGACAGGTCTACAGTAAATAACAAAGCCCACAATCACTACTGTCAGGAAAAGAGGGTCTAATTCTAACAATAAAGTCTTCAGGGGGGAAGGTCCTCTTTTGATATGAACACCCCTTCTTCTAAGGCCTTCCAATGCTTATAGTTCCTGTGATGGCTAAATATTTTTATAATTTACTAATAATTTAGTAAATTATAAAATTTAGCATAATTTACTTCACAGATTGTTTGGCTCCCTACATTATGAACAGACTCGTAGCCAGCTCCTTACCGTTTTTGCAGGGAAGTTCACTCTCCTCTTTCTGGAGAAAATGCAAGGAAGTCATGCCTAGAATTATTTGTTGCCATTGTGGGGCTAAGGAGTCAAACTGTCTCCTCCAGAAATTCTCTGTGGAAATTTTTCCTGTTCCCGCAGCTCTGTGCCCTCTCCTTGGAGAAGCACTGTTGGGGGACACTGGGAACACTTTGCCTCCACACAAAGGCAGCAGATTCAGAATTAACTTAAATGCAGACTTTGCCATGAAAGCTTTACAAATCTTCAGATACCAATATATTCTGCAAAGCTGCATGCAAACACCTTCATGTGCTTGAGATCACTTGGAATCCATCCCACCATAATGTAGGGAAAATCCTATGCCCAGGGGAAAAAAAAGAGAAAAAGTAAGAAATACACAGGACACTGGGACTTCAAACCACAGCAACAATTTGAGCTTACGCACAGACACACTGAACTACAGCAAACACAAGCTGGTGGTGACAGTGGTTGGATGTTTGGTGAAATGTGGGAGCTGGAGAGATTTCTGCTTTAAAGAGGAGTTAACACTGCACGTTGTTTTCCAATAGCTTCTGCTTCTAGACTCATGCAATACCATGGTTTTAATACCAGCCATCTGTACTAAACTCAAAATGTATCAAAGCTGCACATCCTTGAGATACAGAAAAAAATGAATTGTAGAACTGGTCACCAGGCCAATGTCCTTTGTCTCTTATAAGAAACACACATGGTTGTCAGTAGAAAGGCAGCCAAACTATAACATTTTGGTTGCTGAAACAAAGAAGAAAACCATTTTCTGCAGTCAGATAATAAAAATATTAAATCAGCTACCTTTAAAACACCTTTAAAAACTGGATGTGTCTTAATTTATATTTGCAAGGGTTAAAAGAAAGAATTAATAGGGGTTCTGCTACATTTCAGGCTTCTACTTGCATGAACTGAGATTATTCCTGCCTATTGCTTGTTAGCCTAAAAGTTGTTGGAATTTCAGGTCAGAGGTGGAAGAAAGAGGAATCCTATCTCTGCAAAACCTATGCACTCAAACTAAAAATAAACCCATCTCCCCGTTTTCCGTGAAACCCCTTTCTGCTTTTGTTTGTTTGTTCTGGATTATATCAGCCTGTTTTTCATGCTGGTGAATCATGTCTCTGTCACAGCTGGTTCCATTTATCTATCCTGGGAGAAAACAAAAGCTAAAAATAACCCTTTTGGGGTTTCTGGTGGGTTTTGCATGAGAAGGGACTGAATATGTTCATTCCAAGCTTGTGTGTCAAAGTTTGGCTTTATCTTTGCCAGGTTTGATTTAACTAGTACCACTTAGGGAAAAAAAATAAAAGAAAAGAAAAATAAAGCTCTTTGCTATCCATAAAATTCCAAGTTGGCTAAAATTTAACAACATCTGTGGCAAATAAAAAAGAAAAGCTTTTTACCATCCAAGTCAGTACAAGAGTATTTTATTTGCAAGTGGGAGCTTTTTCCCAAAAGCAATTTGCCATTTCTTGTAATGAACAGCAATGAAATGCACAGGTTCTGACAGGCTGGAGTATTTGTATTTAAAAGGCTTTTTTTTCCAACTTTGAAAAATTTTAACTGTTTAAAATTAATCATTAAATTTAGAATATCATCACAACCTATAAAGAGACTCAAAGTGAAAAGAGCATTTTGTCTGGGCTAGGATGGAAATCTTGCAGGAACAGTTATTTCTGAGACCTCCAACTGTGTGTCAGATTCTACTCCATCTTACGGGAATTTAGTGGCTAAAGTGAAAAGAACAAGGGACTTTACAATATCAACAGTTGCTGCAAAAGGGAAAGAAAGCATTGGCATAACTGAATTTTTTTCCTTTTTTTTTTTTTTTTTTTTTTTTTTTTTTTTTTTTTTTAAGTGTAGATTTTTAAATATATTTGGGGAATTCTGTAGAAAGATGCAGCATTAAAGAAATGACAACTTAAAATGACAGTCTAATTTTCTTTTTTTAATCTTAACAACATTGCTGACTGTGATATAGATGGTCACTTGCCAGGAGAAAGCAGTTAAACTCTATGGAGTCCACTAAGAAACACAGATTGCCTTGCACCAAAAAGGCCCAGAAGTAAGTGATACATCTTCAGGAGTCATTAAAAAGTGGTATTTATTAAAAAGAATGCCATGTTGAAATATATCCTCAATTACAATACTACTGAAAGTTGTCAGATTTGTTTTCCCTCTACTTCCAAATCCTTCAAAAAAATCCAGGCTGAAAATCACAGGTGATGGAAGGCAGCAAATCAAGAGTACCAAGTAAGACCTCCGGAAAACGACTCAGGGTGGGAGCACTTGGACTTCTCCGAATGAAATCCCCAGAGCTCTCTGAAAACATCTCAAAGCCATGTCATGAAGTGTGAAGGGATTTCTGCAAATAAGATTCACCAAACAACAGAAAGTTCCTTCTGTTCACTTGGCAGAGCTACCCATGATATCACCACATTCCAGGCTCCTTAGGCTGACTGAGCTGGATGCATTTGGGTTCATGAACTCCTGTCTCCCAGAGCCACTCCCAGCATACTTATCCTGATGGGGGGGGGGGGGCACGTTGAGCTTTTCCAAGTGTTCCAAGCCTCACCTCGAAGTGATTGTGGGCTTCTCCCTGTTCTTCCTGCCACCCCAGGAACCGATTGCTCTGTCCCATCTGTTACAAAATAGCAAGAAGTAGCTTTTCCAGAGTTTAACTGAACATGGACACAGTGGGGATGCAGTGTCTGCAGCTTCACCAAGGTGTGGGTCCTCAGCTGCAATCCGCTGTGTATTTATTACCAGGTCAAAGTTAATAGCAGAGGAAGAGGAAGTACAAAGTGTTACTTTGGAGGGACAATGGTAGCAAAATGTTAATGGAATGTATAATTTTATGAATGTGCCCAGGTCACTTTTACACAGATTTAAATTGTACTTGTTTAGCAGAGGAAAAAAAAAAAATATGCAATTTTCCATACCATTTCTTCAGACATGTTTGTTTTGGGTGAAGAAAATAATTGGCTGTTGCATCACTGACTAGAATGAGGCAAAATATGATCTTACTGACTTTCCCCTTATGAATCAGCTACAAGACTGATCTACAAACCTACTCTGCAAAAGCTACAAACAGCTACCGAAACCAGGAAACACTCATTTTGACTTGCAAAGGCCTAGATAAGTTACAAAGGCTGATACTCAGAAGTTTTCTTTCCAAATAATCATACCTTATCTGCAAGTTCTTTGTATTAATATGGCACTATTTTCCTGCCATTTTCCAGCATGTACCCATATTTTAGCTGCAAACTTGCACAGAAAGTCTGTGGTGGAGTTGTAGAGGAACCCATCTGGAGTCTGGAACAAACACAACAAGTTCTGCCACAGTCATCACATCAGAAGCTCAACTATCCCATATTAACACTGCATTCAGTTTTCAAAATTAAAACTGTCTCTGTTCACTTGCAACTCAGAAATTCTAATTAACAGCAAAAGTAAAGCCTGACACCGGGACACATCTCCATAGGAACAAGTCTGCATATCTGGAAAGTGCACAATGCAATCAGTAAATACAGGATTTTCCCCGTAAGAATTTTCCTCTTTTTTACTAGTCATAGCCAGTGCAACATGAGGTCATTAAAAAAAATTCCAAATGTCCTTTTTCATCCATGGAGAATGACAAAGGTGGGACTGGAGAATTTACTGTTGCTGGGGCATAGTAGGAGGAAGTACAGGAGGAAAGAGTTTTTATTTCTATCTGACCTCTAAAAATACCTATTTACTGTATGAGTAATGGGTTCTTCTTCCACTCCTGAAATCACCAGCATCCCAAAAATCAGTGCTTTTCATCCTGCAGCCTCTGTCCCAGTGGGAAGAGCTGGCACAAAGAAAGCAGTAACAGGGCCAGGTGGCGAGTCCAAGTGGGCTGTGAAAAAGTGGGGAACTGCCCAGATCTTTTAAGATCCAAAAAAGCTGTGGCAGAGCAAAACTCCATCTTAAAGCTGTGTAGACAATAAAAAGGAAATCAAGAAGAAAGTTAATAATTTCTGACGCAGGACTGAAGTTGCCATGGAAAAAATAGTTCTGCCTCTACTGCTTAAAAGGAGAGGTCTGAGGGAAGAGGAATATTTTAAGACTAATAATTATGTGGATTACTTCTTGTCACTCAGTGCATAGGTCTCCTCCCTAATCCCTGCTTCTCCTACTGAACATATTCTGTTCCCTAGCCCGGCTCCTTGTCCAGTCAATCCTGGCACATCCCTGTTTCTTCACTCTGCCTTTGAACTGTGTTTCCATTTTGGCCAAATGGCTGATTTAACACTGTGCAATGGGACGTTTTTCATTCTGATTCTTTTTCTTTGAAAGAGCCCAGTTGATGAACTTATGAAATAGCCTTGTTCTCCCATAGAGATAAATCTGACACAGGACATTGTAGCTGCAGGTAATATTTTGTTCCTTCTTTGTCTGCCACTCTCTGGGTGGATATAAAGGTATTTCCTTTGAATTCCATGCTGTACATAAACACCTACTGATGCTGGAGTGAAAACATATCAGGATGCTTTGGGATACATGCTTCAAATACAACTGCATATTTTCACATTACTACCCTGGAACAGAACTTTATAAATAAGGAATAGGAAGATCTCCCAGACTGAAGTTTACAGCCTTGGTGTGTCATCTCACTAGCACCCAATAATCAGTGTATTGTAACCCAGCTACTGACAGACAAACAGAAACCATTAAGGTGCCCATACATAAAGTGAAAGGGCCAAAAGGTTTAAAAATTAAAAGTTAAGAAGAGTAGCTCCATAAAACTTGAAAGCCCACATGGGAAAAAAAAAATCCTTATTTTCAGACCAAGTTATTGTCCCAAGATAATTAAGGATTTCTCTTCAACTTTAATAGTCTCAGCCACTTCTATGAGGTCTTTTGAAGGTCTTTAACCAGGTAAGTGATCTGTATAATATCTAGTGCTGGGAAAAGGGGAAAAGTGGGAGTGGAGAGGCAGCAGGGCAGAGGGAAGAGCCAGACAAACATTTTGGAGGCATCACAGCCTTAGATCACTTCAAATTGATTGTGAAACCACAACCCTGAGAGCAAGAAACAGTCAGGATTTCTGTAATATATCAGTAAGATAACAGAGAAAGAATCTGGTGAAACAAAGTGAATCACTTGGTGAGAGGCATCTACTTTCAGCTTTGAGAGAGTCTTGATGGCAGATTGTTGGTTTAAATATTGCTTCTAGTTTTTTATGTGACTTCTTTTTTATTAATTGTATCAAAATTCCAACAACTTAGTCCCTTAGGTTACTCAAGACCTTTTGGAGACTCCCTCACCCAGACAGCTCTTTTACTCATAGGAGCCGGTTTTCTTGAGCCACACCTTCCACAAAACTAGACCTAGATAAATCTTCATGTACCAATTTTTCTTCTGAATCATAAAAAAGAAATGAAAATACTCCTTCTGATTCATCATTCTCATGGGAGTTCTGCAAGAAAGCTATGTTAGTTCACAGAAACCCAACAAGCACCCCCCACCCAAAGAAAAGAGGCACATCTGTGACTTTTTATTATTCTTTGTCCAAAGAGGCCTAACTTTCAATTGTCTTAATTATAATTCCTGTAATTGCATTCCCTACTCCTTTTGTTTTTTGAGACTTCATAGAATTTTCCTAAAATCCTCTTTTGTTACTACCTATTAACCAGCTGATTTTTAACAGCTCATTTTACTCCCTTCTCTATTCCCATTTTAGTCCTCTTGCATCATGTTTCTTGATTCAATCCTAAAAAATAAAAAAGCTGTACTATTAAAAAGCATTTGGAAGTTACACTGTCCTGCATTTTATTTCAATGGTTCTCATGGCTAAATAAAAATTCCATATGAAGAGGAAGCTTCTGCTCCAAAGGCAGTGTGTTATTGTTGTACTTCTAAAAACATTTGTTGTGACCATAGAATGAGCCCAGTAAGTTTGGACATAGGTAGAGAAGAGACATTAACCCTAAGTGACAGACTTGCAAGAATTTACTTTCTTTCTTTAGCACATTCATAGTGAAGCTGTGTCACTAATTAGCTCAGGTTTTTTTCTTCAAGGAACTTAAAAAACTAAGCAAAGATGCAGAAAGCCTACAAGGACATTTCTTTGTATAGGAAAAGGAAAACTGCACGAAACCTCCCCAAAGAGTCAAATTTCCAGTCAGGTGGCCATATGTTCCCTTAGTTCACAGAGTTCACATCTCATTTTTGCTGGCAAATCAACAACAAACTTCTGCCTTTCTATGGTGATTCACTTGAAATTTTGCCAGTGAGTCAAAGCATTACTTCTAACACAACATTACAGGCATATTTTTGAACACTGTGCTTTTGGAAAGCAGCATTCTCTGGAGCAGTCAGACAATGAAAGGTTTACTGTTCTAAAGACATGGCTACTAAGAACAGACAGATATCAACAAGAACCTGAAGATAAATGTTCATTTCTTGTCTCCATAATCATAAAAGATTTTACTGTCTATAAGAACTAGTCTGGACAAACAGAGTCATTTAGCTTTGTAACTCCCAGCATTTTTTAATACATCAGCATTTCGAAGTTCTCTTGACTTTGACCTACAAACAGAAAACTAGAAAAAAAATTTATAACACTTTTCATGCTAGACTTCTTCTTGTCTTCTTGCCTCAAACTAAAAATTCCTTTAGAAAGCAGGGTTAAATTCTGCCTACATCAAACATTCTTGCAGATGATTGACATCAACAAAATATAAGAGCCATGTTATCGTTAAAAAGGAAAATTATAACAGCCCTAGAGCTATGGTTAATACCAGAACGATTTTTACCATCCTTTGCTGTTAAAGACACTTTGCTGCACAGATACTTTGCAAAATGGCATGTGCAAATGAGGAATCAAGATGGGTTTTTGTAGAAAATGCAGTTTGGCAGGACATTACAACAAACCTGGCAAGCATTAAGTAGTGATCAAGCACTGTGTTTAATATTTCCATAATAATATGAAGGAAATGAAGATAAGGTCTATTAGTTTGTTACTCAAAACTAAGGGGCAGATTTTAAGACAGAGAAGACTGAACTTGGCTATCAGAATATCTCAGTGATAGAAAAATATATGTTCACAGATCTTCTCCTCAGCATCTCCAAGGATGACAAAGCAGAGATACTCCAGTGATATCAAGGAGAAATTACAAGACCTAAAACCTGTTTCCCATTTGTGATTTGGACTTCGTGGGTTGTGTCTGATCAAAAGCGTGTTCTCCCACAGGCTGTTGTACAGTGTTCCCAATACCCCATGACCTTTAGATCCTGACTAACAGTGACTGCTACAGGACACCTCCTGGGCTGCAGCTCAGCCCCTCAGCACAAGCTCGAGTGTAAACACCACGACTTACAGCCCATTTAATAATTTGGGTTCAGAGAGCCCATGGAGAAAGTTAATCCACTGCACTTGGAGAAATGAGCTGGCCTAATGTCCCATGTCAGAGTTCCTCAGATTTCTCCCTGCCTCCGTGCACTTCCACTGCTGGCTTCAGCAGTACGACTGCAAATTTCACTTGCCAGAGCACAGCTGGGAGTTAGCCCAAGACAGGCCAGTTGTGTTTAAACAAAAGAACTCAAATGAGAGCTAACAGTGTAAACCAAAAGACCTTGGACTTAAATTGCTTCCTTCACTTTCCTACCCCACCCCCCCCCCACCCCGCCGCCCCAAATAAACTAAGACAGTTTAAAATATGTTGATAAAGAAGCCATGGCCACAAGTTGGAAGAATATTTCTTTAATAAAGATGGGGTCACCCACCTGAATTGTTAGACAATTCTGCACTGTCTCTTTGCTGCCCAAACAAGAATACTGAAACCAAAGAACAGACTGAAACCCATTGCCTGGGGAGAAGTACAGCTGTTGTCACACTTTGGTACTGAAATTCACCTTGCTCTGATAATGCTAGAAGAAAAAAAGACAAAAGTAGAGGAGAAGCAGCGAGGGAAATGGTGATGTCATGAATAGAAAGTTCTTTAATGAGCTCATGTCCCGTATATTTGTGAAAGAGATAAGCACTTTCTGAACAAGGAACAGGGCAAAGATAAGATTAAATAACCTCCAGATCTTCATTAGCTCATGCATTAAAGCGCCACAATGCTGAAACTGGAGATTTTGGAAATGTTCATTATTAGGGCTCAGCTGATACAACTGAAAAGAGAGGATGACTGTGTGATACTATGAGGGGGTTTTTTCTCAATTGCTATAATTTTCTTATATAATACTTGTCTGAGATAAATACTGAATGGATAAAATAAGGGTATATATTTTGGGTTTGTATTTCCAATTTGGTTGCAGAGGCCTGAGATATGGGCTGTAGCAAAGTCTTTAATCTAAACATCTGAAGTAAGGGTCATGTTTTGAGCACTAGAGGACTCCAAAAGCTTTACAATATGCTTATGAAAATACCAAAATAATTTTTAAAAAGTTCTACATTCATCTGTGAGACATTTGCTTCCTGCATCAATTAAACCAGCTGGTAAAATCTGCTAAACTGTGGCTAGGTGTTTATCTGTTGAAGGGGAAGAAATCTGCCCTTGTGAACAAACACTGAAATTTTATTTCACCCTAGGCCACCCACAGTGTGTTTACTCATCACACACAGAGACTAGCTATAAAGTAACCAGGAGGATAATTCTGCCTTAATTTTCAGGGTTTAATACTATGCGTGAGTGATAAAATTAAATTTAGACTTCAAGTAAATATGCAGGGGCTCAAGCACAGCAGTTGGTTTGCTTTCACAACCAGGCAAACAAACAAAAAAAGAAATCTAAAAAGGTGTAATAATAATACTCTGTAAGCCAGAGTATAGAGACATTTCACTAAAATCCAATAGCTACCTAGGTGGTTATAGCTCTTAACTCACATGATACTATCTCTAAACTTCTTTTTAATCAAGTGTATACAGGTCTGACTGTAAATTGGAAGGGAATGGAACCCCCTTTATCCTGGTTATCTATTACATACAGCAGGGAGCTGCTGTGAGGTCGCTGGAGAGATGTGCTGATAACAAAAGATAAAGATTTCTCTCCAAGTTCTGCAGATGTTAGATATTCTTCCTGGGAAAATTCTAAGGCCATCTGAGGACACAAACTCAGATTTTTGACCAGCTAGAGGCAAAACTCAGATTGAAATAGAGGTCATAGCTCAGTCAAGACTCCTCAGCACAGTGAGCAAAGTCAAATTTTGTTGTCCAGAGCTTTTATCAGACATGCACATACACACACACACACACTTCTCCCACCCAACAAAGAGGAGGAGAAACTGCAGGGATTGATGACAGGATGAGGTGGCTATGGATTATGAAAGGAGCTGAGAGGAGCCCAGGTGAGCTCTGAAGTCACCAGCAAGATGTGCAAGGGAGCTCTGGGTGAGAATGAGAGGCCCTCAAATCTTCATCCAGACAGGTGCTGCTTTCCCTGCTTCCATTCCCCCTGTTTTCAAGCTCCCCAGCTCCTGTCCACTTCTCCACCACAAACAGACCCTGCCCTCACCAGTCACACTGCACCAGTCAATCTCCCATCCTAAGGAATTGACTTTATTCCTGTGCCTCAGGAGCTGCAGGGGGAAAAGGGACAAGCAGGAGAAGACAGAACAGGCCCAACCCATTTGTGCTGCTGAGACAAAGTTTGGCACAAAGCAACTCTCCCTCACTGACAGAGCAGTGCTGTACAGAAAGAGCAGGGGTAATTAGCTTAATAAATTGTACCTTATTTTACTTAGAGCTGACCTTGGGTTTCCCTACAAGAGGGGGTCGACAAAGGATTTGCAGTCAAAATCCTCAAGATACCACAGCCCTTCCTTGGCTAGCAAGTTCCCCTTGCTTGTTAAACACTAATAGGCTTGTTTTCTAAATTAAAATTTAATCAGAGCTGGGCAGGTGGATAACAAGAGATTAACAGAAGTCTTTCACTCAAGGTTAGACAGAAAAGATTATGAATAGAAATCAAATTGAAACTTTTCCTACATTAAAAAGACCAAACCAGTGACAATTCCTTATGAAGATGAGAAAGGATGTGAACTTCCACGAACTACAAGATTTGGAGATGAAGTATGACATTTACAGCAGCCACAGTCTCCAAGGAGTAAGAAAAGTTAAACACAGGAAGAGCACTTGCTTTGTTTATCTGAAATTCCTAGTAAACGCTGCAAGTTCCACACATTTCAGATTAGAAACAATTTGTATTTTTTTTTTTTAAATAACAAAGTAGCTAAGTAAGTACAGGAACTTAAAAACACCTAGTTTACATTGTATTATTGGATTTGGATTACTGCAGGGACAAATCACAGAACACACTGGAAGGGATCCTTCAATGGCAACTGCTGGAGTAAAAGAAATCAGCATAAGAACAGCTTCAGCAGCTCTTGGAGCTTTGTTTTCAAGCATATTTTTATACTAATGAGCACCACACATAATTGTACACAGCTAACTAAATTAAAAAAAAAATCAAGATTATCTATTATTCCTATTATTCTTGCCAGTGTCTGTGTGTAGGCAGCCTGAGTGACTAAAGCAGGGAGATAAGTATCAGTGAGTTATGAAAAATGCCACTACAGCAGGCCAGGAGCAAACAGGCAGAGCACTGGGAGGAACAGAGTTCAATATAGCGTGCAATGACTGTAAGCTTCAGTGCCCACGTACTAAGCTTTCTGTACCATAATGGTCTGATAAACTCATTTTGACCCAGAGACCAGAGATAAATTGTCTTAGCAATACAAACAAACAGCTAAGCAATTAGGGCAAAGTTTTTTTGAGAACGTGGTGATAACATCTAGAAGCATTGTTGGGCAAGGGGGATAAGAAGCCCTGGAGAGAGGGGGTTTAATCTGGAGGAAAAGAGGGAGTATAATGGTTTCTCTAAATTGCAGAGCACTAAAAGAAAAAGCAGACAAGCAACTGGCACTGGTATTTGTCTGGCATCTATTTCAGTGTATCCCATTTGGAGTTCATCAAGTTTTTGGCCTATAAAAAGATTTTACATGTGCAGCTGTGAAAGTGTCAGAGCTGAGAAATCCATGAGGAACCATCAGGTTTATAGAATTGCCATCATTTAAATTTCCTGAAAGTAACTTATTAAAACAGAGTTTTCAAGCACAGAGATTAAAGCAGTGGTCAAATGACCAAAGCAGCATTTTCATCTATCAGTTTTAACATATCAGCCATATTTAGGCACGACATATCTTAGATGCAAAGCAGAACATTGGCTGCAACAATTTCATTCCCAGGCAGGGAAATAGGAGTAATTAATATTTAACCCAAATTATGTGTTGATTTATCAATGAGTATTTCAGCTTTACTTTAAATCTACATAATTAAATATGGTATAGTATATATGTAAATGAGTGAAATTTTAGGTCAAGAATACGTTCCTTCAGTTTTGCTAGGGCTACCCAAGAAAATAGCCATGTGAAGATAGATGATCTCTCTAATTAATACTATCTTTTTTGTGAACACCTTGTACACAATAAGAGAGTTTTAACAGGCATGCCTGCTCATTGCAAAGCACCTAAATTTTATTTTAGAGCAGAAGAAATATGGAGGAGATACATTCACATTCTACTTTTACTGCAGCTGAATGACCAGTGGTCTCAGTGTTCACTGAAGAATGACAATTGGTTGTTTTTAAACACACAATGAAGATGTAAATGGCATTTGCTTTACTAAAGAACTTCTTTTTCCCTCGTAAGATTTTTCTTTAAAGTGTATTTTAAGAAAAAATAATTTTACAAAAAATCAGTAAGACCCAAAAATTCATGAGTACTTCATGAGAAGTACTTCTGAAGCTGCCATAAACAATCCATAGCCTTAAGTCTATCCCATAGAACAGAAGCACCTCCAGTGACTCAGAGATGTCACGTGAATTCCAACATACTTTAATGCACTGAAAGCAAGCGTGTCTTGCTTTATTGGGTACTATGTTGTACTGTACAAAAGTCTATAAAAGCCACCTGAATGAAATGAACAATTATTTATATTTCAATAAGGAAAAGCACTTGACCAGGAAATACAGAAGAAGACTGGATAGAGATTGGCAAATAAGGCAAGACTGCAGCAGCCCTGGATAAAACACCAAATGAACACTTGCAAAACACAGAAAAAAAGTCTGCCGTCTTTTATCTTAGGTTAAGTGGAGAGTCTTCCTGTTTCCCGGGTAGAAACATAGTTCAAACTGCAAATTGTTTGTTTGTTTCAACTCCACCATGAAAAATCATCACCAAATGATGCTCTTTCCATTTATGATCAATGTATTATTGTTCAGGTTATTGTAAAAGTTTCCAAGTAGATTTTCATCATATTGGTCATGATGAACTACTAAAGAAATCACCCATAAATTGCATTTTCTAACTACAGAACTGCTCCTGACATCTGTAACAAAATTTTATTTTCTTTTATTTGTCCTCCAATGCACCCATCACAACTTGTTGCTTAACCACACTGAGGTCTCTTAACTTTCACTTACAGTTTGTGGGTTTTTTGTTTTTCCAGCTTGATGCTGCCTCAGAAATGATGTGTGTAGGAGCAGGATGTTAGACAGGCATGTCGCCTCTCCAGAAAGTAAGCTGTAAGGATTAAAAGTGACTCTCTCAGGTAGAAGGCAGGATTCTGGATTGCAAGGCTGCTGTCCATGTTCAGACAGACAGCAAGGCAACACTCAGCTATTATTAAGGTAAAATTAAAGCTTCCTGCCTTAGAAAGAATGATAGGTTTTTATCTCAGCTCTACCCTCTCCAAGTTCAAAAAAACAAATGGTGTCTTCATGCCTTCAAGCTTTTCGTCATCCTTTTTTGACCCTAATTGCTCTTATACTCCCTGTTATGCTTTTGGTTGGTAAGAGAAGGGGCTGCCTTGGTCACAGTAGCAGCCACAGAAGGAAAATGGAACGACAACTGGTATAAAAAATTTCTAAAGTGTTTTTTGTGTTGAATGCTGCCAATACAAAGCATACCCTGTGGTTTATGGATGGAGCTCGACCACCTCAGCAATGACCGGAATGTTTAGGCTGCAGACACCAGGGCTTCCTATCCCTGCTTCTCCTTTGCTTCTGTGTATTTTACACAAGCAGACAATGAACACAACCAGGTGCCTGTGACTAGCACAGGCACAGGGACAGTTCAGCCACATCCAATTTAACCTCACAGGAGAAGTGCTAAAACACACAGTACTGCAAAACCACCAGATTGGGGTAACAGCAAACATATGCTTGGTTATTTCTACTTAAGGGACACGGTCACACTTCTCTGTGCAGTGCAACCACCAAGGATTTTTATCCTCCCCTCCCCAAAACAGGAGTGCCACACGTGGCACACTTTTATTTTGCCTGGCATTGGCAGGCTGGGGGTGGTCTGATACCGAGAGTTGCACTGTCCCCTCCAGCAAACACCACCATTTCATGTTGTGTTTTTCCAAACTTCCATCACAGCTGCACATAGAGGCACTTAGGATATCATCATGTGTCATGGAAATTACAATTGAGTTATAATAATATTTAAATAAAACCTTGACAAATTCTGACATCCAAACAAAGCCTTGATAATGTGATTCCCCCTTCCCTGGCTTTGTCCTCACATGACAGACAAGAGGTGCCAGTACTGGAGACCAGGAATCCAATCCAGCTCCTTGCATCGCTTTCAATAACAAATGTTAGAGTAGCCGGTTGTTTCCTTTTTTGTGACTTGCTACCAAGATCAATCATTTCTGTGTAAAGCAAAGCCACAAATGTGAGTCTTTAGTTTTATCTGGAAACAGGTGCATTCTTTGTAAACTATTTCTTACCCGAGACAGATATTTGCAGCCATGTACCCCAGAGTCCCTTCACACCCCTGCCATGAAAAATCTTATTCACACTTTAAAATTCTGTGAAATGATTAGAAAACTCATTAAGGAAAAAAACTCAGTTATAGAAAATATTTTGTAGAACCTTCTGTTTCCAAAGCAACTTTTTATGACAATCTTTTCCATCAGATCTGGCAAATTTTGCTGCATAGAGGTTTACATGATAATAAGCATTCCATTCTATTTTGACAGCCTTTAGTGGGCTGTCACAATAGTCTGTTTTCCAGAAAAAAAACTCTAACCACCACAACAAGCTGAGTGCCTTTGGGGGTTGGTTAATTTTCTCATTAAACTGATGTTTAAGTATAGTAGGGATTTTTCTTAGCGTGGCAACCTGCCAATTTAACATTGGGGAAATTCAGATGCCGATAAATTCCATTGATAAGTAGGCTTGCTGAAGTGACAAATGGGATTTGGAAAGCTGAAAAGGTAGTTTCTGTTTCTCCTGTGTTATAGGGGAGTGCCCTCCACTGGCCAAATGTTCTCATTTTTTCAATAAAAGAGCAAAAATTCACCATGACTCCAGAATAAAACCTCAAAAATACCTCCAAACCCCCCCAGAATCAGTGTCAAATTCTTATGAAATGTTATTGCATAATGGCACCAATTTATACTAATTCCAGCCTTGCTTTCATATTCCATGGTCATAAAAATACTTTGGGTGCTGAAATAAATCCCAAGGCAGCCCTTTTAAAGAGTTCAAATTAGAACTTACAAGACAAAAATGGGTAGTGCTAAAAAGTGTAATTTAACACAAGACTGTACAGTGGCAAAAAGCATAGAACCAGATTAGCAATTACTACTGTCTATTAAACTTTCCCTATTTAACCTCATTTTTTCTCTGTTCAGAATCAACAGATACTCATAAAAATCCCTCTTTGAAGCAATTAATAATGTTTTGGAGTGCCATGCTGAGGACAGAACCAGTTCCATCAGTAATACCAGTGTTCAATGTACTTGAGAGTGGGGATTAGTCAGTGTCAGAAGCCAAGAGACAATGAGAAACCGGGAAACAAGATGGATACAGATGCATGGCCTCCACTCACGGTACTGTGAGTTACCCCAGGGACACTATTTTAATAATAAAAGTGTTATTAATGAGTTTA
Organism: Sinosuthora webbiana; assembly: GCA_013397395.1. Lineage (NCBI taxonomy): Eukaryota > Metazoa > Chordata > Aves > Passeriformes > Sylviidae > Sinosuthora > Sinosuthora webbiana. Next base: position 88,186 of record VXBN01010699.1, read on the forward strand.
TAGTCAATTCAATTATGCTATACAAGATAGCTATCCAATCATTAGATAATAAATGTAATAGATAGTGTACTATATATATAATACAGAAAATATATATTGCTTATATTATATATACACACAATATTTTATACATATCATATCATGCATATTATTACGTATCATAAATATTATATATTAATTTTTATATTAAATATATAAAATATGAATTGTATATATCATATATACACCATATGTTTTATCTCTTGATAATGTAGGTTACATCAGTTCCGTAGGTCGCCTAGGTTACATAGGTGCCCGCAATTCACACGCGTTATGCAGATTACGCAGTTTACGCAATTCACGGAGGTTACGCAAATTGCCTAAGTTTCGTGAATGGCACAAGTTACACACTCTACGTAAATCGCGTCGGCTGTCTAAAATACAGAGATTGTATTCAGCGGGATCGAGCTGCTGGTGCGAAGGGGAACTGTTTCTTTCATAAGATTAAAGCAATAAGGCCAGAGGAGGAAGTTATGCTAAAACTACAAAAATAAATGGAGCTTGCAGAGACGGACCGAAACCATAAAAAACTGAAAAGATGATGTTACAAGTCGCACACTTAGATTTCCAGGCAGAGACAAAGAAGGACAAAAAGTATTCTTAAGACCCTGATAAAACGCTACCATCTACAGATAGCGGAAGGCTGAAAGAAGATGGGTTTAGCATCCCTTTTTTCAAGGGTTTAACGATGATCATTTTCTTTGACAACACCTAATGTAAGCTTGAAGCCCTAGCAGAAGCTTTACTATTTGTCCCATTCACTTTGTATAAAATTTCTGTGTTAACAGGCAGTGAAGGAAATTAGTCATATTTCATATCTGCCAACCATATGATAACCTATTTCCGCTAGAGGGGGGAAGAAAAAAAAAAAATAAAAAATAAAAATAAAACCAACACTTTTCCTAAACTTGTTGTTAAAGAGAAAAGCTAGATTCCAAGACAAAGGGTCTCAGTTTCCCCTGTTAAAAGAGGTTTGTTTTGCATCCATTTCTTTACCTGAGGTCCATCTTTTCCCCCCTCCTAAAGGTTCCCATGATTGTTTAGCAACCATATTTTAATGGTGGCTTTTCCTGATAATCCTTTTGTAAGTGAAATCTCCCCTGTAAAATCTAAGAGCCAGTTTTGTGCTATGAGCTTGGAAAAAAAAAAAAA
>VXBN01010699.1:89415-117443 GCA_013397395.1 Sinosuthora webbiana
GGAACAGTGGAGATCAGGTTGCTTCCACATTCAGGTCTGTGCTTCTGAATTAGTTTAAGGCCTCACACTGAAGCATTAAGCCATTTTCACAGCCACAGCACACACGCAGGGATACAACACAAGTGCCTTCATGCTTTCTAAAGCTCTGCACAGAACAGGTTTAGCCAAGACTGGGTTGAACCCAAGGTTCCTAACTACAGCTTGACTCTGCTGTGGACACAGCCTCAGAAAGAAGAGCAACTGCTGGTCTTGCTCTCAGCCCATGAAAAGTAATTCAGCCCCACTCTCCCTGTGGGGAACAGGTGGAGCTCTCAGCTCCCTAGCAGCCTGTTCCAGCTGAGGCATTCCTGCTCAGCTGTCCCCTGAGGGCAGCCACTGCTGACCATGGGCACTGTGAGTGCATCTCACCTGCCAGAGGTTTCCCACAGTGCTGATCTGCAGCCCTGCCCTGCTCTCCCCACGGGAACAGGTGGCATTCACCTTGGTGTGACCTCAGGGGGCCACAAAATGCACACTCAAGTGCGCTTGCTTAACCATGTTGACAATATAGAATTTCTAACTTTTGCTTTTCCTCACAGTGGAAAAAGCTTTAGACACCACAGCTTTAAACCACAGAGCTCTGAAAAGCAAAAATAGGATGTCTGCCTCTGAAGCTGCTGTTCTGTATATTTTTTCTGAGACTGTGCTATCTGGGACCAGGTTGGTGTAATCTTTGAGTGCGCTCTATTGGCCAAATTCTCTCTTTCCTGATGGAAGGTTAACTCTGGTGTGGATGACAGAAAATGTTGTCATGGTCAAGGGTTCATGCCATCACAATAAAAATAGAACCAGCTGAAGTTAAAAAAAAAAAATTAAAATACTGAGTCTTAAAGTTATTGGGTTCTCCTTTACTCTTGCAAAACTCCAGTGATGCACTGATGGAGTCCCCTTGTGACTGTTCATGAGAGAATTTGAAATACTAGCTGAGTAATTACATCAGGCTGTAAGGCAGTCCAAACATTTATTGCTAAAAATAGAACCACTCATCAACTGATTGAAATTACTATATTTACTTTATATGTAAGAAGTGATTTATCTCTAACAATATCATTTTCATTCAACTTTGGACATCTCAGAATCAGGCATTACAATCCAACAGAGCTCTGCTCAGGTCAGCAGCACATGGGATTTTTGACCCCTGAGGAAATGGACCAGAGATACTCAGCAAGAACTTCAGGCAGCCACAAAGTTATAAACTGAATGTGATGCTTTTGTCCCCTGGCTCAGGAATTGTTCACATTTGTGCAGAGCTCACCAGAAACAAACACCATCCCAGCGGTCTAAGGCATCCAAAGCACCTGTGTTTCTACAGAAAGGTCTCTCAAGCTCCATTTCCCAGTTTGCTGCTTGATTTTACTGACAGCTTCTCCCAGGGCAGCTGAGCTTTGCCAGCCTTGCATGGACCACTCACATCAGAATTCCACTGGTGGATGTATCCACCCACGACTTAGACCTGGGCAGTGCTGGAAGACATTGAACTGTTTTTCTTTCAGTCAAATATCACCTTAAACAATAATACCAGCAGTTTTCAAGCAGCCTGGTGCTTGCTTGGCAAAGCCCACTTGAGTTACTGTGATGTGAAGCTGCTGGACACATGTGCAGGTTGATGTGACAGGGCTTTGCCTAAGGCATTGAGGCTCAAGGGTAGGAAATCTACCGGGAGGGAATTTGTAAGAGAGTGTGGCCTAAAGCAAAGTTTAGGCCACCAGAGCGCATCTCTGCTGTCATCCATCCAGCAGAGCTGACTTCACAAGCTTCTACTGTTCATGTTACAGAAAACAATCCTCAAAATATTACATTTGTAGATCTGGCACCATGTTTAATAATCAACATATGAAGCTTAAAAATGACCAGTTACAACCTTTGAAATAAAGGTTTACTGCAGGATTGATTTTATAGCTTAAAAACACTTGCTGAAGGCAAACAAAACTTGAGCTTTTGGCAGCTCCACAAAGTCAAACTTGACTTCACAAAGTACCTCACAAACTGTCATCACTGTGGGATACTGGTATGTGAAAGCCAGGATTTCACTTATTTTGCAAGTTGGGAAAGCTCACTATGTGTTCATATACACAGCCACACATCCCCTTTTGGCTGAATTTTACTCTTGGAACGTTTTTGTCTAATCATTGACTGCTTTTATGGCTCTAGCATGAAAATTTGTTGGACTGATTAAGTGAAAAGCATAAGCCATGCTGTTTTGGAAAGCTCACACACAAAAGCAAGTGCAGTACACACCAAGACATACCCTTTTCTGCCCAAAGACAAGATAAATAATTACACTGACTATATCTAATATTGAAATGCATATCAGGCAAATACATATATATAGCACATATTACATATCATTAAACAATATATATCATATGGATATATCTATATGTAATATATATTATTGTATATTGTATTATGGAATATATATATTATACATATCAAATAGGTTATGTGGGTTTACGCAAGTAAAGTAAATCAGCAAGTTACATAAATCACAGACGTTATGCAAATGGCGTAAACTGCGTTCATTACAGGGATTGTGCAAGCTACGTAAACTGCGTAAATCATGGGCATCGTGTAAGTTAAGTAGGAAACGTAAGTTATATTCAGTGGGACTGAGTTGCTGGTGAGAAGGTGAACTGTTCTTTAATAAGATTAAAAGCAGAGAATCTTACTGTTTGCATGTCCATTAAAACTGGATCCATAAACACAACACACTCTGTGCTTCTCACATAAAGTTCACTGTTTAAAGGAGACACTACACATTTCTGCACAAGAATCAGGACAACCCTTAAATGAATGCATCCTACTATGCAGAAATGCAGACAGAAAATGAGATGATCGTTGATAGAGCTGAAAATGCTATGTTCTATTTAGAAGCAGAGAACTAGATGAAATGATGTTTTCACTTTGTTCTTACATTTATATCTATAATTTCTGGCTTGTGTTTTCTATACATTTGAAGTTTCTTACAAATATTTAGAAGCTATAATTTATACATATGGTTTTTTATCATGGGGCTAGAATATAAAAATCCTTAATTTAGTGATTGCAGTTTCAAGATCATTCTGTCTCTATGCACCTGACATCAAGAGAAACCAATTCTTTCATAGCATATTACTTTAAACCATGCAGCACAATACTTTAATTCACTCCATATTTTAATTTCTTTTTTCATTGGTTTGATTACCTTTCTTTGATTAGCTTTTTGCTACTCCTTATTTTCCCCGCAAGCGAGAAATGCATTGAAACACCAATAGAAGCTAAAAATGCAGGTACAGTTTTCACTACACAAGATAAGTCATAATACCACCATTTTTCATACGTTAAAGAGTAGAAATAAGATTAGAACTGAGGCGGGGGGAGGTCCTCAAATGCAACACCCTTTGCTTGCACTCTGCTGAATAACAAGAAGAAAAAAGACCAATTTAGAATTCTCTGATTTGAAAACAAGGCCAATATTACATGTTGGGGAAATACAAGGACCAGGATATCTGGTATGAAAGCACAGTACAGTTACTATAGGTGTAGCAGACCCATCATCTCTATGAGTTCCTTGGACAGAAAGGAAACATAGGATGTGAAAGAAAACCTCTTACAATCACACCATAGAATGGAATCACATTGTTTTCAAATTCATCCTGAACACCACTGTAGATATTTTTCCCTATATGAAGGCAAGCAACAATTTTTCTTCTTTTTTTCCTTTTCCTTTTTTAACCTCAGATATTTACTAATAGATTTTTCCAGTGACAAGCCCATACTTTCTCTAGCAAGGGTGATCTCAGGTGAGTTTTTCACCAACATTACCATAACATCCAAACATCAGCTAGGCCTTCATGAACTTGCTAACTCAAGAGATCTCCTCACCTGCATTATTTGTATCAGTTTCTCATGGGAGATAAAACATTGCTATGGCACCTGGATGCTCTGCTCCATCCAGGCCTTCCTGTGTGTTTTAATGCTTTGCTTGACATTGGAAATTTACTCCAGAATCCCCATGCCCAAAACTGGACAGGTATATTACAGGACAAATGCATGAATGTTACTCAAGATCTTGCTAAGCACAATATAGAATTTTCTTGCATGATTATTTTGTTTATTTCCAGAAATATTTGCTAAGCCAAGTAAAAGCAACAATCCAACAATTGCAGTGAACTCCCTGATGGGGATTTTCTTCCCTGGACAATAATTTCACTGTCATATTTGTGGAACATCATTTCCTTAAAAGTGTGCTTGCTTTATAAAAAATTTACATGAGGTAGCCTTTCTATTTTCAGGTTGTATCTATAAATGACTTTCATTTAGGTGTCCAATCAATTAATATAAGGACTGCTTTAGAGCTTAACCGGATGGAGAAGTCTACAAGTATAAAATCATCTGTAAAACTCACAGCTCTCAGGAGCTGTGCCAGCTGCCTTAAAAAGTGGGAAAACTAAGACACCAAGACTGCAAGCCACCCATTAAAGAGGAGTGCTGCTTTTCCAAGCTTCTGGCTACTTCCACCAAACTTAAGGCTTAACTTGCATTTGGCAGGAAACATTCACATTTAGTTAAACCAGATCAAACTCACAACCGCTTCAAGTGCAGCTGGCCAGCAAAAGAATAACTCTTATGGGGTGACAGGTGTCCCCCATTATTAATGAGCATTTCGGTGATCACTTAAGGAGCTGCTGCTCACTCACTGTGCCACATCGGACACTGCTCGCGGTGGGGACTCCTCAGGTACCAGGTCGATGTCATCAGTGAAGATGTTGGCCCATGACATATCTGGGGTGTGCTCTTCCAAGCATCTCCTCACAGCATAAACGATTCAGAGAGATCATAAATACATTAGGGAGAGAAATCTACAAGCTCTTGCCACAGCACATACACAGTTCAAACACAAGGAACCTCTTCCAAGCAAGGTTTGTCTTCTTGGGGGCTGTCTCTATGAACAGAAATTCACCACATCTGCAATATTAATGTGGGCATGACAATACAAACTGTCAGATATCCATTTCCCCACTCAACACCATTTGATATGTATGCTGTAATACCTTCAAAACTATCCTTTAAAGTACTACCATCATACAAACAGAATACTTGAAACCAAAGTGCTCTCTGGTCACCATAACCACCAATGTTCCAAATTCCTCCCATGAACCAGGAAGCCTCAGGTGGCTGGATGCAGTTGGCTTTGCAGAATAACTATGGTGGATACAAGCTGTGCTGGAGTTTAGCTCATGTGTCAAAAAGGAACAAATTTCATTACACTTTTGGAAAACATAATGGCCAACTAATGAGGGAATTCACTAAGACACTACAAAAATCAGAGATGTGCAGCTAGCCCTGTAAGTGGAAAAATGCAATGTTTTCTAAAGATCTACCCTCAAAACTCATTTCCATCTAATATAGGGCTGACTTCTTCATAAGTGTGCAGTGTACATGTACCTGCCTTTCTAAGTTCAGATGCATCAATATCCAAAAGCTATTTCTGCTGCAAGTTCTCTTCATTATCTTTTCCCACATGAACTTGGTTCAAAAGCTATAAAGTATATCTAGCTTAAGTTGCTCTGATCTAAAAGCAATTTCAGTCATGATTCCTGGTGATCCTAACAGTTTCTAAGGAAGCTACCTATAAATTTTAATTCTGATCATCCTTGAAAGCTTAGCACATGAGCTGACAGAGCTTAGAAAATGGACAGGATGACACATAAATTCAAGGGAGGAAAAAAAAGTGTGTGGGTGAATCACTAAAATTAAGCATCATAACAAGTAAAGACTAAATAATGTCACTGGCATATTCTGTGATAACAACCCACGTGACAGAAATAAGAAACCTTGCCTCCTAGAAAATTAAATTGTTGAAATCTCCAGTTAATTTCAGGACAACAGTTTAGCTGGATTGCATTCAAGTTCAAGGTAAATACTAAGAAGCCTACAACACCAGAGCTTACTACTGGAAGAGCCATAACCAAATGGCAAGGAGGGAAATTAAGTCTATGGAATAGAATTATCAAATGGTGTAAGTAAACACTGACAAAGGACATAAAATGACAAAGCTATTTTATTTACCCCTGCTTCATTTAATCACAAATAAACTGTGTCTTTCCAGGGGAAACCCACATCTTCCTAGCACTGGGAGCATGAACTTCTGTGCTCTCCCAGCGCTACTGAAACACTTTGGCTGTTCTAGAGGAGCTTTATTTTGTGAAACCTGCCAGTTCAGCATTTGTTCTGATAAGACATTTTTCCTGTAAGAGAACTATGTGGCTTCTTACTTTGAGGCCGGACAGAGTCTTGAAACACACAGATCCAATATTTGAAGTATAGCTTTGGGAAGCACCAATCTCTTAACAAGTAACATGGCACATGATCACATCTGCAAAATTCAACGGGGGGAGTTCTGGCTCCAGCTACAGTAAGGTTTTCCTCATCGGAATGTAGCAAAACTTGGGAGAGGGCAAAGGCAGAGTTAAATCACTGTGCCCATATAAGGCACATCAGATTAAGAGGAAAACTCTGCATTGCTATCAATTTCTACTCCACAATGAACTACTGAAAGGGTTAGAGCAGGGCTTAATTAACTCATGGCAGTTTGCCTCTTTCATAGCACTGCATAGATACTAAACTTACTGCAACACATTTGCCATAAGAAGTCATAGGATTATATTTCAGTTCTGTCTTTTTAGGGGTTTGGTCTGTTATTGCTTTATCAAACTCCTCTCTGACTCATCACACTGCTGTTTGCAATCTGCATCCAGGCCCTCCTAAAAACCCCAGAAAACCCTAATTGTTTACACTTGGCTTGCAAACTCCTTTTCTAAGAAGTATTCCCTACTGCAATGTGCCCCACAGCACAGTGGCTCTGAGCAGAGGGGGACGACAGCAGGAACCAGTTCGAAAAGGTTTTCTTCCTCACGATTCCCATATGCTGTGCTGAGCAGTTCTGCTGTTCCTGCAGGGTGCACCTGGAGCCTGCTCTCTGACCAGGCACCTTCTGCTGGGATCTGGAGAACCTCATCCTGGGATTTAACAGCCTCTGCTTGGTTACCTACACAAGCAGGACAAGCTTCTGTTGTGTCTTTATTATATACGGCAAAAGCATTCAAATTTTGCCTTTGGTGAGGACTGCTGTGACTATTCTGTGGCAGTCTCATTCCACAAGGAGGGCACATTTCATTCCTGCAAGCATTTGGAAAAAGGCAATGATGTGATTAAATATTCTAGACAAACAGGAGTTGTGTAACACATACTCCATAGCCAATTTTATCAGTTGAATGGAACTTGTGTAATTTACTCCATAAAATTAAGTATTTGGGTCACGTCTCAGAGATTTCCTCACTGCTTCCCCTCTGCCACTCCATGCTTCCATGGTCAGATCCATGGACAGAACAATTTTTGCCATTTTGGTTGCAGACTAGATTTCTCTCAAAAGTACTAGGAGAAAAAAAAGCTGCTCACAGAAGTACTGTTCTAATATATCAACTTAAAGCAGAAATCACAGCTCTGAGGCTTATCATATTTGGGTGGTTATAGTCTGAGATTCCCTACTAATCTCAGATCCACTTGACTCAAGTCAAAGTATTAGTTTTGGGAAGTATTAAAGCTATCATGTTTTATCCATGCAACCCTAATAAGGGTTGTTTAATACTGATTTTCCTCCATGCTTTTAGAACTCAGTAGTTCTACGTGTTTCTGCTTTAAAATATTAACCTATGAATAATGTGTTCTGGTCCCTAAATGAATGCTAATGGTAACTGCATGTAATACATGGTATTTTTTGAATATTTTCTGTCCTTTAAGTGGCTGGCAGAATTGTGAATAGTTATAGTTATCTTATTCAAAACACTCTTTCTGGAACCAACTCACTTTCCTTGAACTTTCAAAACTCATTTAGACAGCAACATTCAGTCATAAATCAAAATTCCCAAAAACAGCACTAAAAGGAACAATTTCTTTTTTAATGTCAAGAAACCATACGCTCCTGAGCAATAAAGTAATTCATAACAATCATTCATGCTAGTGCTTTCACTTTGAGGAAACGTGGAGCATTATAATATATTCAACACATGGCAGTGATGCTTTCCAGAAATAAAACTCAAAGTTGTAAGGCCCAGCTACTACAGATGGTAGTTTGTAGCAGCTGCAGCTCAAGCCAGAAGAACTCTGTCTTCCCTCTCTATATTTATTTTCATAAGATTTCCTTGTCCAAACTGACATTATGGGAATTAATGCCCTACATTTGATGCTGCAGAGTATTAAGCAGGGGAGGCAAGGAAATATGAAGAGGGAAAAGAAGAGGAGCCATCCCTCCCTTCCATGTGCTACTACTTTGAGTATGAAGAAACTGTACTGGCATCATCATAAAATATACAATACTTTATGGGCATGAAAAGTTGGAAGCAGCAAATTGATAATATAAAATATTATCTACCACAGTACAACAAATTCCAGTGAATGCCACAGACCCAGGGATCCCTGAAACAGAGCAACTGATTAAATCAAACAGCAAAAGAAAATTAGGTTTCATATACCTTCAATTTCTAAAATGGTGAAGTCGTAAAATAAACACATCAAAACATAACCCAGAGATATTTTTTGTAGTGCTGTTTGGCTTTAATCTAACCTTGTCTATATTACCCTAACTTCTGTCTTTGTGTTATGGGGGAAAGGCAAGCTCCCAAATTACAAATACAAGAGAAAACATGACTGCACTATTGTCATTCCCACAGCAAATGCCCATCAACAGCAGGACAAAATAAAAAGGAAGATGATGCATTATCCTCTTCTCAGATAAAGAAGATGGAAAAAAAAAAGAAAAAGCAGGTCTCTGTTCCTTCCATCCCACTGTCTCATCACTTTCAAATCAGCAGCTGTTAAAACCCTCTCATAAAGCCAGGCTGGTCTACTCAATATCATAATTCATAGGACATAAACATATGATTTCATTTCAAATGCAAGGCTGCATCTTGACAGAAAATCCCTGGGATGACTACACTTCCTTTTTCTGCAGGGATGAACTGCCTATGAGATCAGTAATGTCTTGTCCACATTCCTGTGTCAGGAACTTGTTTTACCTCACTTAAAAATGCTGTATTTGTAAAGCTGCATAGAGGAAACTGGTTTGGGGCCTAGACTGGGACATCTTCAAGTCCTCACTTTCCTCACAAGAATAAAGGAAAGTCTACAGTTTATGAAAACCCAAAAGCCTGGAAGTGCTCGACACCTCAACACCAGCTGGCTTTTAAAAACATCTTCAACTTGTTTTTAGTATCAGTCATCTCAGCAGGCAAATGGCATTCCAGCTCCTCTGAGGAGTCATGCTGGAATAGTACAGTAAAACTTAATTAGCATGGACTGAGTAATTCCTTTACCAAAATTATAAGTGTTTCTCTTCATTACTGTGTGAAGCTACAATAGTGTCAGGAATGTACTCAGTACTGCTCCAAATAAGAGAAAGACGTTTTTACTTTAATTTTATGTAAATCTGAGCATCTGAAGCTGTGATTTTACATCCTTACTTACACACTCAAATGTAAGCCATCTGCAAAAGTCACATACTCACGCTGTCCCATACATGACCCTTAGAGCTACAAGTACAGTTAAAAAAGGGTCAGGTTACTTTCTGGACCTAATTTTAGGCAACTAAGTTTATTATCATCATTCAAGATGTGGCTGATTTAAATTCAGGGCAATGTACAAGAATTGCATTTTGCCCCCAAAATAAGTGCAGAATCACATCAAAATTAATTAAGCAGTGCTTTGCAAGCAGAAAAGAAATAAAAGCATCTGAAAAGGTGAATTGAGGATTAAGAATAAATTTGTATCTGCTGCAGACACATTGCTAACTCCATGCAAAAAGTGCTGAGCACTCTTCCTGCCACAGTTACAGACTGGGCTGCAAGTGTTTTAGATAAATTTCAACATCTGGTTTCCTGTGTATCTGATTTGAAACAATCAGGACTAAAAATGCACTAATGCTGCCTTTATTTGTTGTATATTTTTTTGTTTAGATAAGCCTGCCGGCCAAATTACACACTGCTTCACAGCCCCTGGAACTCAATCACTCATTGCTGATGGGACAGCACTGGGGTGTAAATGAATACCAGCACATTACTGAAAATCACAAGGGCATGTAGCACTGGAAAAAGGCATGTAGTGCTGGAAAACACTGAGAGAGAAACAATTAGACATTCTCTTGAATGCACATGAGGATGTGTTATCTACCCAGCTGCCTGAACATCCTTTTCAGACCTAGCAAACAAAAAGCACTCACCAAAAAAAAACCCCAAAACCAAACAAAAACACTTCACACCAGAAACAAACTACAGACCAAACCACCCCCCCACAACAAACTCCAAACATTTTCTATAGCATCATAAATATGCCTACTTGAGAAGACATTTTTCAAAATCAACTTCTTTAAATGCAGCATATTGGCCTAAAACATTTAGCTGAATATTTTGCATGAAATAACAGTAGAGTGAGAGTAGAGTGAGAAAGTGTCCATTTTGCTGAACCTGTGCAATGCTTGGCACTCTCTGACAAGCAGGTCTGTTGACAGATTCAGAAAGTGCACAGAGAGCTGCAAGGATCTCCTCATACCCAGACAGGACCTATCAGAAAGGACCTGTGGATTAGTGGAGCCCAGGAGAGAAGCCCTGCAGTGCACTGTCCCTCAGTATCTGTTCATTTACTGAGCTGGGATCTCCACTGGGCTCATCCCAGCCCCTTTCACACCCAGCAAGCACTGATTTTCCTTGCCAATTTAATCTGAAAAACAGTTTTGAATGTCTATTGACTGACTGTGCTGTGATAAAAGCATTCATAAAAACATGGAACTAAAACGACCAATCTAGATACTTTAACTTTTGTATTTCTGCTTGTATTATACTCACGATCGGGTTTCAGTTTTCTTCATGGGAATAACTCACAACAAAAGGAATGGGGGACTTGGAGCACTCTGGGCTCTCAAAGGTGTCCCTGCCCCTGGCAGGGGTGGAACTGGATGATATTTAAGGTCCCTTCCAATCCAAAGCATTTGGGACCTCCTAGTCTGTTCAGCCGAGTAAGATGGAAGGCAAAAGTTTTGCTGTAAGAAGCAGAGGCTTTAAGGGCATTTCCATATGCATGGGAAAAATCTGTGGCTGGCAAGAGTTTCATTTACTCCTGAAATGCCACATCTCCTTTAAGGAGAAGCATCCAGGCAGTTGGAGCACATACAATCTACAGCCAAGCAGTAAATATTCGTATCATTGCCTAGCATGCACTACAAAATCATGGCTTGGCTTGGAAGGGCCTCAAAACAAGGAAGACAGGCAAATTCAGCCTATAACTGAATCCTACAGGGGTTTCTCATTCTCAACTCAAATCATAGAAATCTCCCATCTCTTAAAATACAGACTCAACTGTGTTTTAACATTTCCTCTCTTCTAGGCTCTGTTCCTGAAAAAAATGTACTGCCTTTTTTTTCTTATGAAAGCTCTTTCTTCAAAAGATACATCACAAAAAGTGGACTTCCAAACTCATTCAAGTCTGTCTGGCTGATATGGAGGGTATGAGAGCGTAAAGTCTGGCAAAGAGGTTGGAATATTCATTTTCTTCGTTGGCTGGGGAAGGGAATCATCAGATACCCACAGAGTGAATTGCACCGTAGATATATTAATAGCAATTAAATTGTGCCTCACAGCTGCAGCAGGAGGATTATGACAGCAGGAAATACACAGAAGTTAGCAGCTTTTCATGATGACCTGAGGCCCAAACACTGCCACAGCTTGTCCAGGAGGGATGTAACCAGGACACCTTTGGGAAATCATCTAACAGGGCAAGTTGTATTCAAATGATGCCAAGAGAGCAAAGTTTGTCAATATTCTACAGAAAACTATTTTGACAAGCATTTCTTTATTCTCTTAAGACTTGGTCTGTTTCTTTTGCTTATCTGACCGTCTTGGGTTTTGTAAACAAAAAAATGTTATTCTATTCCATCTATTGAAACCAGGTGGAGCAGTGTTGCTCAAATGGTGCAATGTTACTTATCAAATGGTGCAGTGTCACTTGTCTCTGTTCATTTTTCCACTACCTCCATGAGGATATCTTCTGCTAATGAACCATTAAAGCTCCCCAATGACATGACACATTACATCATAGTATTGTAAGATGCTCTACCCAGGGAGGAGGAGCCAAATCATCTTCACCTAGATAAAAAGCAGCCACAAGTGTCACTAGTCTTTCCGTTTTCCACCAGATCTCTGGAGGAAGACCGGACCCATCTCACCATTACTGGACCCTTTTTTTTCGACAGGACCATCTCTATTCTAACAGAACCACATCTGCCACTCTAGGAGAACTTACTCTGGACTGCTTCCAACACTTTGACCAACAGGGCGTCAGGTTGTATTTCTGACTCTTTCAGGGTTTTCTAGGATTTCTTGTTTGTTTGCTTGCTTGCTTATTCTTCTGTACTACAACATTTGTATTTTTATATCTCTAGTAAAAAACTGCTATACCTATTCCCAAAATCTTTACCTGACAGCCTTTTAATTGCAAATTTATAATAATATGGAAAAGGGGGGAGGGGCTTACATTCCAAGGGAGACTCCAATCTTCCCTGGTAGATACCTGTCTATCTAAACCAAGACACTGACACAATCCTTGTGCCCACAAGTATTTTTAACATGTTTTTGAGATGAAGATACCATCTACACCTTGTGAATATGTTAAGAGATCAGCTTTCCAACACCAAATTCAAGTCACCAATGCCAATGCATTTAACTTTTTAAGGCTGCATATACTTGATTGTTCATTCAGTTATTCTGAAGAACGAAATGTACAGCAATAACAGTGAAGAAAAATAAGACAAAAATAGCTTTGAAAGTGATCCTTCTTCAGTTTTCACCTTTTTTTTTTTTAAGTATAAGAAGAACTTGACCTTAAACTGAAATATTTAATAGTCAGTGAAATGTAATTTGGCAGCTTGTTAGCTCTGCAGGGAGAGCTCTTAACACATACAAACTCTTAGAGTTACACATACGAAATGTATCATGTAATATAAATATATAGAGTTACATTCCATTATGGGATTCAGAACTGCCATTATAGTAAAAGTGTTTACTTTAACAAGGAATTACAGCTTTAGTGTGGCTATTAAAGAAAATAAACCAGTCTGAAAACATTTTTCTTTTTCATGACTGTTAATGCTCAAAGCACACAAATGCAGTGAGAGTAAAAACAGATCTTCTGAATTGTTGTCAATGTTTTGACTCACAAGAACACAAAACCCAATTACTGTAATTACAGTGAAACATGCCACAATTATTTGCTAGTTTTATGCAGTTCTTGCCCTCCCACAATTAAATCCTTGTAGAACAATTTCCCTGTTTACTAGTGCTAATCATGAGTTCAATACAGACAATATTGTTACCAACCTGCCTGTTCCACACTGAAAAAAGATCTGTAAATTAAAGTAACTCTTAATAATAGAGGAAATAATTTCCATGTTTGTCCTTAAGCTCGAAACAAGTTCAACAAAATAATCTGTAGCTGTTGACTACACTAAATTAAAACTATTCCTAACTAAAGCTTCAGCTGTTATTTCATACATTCCAGGTGTAAAGAAACAACATTTTATCAGGGTATTCCCTAATTCAAATATATTTGCTCCAAATACTTATTTTTTAAATCTTGAATGTGAGGATATTTTAGGTAGGGCAGTAGTTTGAGTACGAGTCCAAATTTCAACTGTTAAAAAGGGAATTCAAACTAGCCATTGTTATGTGTACCCAATGCTATAAAAATTTTGACTGACAGATCTTCGGATCATAGAATTTAAACTCAAATATCATATAAGCACAAACCCCCTCTCACAATAAGTTATCCTCCTAGAAATGCTGCAAATTAACTGATCACATTTTATTTAAAATTAAATTAATTGTGTCTTCAATTCTGCACTTCATGGCTCAGTTGGGATGAGCATTCTTTTTTAATGCCACATTCCAACTTCCTTATACTGCTTATTCAGAACTTCCAATAGAAAATATTTATAATTAAAGGGCTTAAAAAGCATTCTAAAGAAATTGTTAAACTTTTGCTGCTACCACTAAAATTCAAATGTTTTGAAACTCAGATTCTGAGACAACCCAGAATAATTACGTCTTCTACACTCCAAACAGTAACCAAAAAATTATATGACAAGGGAATGGTGGTATTTAAAACACATCCCTCAGACACAACACTGAGGTGGAACACATCCTCAGTGAGAGACCTACAGTCTCTTTTTACTGATGACATTGTGGAAATACATTTGGATGTGCCATGCAGCTCCTGGGGCTGAGGGTGACCTCTGGCAGCAGACCATGGCTTTTCTGTGACAGTGAGAACCACAGAGATTTCAGGGAATAAAGCTCTTCTCTCCCTCCACCAAAGCATGAAGAGTGTGGAAAAGTTCACTCTCAAACACATCCTGCGCTTGTCAGCGTGAGTGACCCCCTGTCCCCATCGAGTGCATCTGCAGGGGACACAGAATGTTCCTCCTGAGAAGATGGGTAAGGAAGCCCTGAGAAGCAGGAAAGTGCTGCTGGTGCTGAGACTGCTGAATACAGCAGCCACTGCAGCACAGACTGGCTGAAGGTTCTGACAGTCCCACAGAGAAATCTGTGTGAATGCTGAATTTCAGGAGTGACATGACTGAGATCAGCATCTTCAGGGAAAGGAGGTATTGTACAAATTACAACAGATGTGTGTTTTCTTACCCTACCAGGCCCATTACAAGGCTTTGGTTCCATCTAAGGTTCTTTAAACCACATTACTGAGGACTGAGATGAATTCATCCTTGCTATGTGTGAAAGTAACATGGCCCAATTCTCATTCTTAGTGCTATTAATCTTATTATTTATCACACTCATCATTCTTATTTTTATAGAAACCCACCATTACAGACATTGAACCCTAACAGAGCCATCAGGGGAAAATCCAGCTTCATGATACCATCTTGATTTCCAACCAAACACTCTAATTTTAACAACAACAACAAAAAAGTGTCATTTGGTTTCTAATCCATCCATCCAAATCCATTTATTTTCTAACCAACATCCAACATTAATTGTTTCAGACATAGTGCCAAGATGACAGAAATTGCAAATGTTTTTAGGACAATCTGCTTTGTGTCGCTGACCAACCAAAGATGCTCTGCTATTTGTTGGCAGGCAAACCCTTGCAGAATATTCCCTTCCATTTTCTGTGACATTAAAGATTCAGATACCACTCAGTGTCTTAATTCGGGTGGAGAAGCCAAACAGTGATTTCCAAGTTCCATCTTGTCCTATAATATCTACTTCAATCATATGATAACTGAAATAACAGTTTCTCTACAATAACTTTGTTAGAGCACTTGGATATTTTTCTTTTTAGATTGTAAAAACTCACAGAAAATTATAAAGTTGCTGTTTTACAAACCAACAAATCCATTTGTATCTGAAATAAGACATCACTCAAGACTGAGCTTCTTTTTGTCCAGAAAAATGAATACTTAAGATTTCTCAAGTGTTCATTCAGTAGTGGTTTGAAATAACCATTTCACTTCATCTATTAAATGTGGACAAAATGATAATCCATTACATATGCACATCTCTATTTTTTGGTAGGTGTATTTAGGGGGCAGTAGGATTCCATGGCCACCCAGATGCAGAGTACAAGCCAGCCCAGGATGGTATGTACCACTGTTGAGACAGAAACAAATCCACCTGGATCGACCTAACATCAGATAACAAGAGACCAGGACAAAGAACTGTTTTAGGCACTGCCTTGTCTCCAGCTGAGGTGAAGAGCAGATGTTCAAGGACTGGACAAATATACAGTGCTGGCTTCACACAGAACTTCCTGTGGGATGCAGCTGGGGCACTTTCCAACACTGACATGGTACCCAAGGATTCCTGATGGGGTTTCTGACACAATAAATTTGTTCACGTGGCACTAAGAAAATATCACCATTTGTTTACACTGATTTAGTGCAGATCTGAATGCACACCTGCCCAGTGAATGGAACAATATTAACACTGTTAATACTGCTGCAGGGAGAAAAAAATGCAACACTAGTGAAGCAGCATGTCACAGCCCTAGGAAGGTAGGGTATAGGCAAAATTAATTTTATTCAAATAAACTCTCAGAGGAAAGTGTTACAGACTCTGGAAATAGCAAAGGCATAGCCCAAGAGTAAATTACTGCTCTGGGGAGGATAATGCAAAGACTCCTGTTACAATCCCAAAGCATTGAGACCCAAGACCGTCACTGCCATTCAGACCCTTGGCAGCACAAATTTTTCTACCCAAGGATTTGAGAGATTTGGGTTCAGACCAAAAGGGAGAAATGAATGCTTTGTTCCCCATCTCCCCTTTCATTTCCACTGATGCTCACATGCAGCTATTTCCTTATTCTGAGCATTATGGTTTGCTACTGGTGACACCTCCCAAATGTCCCCCAAACTGGTGACTTATGAGCTGCCTCTGCTATAAATGCTTTAATGTTTCCTTACCAGATTTGGATATGGCCCTTTCCCCATCTAAGAGTCATATTTAAATGGGTTGAAAGTTACAAGTGGCTGGAACACTTGGTGGGTGTAAAGCACTGACCATTTCTGGCTTTGCAAAGGTTATAATGATGATGATGATGGGGTTTGCGTACATGGCACAGAATCTTCTCCTTGATGCCCTACCTCCCCCAGCACACTTTCTTCAGACAGCTAGCAGAGAAATTACCAAGATAAACATTGGAAAAATCTCTGACAATTCCATCTTGTTTAGTGAAAAATTCCCTGGCCCAGAAGCAGCAGCAGCTAAATGGAGGGAGGAAAAGGGAATGTGACTGTGGATATGTCACTGCACCCTAGGAATGGCAACACACTAAAGCCCCTTTGAGCGCTGAGAGGGGAGATGTGGAAATGAAAGAGGCAAGAGAAGAGGAGAAGAGAGCCTCAGAAGCCTCCTTAAGAAGCCTTATTCTCAATTAAATTCTTTCAAATAGTAAGCAATTAACTTGTTCAATTTTTTTGTTTGTTTTTTTGTTTGTTTGTTTGTTTGGGGTGTTTGTTTGTTTGTTTGTTTGTTTGTTTTAGAAATTACTGAAACAGCCTTTACTGACTCCAACTTAAAATTGTCTCACTCTCCAATTATAAGAGAAATCCAGCCCAGGCTGTTTCCAGTTCAGGCAGTTCACATTCAAGACTGGCATACACTAATGCATTAATTTATCTAGCAATGAACATCCTTATCCCTTTAAAGAGACTTCAGAAGATGACAGCAAATAATGTAAGTTGAAGGTCTTTACCAGGCAGAAACCCCACAAAAGCCATCATGACCTTACCCAGTAGATCTCTAGCAGCTAAAAGTGACTTCGCTCATCTGACCTGTGAGCAGACCTAACTGTGATTTTACCTCACTAGAAAAAGCACAACCACAGAACTTCCAGAGCCCATTTCTTCAGAAGAAAAAAACAAAAGCAAAAAACCCTATTTAACACACTTTATCATGGTCAGGCAGGCTTGAGTGTATTTTTTGTATGCTTTCTGCTCATCAGGATTTTAAATTCAGCCCTGTAAAGCCTTCAGCTGCTGGACCCCTGCATACACCAAAATCCAGTGCACACTCTCTATCCTCTCTCTTTTACAAGGTTATAGGAACTGGAGCCAACCTGAGCCCTTCACATAAATAGCAAGAGAAACTTTAGGCTTTATCTAGGGCTGTCCTCAGTCCAGAGCAGCTCATTCAGTACAAGCTAATCTTGTATGATCCAGGTCAACCTGACCTGAAAGGATCTTAATTGGGTTAGTACAACTAGCTCTAGCCATCTCATTGCCGTGGTCTGCTTCACCCTATTATAAACAGTATGAAAAAGCCACAAGCAGCAAACACTGGCATTATGCTGCTTAAGTTTTATTTGGTTTTTTGCAGCTGGAGTCAAGTTCTGAGAACTCAGTACAATATAAGAGTTAAATGAGCACAAATAGACCCATAGGGTAAGACCATGGCTGCAGCTTACATACTCATGAGGCAGATCCAGGACCAGGCAGTGAGCAAGCCAGAATTCCAGGAATTAGTTATCAGAATCTTATTACAGATGCTCTCCTCATAATTCACCTCACCCACTGGGGGAAAAAATGTTCTTCTCCTTTTACCGGGGACATTAAGTCCATGTCAGCAAGAATAAAAGAAAGAAAATACAGGAGTCTTTTTTTCCTTGACGGTGGAATATCATCACTATTGGTGGATGGTGGAATAATATCACTATTACAGATGAAAAAGACAAAAATAGCATCTAATTAAAATAACACACTATTTGAAAAGCCATCAGCATTGCTTTATATTCCCAAGCTGGCCACTTTCTCTTGTGTTGGGTAGAACTAATCACACCTGTATTTTTTCCATAATACAAAACAAGAGGTGCCATAAAGGAGTTTTACCCACATGAGTATGGAAAGGAAAGTAGGAGAACTCTCTCATAAAGTGGGCAAAGGACAGAGGAAGGGATATCCCAGAAATTCATCAACCTCCCCCATTTCTATGGGCTTTACCCTAGGGAAATTCCCATAGAAATTATGGCCAGGTCACCTGGGATATTCACTGCAAAGTTCTCTGAGTAGAACACTAAGAAGAGAGAGCTTTTTCCAGAGACAGTTATTCAGTTTCCAAAGTGGTTCTATTAAAAATATAAATGCTCTCCTGCAAGTGAACATGATTTATATTTGAAAAAAAATGTGTTTGAGTTTTGCCAAGTTCCCTAGGAAAGAAGGAATTCACTGTCGACACAAAACATTGTTTAAATGCACATTATTCTTCCATGTATCTCCCTCTGAGTGGCTTTTTAACAATGGTTCCCATTTTATCAAGTGTTACTATCCAAGTCAGTCTTGAGTTTTATTTAACAGAAAATTCAGCTAAAAGCAGGTATCAATAGCTATCTATAAAAGTCCAACACCCTAATTCTGCAGGAAAGACTAAGACTTTTAACCAAAACAGCTCCTAGATAATTAGCAGAAGCATTTTACAGCCTCAAAATCTACCCATAATTTAACATTGAGTTTAGTCAAAAAAGTAGCAAGGTTAAATTGCTTCATTAGTTGTAGTCAAGCAATGTTAAACAGCTCAGAATTTGGCCCAATTTAAATCAATACAAATATTGTATTTCCAAGCATAATCCACTTGGAAATTTATTAATTCTAACCAATAGATTTCATATAACAGCTGCACAAAATCAGCCAACGATGCAACCTATACAGAACACTGCAAATAGTTGTTAACTGGGAAATTACTGTTGCTCCCCCTTCTCTTTCCAAAAGATAACAATATTGCAAAACATGATTGTCCTGGGTTGTAATGTAGGGTGTGTACAAAGTATTCTATCACCATCCTAACGAACTGTGAATCCAATTGTTGGACCAGTGCTCTTTCCGGACCTCTACCCTCAGGGCTAATCTTCTGCTAATGGCCCATCAGATGCCTTGCCCATGACTCATAGATAACACCCTCTGGAGTTATCTCTGTTTAATGAACCATCACGAACTGCCTGCATGACTCATCATCTCATTGTAAGATGCTCCGCCCAGAGGGAAGAACCAAGCATTCCAGCATGGATATAAGCTCAGGGTTTGGGACAGTACGTGGGGCTTACCCACTGGATTTCCAGAGGACTTGAGCTACCAGACCTTTTCTACGGGATCACTGCTTCAGGAAAACCACCTCATCTGGACTGCTTCCATCACCCTGATCAGGTTGTAGTCTGACTCTGTCAGTGGTCTTTTGTATCTCTTTGCATTTATTTTATTTTACCTTTTTTTTTCCTTCTTTTCTTCCTATTAAATTGTATTTCTGACTTGGAGTCTCACTTGTTTTCCTTTCAAACCACTACAATGATGTAGCCAAGTATTCCAATGCTAAAGGTGCACCAGTTGTATGTACACAGCAGATTAGTGGACACTCCAAAATTGAGGGGGAATAAGTTCCAGATGATTTCTACTGATTAAGTTCAGCCCAAGCAAGGTTAAGCAAATAACAAGCAGCTGCTTTTCTTTTTTTGCCATAGTCATGAAAAATCCCCTTAGAGTTCTGACTCTAACTGGCAGACACTGGGTGCAGCACCTTTTTTTTTCTGAGTTTTCATGATTAACAGAGACTGTGAACAGCCCCCATAGCAACAAACTCTTTACACCTTCAGTCTGTCAGGTTTTATTTAGATAAAAATTAAAAGGAAGAAGCTCAAAAAACAAAACAAACAAACATTCTTTTGAAATATTCCAGTGATGTAAATCCTAAACCATAGCCCCTCTCACTGCACATACTGCTGCCTCCTGAACTAAGTCAAAGTGGAAAAAAAGAAATATTAAGGTGTCACCAAACCAGGCCATGGCTCAGTGCAACACTGGCATCATCTTTATGACCCATCACTTCATTTCAAACAGGGCAGAAACAGTTTTTACCATGTATAGAGGTTGACACAAAGCTTTACATCTTAGGTTTGTCTCCTATTTATCCTCAGCCATTCAGAAGATTTTTCCACACCTGATGGGATTAAACTGAAATAAAGACATTGTGTGTTTGTATCCTTAAGCAAACTGACAGGTCAGATTTTCCATCTCAGCATTTATGCTGAGCAGAACAAGGAAGCATTTCCAAAGTACAGAACTTCCAAATTCTTTGCAAGGAAAATATTCCCATTAGGTTGTGGTTGGGAAGATCTGGGAAGAACAGCACGCACTTCTGTATATCAAAATTATTTCCCAAGCACTGTCTGTGCCTGCAAAGAGCTTGCTGTGCAAAGATACACATCAAGCAAAGTAAATTGTTTAGAAGTGGCTACACCCAGCTACTTCAACAGAGAGCAAAACCAAAATAAAGGGAACACTCAGTCTTTTCTTCTCTATTTTTCAACTAATGGTTATCATATATGGAAACATATATGGAAAACATATATGGTTATCTCATATATATATATCCCCCTCTAAAGGACTAGTGCTTTTTTTGTTTCTAATTATAGAATCTTGTCAGCATTCCCAGCTGACATACAAAAGAAATAAGCAAAATACGTGTTTTTTAAGACATTAATTCACTTTGATGAAAAGTGTATTTTAAGGAGTAGTAAAAGTGTATTTACTACTCTGCCATCTACGTAAAGCCATTTTAAAAGGCCATAAATTTTTAGAAATGATGCCATCATCTCTCACAAAAATGTTTTGTCGTTTCCATCAGAAAAAAACCCAAATTTTGGTGCCTGAAAGGTAGCTTTACATTACAGATTAAATCACATCATCTTTTCCCCACCGAGCATTCACTACATTTCCTGCAAAAATCAGCTTTTCTTGAAAAAGCTGCCATCCCTGATTACCACTTTAAACCTTGTTTATGCTGAGGATAAACAACTATGCAGGCTCATGTTTGATCCTGCATTGACCAATTGCATTCTCCACTTCTGTAATGCTGTGCCAGTCTAAAAAACACTTCATAAACAATTAGGACTCGCAAAATCTCCCTGACAGACACATGACTTATATTCATGTAGCAGAGACAAGACTTATATTCATGTAGCAGATGATGCAACCCAAGCACAGTGAGTTAATTGTCCATCCTAGGTCACCCCAAGAATCAGTAACAGAATGCAGAAATTCAGCCCTCCCTCCTCAGCACAGGATGAGCCCTAGACATCCAGCCTCAACACCAACACAAGGATTCCAGCAGACCCTACCAAGATGTGCTGGAGCTTTGTCACTGCCTTAGATCCTCACTTTTCACCCATTTCTTTTGTGGAAAAGGGTTTGAGACAAAAGCTGACAATTCTGGGCTTTTTTACAAAACCAGTACATACACACACCCCGCCCTGCCAAAAAAGGGAAGAAATGCAAGAAGCTATCCTTATTCCCATTTATAAGTACCTACTTCTCATGTTCAGTAAAAAGGCTCCATGTTGGCTCAAAAATGCCTTCACTTCCATGCAGCCATCAGGGAACTGCAATGAGCCTCACAGCACCACAGTTGTATCTGTGTCTCCACTGGTCTAAATGCTGGTTTGGATTCCCCCTTCTCCCTGTTTCCTTTTTCTCATCCACTGGATTGCATGGATATGTGCCTTGCGGTTTTAAATTACTGCAGTTTCAGTTTTGGGGTTTGGCATTTTAGACCACAATGTTCCATTTTCACACTGGAGTGAGACTGTTGCTACCTCCCTGAATCTTAGCAAAACGTGGAATTCTTACATGGCCATAGTAAGAAAAATCCAAGATATGTCACACATCCTTATCTGTGCTTTTAAGAGCACATTCCGGAGACTGTTTTTCCAGACAACCTTAATTTATATATTAGTTCCCCATTCCCTGCTGCACAAGCTGCAGGACAATCTTTAATGTTAAAGTAAGTTGACTAATTAAAAAAAAAATCATGGTCTCAACTGGGGTTCACACTCTCCATAAAGAGGGAAACCTCAAATCCCAACTTCCCTCTTTTCCTACTCTCTCCAAAGATGCCTAAAATGGTTTGGGCCACCTGACCCAAGCCAGGGCTAGTGCAGCAAAGCTGTCCTGGCTCCCTGGAGCCAAACACATCCCTCAGGACCATGCAGGGAATTATTTTTTCCACACTGTGGGATCACATCCCATAAGTATCTGGTTGATAGACTGCAGATCAGGTCAAGCAGCTGCTGGATAATTAAAGTGTGGGGACAGACCACAGCAGGGAATTCATATCCAGGATTAGGGGGAGACAAAGCAAGAGCATCCCTGCCCTGGGAAAGACTCTCAGGCTGCCTTCAGAGTGCTCTCAGCCACTTCTAGGTCAATCCCAACTGCATATTGAATATAAAATCCACCCTAATGCACAGCCTGGAGCACTGATGGGCTTATTTAATAGTACCCGAGGCAGAAATCTCTCTAAATATATTTGTCATTTCAACAGCAAATTTCTGGTAAATGTTTTGTGAAGTATCACATTCCACCAAGTTTTCATCCACTGTACAGGAGCATTAACCAGCTTTCTAGGCTATGATACAGGTCCTGTGTTTATGGACACACACAAATGATATAGGAAAAGGCGACTAAAATCAGTATTAAAACTGTCTTCTGCTTATCTCCTATTTAAAATGCACATTGCCACATCAGAGGAAAAACAAAACCCACTTGCTCTGACACGATTTCTCATGCTCATGACTAATTCATATTCCCTGTTACTTATGTCCTTCCTACTGACTGGTTTGATTGGGGGTGATTTTTTGTGGGGTTTTGTTTGTTTGTTTGATTGATTATTATTATTATTTTTCCTTCTTAAATTCCTACTTCCCTTGGAGCCAAATTCCAAATTTGAATATATCTGGGCATAGTTCTCACACAAAAGGTGAGAGGAGAGAAAGCTGTTGATGGAGAGGGGCTCAGTGCTTTCCTTCTCAAGGGAAAGTACTACCACCCTCTCTCAGGGCCCACTCTTGAAATCCAGATCCAAAACTGAAAACACCACCTATTCAGCCTTATCTAAATTTACACTTCCATGTTTACACTTATGTATCTATTTAGACTGTGTCAGCTTACACTTCTATTTGGATTATATGTTAACATTTACCATGCAGAAAATCAATTTAGAAGAGATACCTGTTTAGAGTTAAATATTTACACTTCCATCTAATTACACATCAACCTGTTTAGATTTAGGTATCCATATACCCTTATATATAACCTCTATTGAGATTACATGCATCATCTATTTTTACCCTGCCACACAAAGCAAATGCAGGTGGTTCCAGCTGGGCAGAAATTTTGTATCTTAAATCATCATCCTGCATCACAGCAGCCTCCTGTCAGTGCTGTTGGTGGCTCTCAGGTTCCTTCTGATCATTCCCTGACTCCTCAGCTATTTGCCTTGCAAGCCCAGAGATAAAACCACCTGACTTGTGAACCTTTTCCAGTCCTTTCTCTTATATTCTAAATTTGTTTGCTCCTCATCGAATCATTTTCCAAGTAAGAGCAAGTGACAAAACTTGAAGTGTAAATTTCAGCACATTCAGAGTTAATTTTCAGGGGACAGAAAAAATCGTTGACTGCTTCACGACACCATTACTGTATTTACACTTCACTGATGGTAACTGGGCCAAACTTCCATTCTGCAAAGACTTTCATCTCAAGTTTAGGCTGTTAAGGGAAAGCTCACAATTTAGCCAGATCATTCTTGTCTTTCCAAAAATTTGGAAAAGTTGTAGACAGGGATATCCATATGAATTCACTAAAGAGCTCTGATGTCTCCCAGGTTATTCTGAAATGGACTAGTACTGCAGGTAAATTTGCAGGACCTGAGGGATGACGCTCCTCTGGTTGTTCGATCCAGACCTTTCCGGACCTTAACCTGATTTAGATCTGACAGCAATTTCTCTAATTAAGCAAGTGTCTGTACCTCGTTTTGCTTCGGATAATCTGTGTGTTACACTACCATGAATTCATATCTGCAGCAGTTATTTTACTAGGATGAGAGTAACTTTTCCAGCCCTGGAAGACATTCTGCTACACTTGGTGTTTTCCTGTGCCTGCAGCAGCAAAAAGCAAGGCCCTGTTACCTAGTAGCTTGTTTTCCATGGCAGCTGTCAGCAACTCCAAGCTCTCTTGCAAAGAGAAAGCTGAACACAGAGCTTGTGGCATTGGTAGGGGGTTCTGTGGCTTTGATTTGGATTGGAGCCCTGTGTGTTTCCTGCACTCCTCGAGAGCAGAGAAGCAACTGCAGCACCCCTCGTGCCTATTCCAGCCCTGGAAGACATTCTGCTGCAGTTGGAAATTTCCCGTGTCTGAAGCAGCAAGAAGGAAAGCCCTGCTCCCTAGTTGCCTCTTTTCAATGCCAGAGCTGTCAGCAACCCCAAGCTCTCGTTTGAAAAGAAAACGCTCCGTGCAGACCTTGTGGACTCGGTGTGCATATCTGTGGCTTTACTTGGAGCAGGAGCCCTGTGTGTTTTCTGTGCTCGACACAAGCAGAGAAGCTACAAAATTGCTCGTGCGTCCCAGAGCCCGGCAACCGGGAAATTGCTTTAGGCAGATCTAGTGGTCTCAGAGGCTGTTTCTGTAGCTTTGCTTGGAGCAGGAGCCCTCTGTGGTTTCTGGGCTCTCCACAAGCTGAGAAGTTAGTGTAGCATCGCTCGTGCGTCTCCTAGCCCTGGAAAGGGAAAATGAATATACGCAGATCTAAGAGGTTCAGAGGCTGTTTCTGTAGCTCTGCTTTGAGGGGGGGCCCTGTGTGTTTTCTGTGCTCTCCACAAGTAGAGAAGCAACTGCGGCATCAAAAGTGTGTCTCAGAGCCCAAAAACACAGAAATTGCTTTAGGCAGATCTAGTGCTCTCGGAGGCTCTTTCTGTAGCTTTGCTTGGAGAAGCAGCCCTGTGTGGTTTCTACGCTCTCCACTAGAACAGAAGCTAGTGTAGCATCGCTCGGGTGTCTCCTAGCCCAGGAACAGAGAAATCGCTTTAGGCAGATCTAGTGCACTAGGAGGGTGTTTCTGTAGCCTTGCTTGGAGAAGCAGCCCTGTGTGTTTTCTGGGCTCTCCACAAGCAGAGAAGTTAGTGTAGCATCGCTCGTGCATCTCCTAGCCCAGGAAAATAGAGAACACTTTAGGCAGATTCAGTGGTCTCAGAGGGTGTTTCCGTAGCTTTGCCTGGAGCAGCAGCCCTGTGTGGTTCCTGTGCTCTTGACAAGCAGAGTAACTACTGTTGCATTGCTCGTGCGCCTCCTAGCCCCGTAAAGAGGAAATTGATATAGGCAGATCCAGTGGTCTCGGAGGCTGTTTCTATAGCTTTGCTAGTGTAGCATCGCTCCTGCATCTCCCAGCCCGGGAACAGAGAAATCGATATTGGCAGATCTAGTCGTCTTGGAGGCTGTTTCTGTAGCTTTGCTTGGAGTAGCAGCCCTGTGTGGTTTTAGTGCTCTCGACAAGCAGAGAAGCTACCGCAGCCGCGCTCATGCATCCCCGAGCCCCAGTAGGAGAAATCGTTATAGGCAGATCTAGTGCTCTCAGTGGCTGTTTCTGTTGCTTTGCTTGGAAAAGCAGCCCTGTGTGGTTTCAGAGCTCTCCACAAGCAGAGAAACTACCGCAGCATGGCTCGTGCGTCTCCTAGCCTGGGAACCGAGAAATCGCTTCAGGCAGATCTAGTGGTCTCAGAGGCTGTTTCTGTAGCTTTGCTTGGAGCAGGAGCCCTCTGTGTTGTCTGGGCTCTCCACAAGCAGAGAAGTTAGTGTTGCATTGCTCGTGCGTCTCCTAGCCCTGGAAACGGAACATCAATATACTCAGATCTAAGGGTGTCAGAGGGTGTTTCTGTAGCTTTGCTATTAGGAGCAGCCATGTGTGTTTTCGGTGCTCTCCACAAGCACAAACACTACTGTAGCATCGCTCGTCCATCTCCTAGCCTGAGAACAGAGAAATCGTTTTAGGCAGATCTAGTGGTCTCGGAGGCTGTTTCTGTAGCTTTGCTTTGGGGGGGATCCCTGTGTGGTTTGTGTGCTCTCCACAAACAGAGAAACTAGTGTAGCATCGCTGGTGGGTACACTAGCCTGGGAACAGAGAAATCACTTTAGGCAGATCAAGTGGTCTCAGAGGGTGTTTCTGTAGCTTTGCCTGGAGCAGCAGCCCTGTGTGGTTCCTGTGCTCTTGACAAGCAGAGTAACTACTGTTGCATTACTCGCACGCCTCCTAGCCTGGGAAAGTGGAAATCGATATAGGCAGATCTAGTGGTCTCGGAGTGTGTTTCTATAGCTTTGCTTGGAGCAGCAGCCCTGTGTGTTTTCGGTGCTCCCCACAAGCAGAGATGCTAGCGTAGCATCGCTCCTCCATCTCCCAGCCCGGGAACAGAGAAATCGATATAGGCAGATCTGGTGGTCTTGGAGGCTGTTACTGTTGCTTCGCTTGGAGTAGCAGCCCTGTGTGGTTTTGGTGCTCTCGACAAGCTAAGAAGATACTGCAGCCACCCTCATGTGTCCCCGTGGCCGGGAACCAAGAAATAGTTTTAGACAGATCTGGTGCTCTCGGAGGTTGTTTCTGTAGCTTTGCTTGGAGCAGCATCCTTGTGCTCTTCACTAGAAAAGAGGCTAGTGTACCATTGCTCGTGCGTCTCCTAGCCCGGAAACAGAGAAATCACTTTAGGCAGCTCTAGTGTGCTCAGTGGCTTCTTCTGTAGCTTTACTTGGAGCAGCAGCTACGCACAGTTTTTGGGCTCCCCACAAGCAGAGAAGCTGCCGCAGCAGGGCAAGTGTGTCTCCTAGCCCAGGAAGCAAGAAATCGCTTTTTTGGCAGCTCTAGTGCTCTCGGCGGCTATTTCTGTAGCTTTGCTTGGAGCCGCAGCCCTGCACGGTTTCTCTGTTCTCCACAAGCAGAGAAGCTCCTGCAGCATCGCAAGTGTGTCTCCTAGCCCGGAAAGCAAGAAATCCCTTTAGGCGCATCTAGTGCTCTTGGTGTCTGTTCCTTGTGAATTTGCTTAGAGCGGCAGACCTGCGCAGTTTCTGGGCTCTCCACAAGCAGAGAAGCTACCGCAGCAGCGCAAGTGCATGTCCTAGCCCAGGAAGCGAGAAATCACTTTTTCGGCAGATCTTGTGCTCTGAGAGGCTGTTTCTTGTAGCTTTGCTTGGAGCTGCAGCCCCGGGTGCTTTCTGGGCTCTGCACAACCAGAGAAGCTACTGCAGCATCGCAAGAGCCTCTCCTAGCCCGGGAAGCGAGAAATCGCTTTAGGGGAAAAAAATCGAGTATCTGAAGTAGTATTGGTTAATCAATGTTTACTATCTTGGTGCCAAAAAATTCGTTTTCAATAGAGCTAATTCTTATTTATGTGAGCAATATGTTTCTAATAGTAATAATATTTGGGCACATTAGGTTTTTTATATTGAAACAAATAAAGATATTTTATATTGAAAAATTGCAGACTGTTTATAGGCACATTTTTTAGCTCCTCAAACTCATGCTAGTGAATAGGGTTTTTTAAGGACTATTATTCTCTCCTAAACTGTTTCAGAATTTATTTCAGG
The DNA here is from genome assembly GCA_013397395.1 of Sinosuthora webbiana. Classification (NCBI taxonomy): domain Eukaryota; kingdom Metazoa; phylum Chordata; class Aves; order Passeriformes; family Sylviidae; genus Sinosuthora; species Sinosuthora webbiana. The sequence continues at coordinate 117,440 of VXBN01010699.1, forward strand.
GAAG
>VXBN01010700.1:0-12176 GCA_013397395.1 Sinosuthora webbiana
GATTCCCAGAGGACAAGAGCTTCATGATTGCCACTGGACATCCAGAAAAAGACCAGACTTTTCTACAGGATCATCGCTTCAACAAAACCATATCCATCACTCCAACCGGACTGTACCCACCATTTAATCAGACTGCTACCACCACCCTGACCAACAGGGTGTCAGGTCGTATTCTGACTCTGTCAGTTTAAGCCAGTGTTTCTGTACTATTGCCTTTTTTAAAAATTTCCTATTAAATTGTAGTTTTGACTTGGAATCTCCCCCTGGTTTGCTTTCAAACCAGTATTACCATATAGGCCCTAAGCTAGTGGCAAAGAAGAGCAAATGAATTATACAATCAAGTTGCAATTGGATAAAATATGTCAGGAAACCTCCTTGACATAGGTCTAAGCCTTACCTGTTGCTCTACTTCAAATTAGAATTCAGCAAAATTTGCCCCTATGAGCTTCTATATGGTCGACCCTGCCAAGTGCCATACATTCCAGGAAACACACATGTAAAAAGAGGGATTGATTTAAATAATTACCTCATTTCTCTTAGTAAAATTTTACAGGATTTACAGCGAGCAGTGGTGATCTCCAGACTGATGGGACTGGACACACAGCGCATGAGTTCCAACCAGGAGATTGGGTCTACTTGAAAGACTGGGGGACTGCTCTGCTGCAGCCAAAGTGGAAGGGAGTACTACTCCAAGTACTACTGACAATTTTTACTGCATTGAAACTGGATGGAGTAAAATCATGGATATATTATTCCAGAATTAAAAGGGTCTAAGCCCCTTGGGTAATCAAACCATTGTCTGAGAAGAAACAAGATGCTTGTTTAAGTCTTGTTTTGCTATCAAAGGGGTAGAATATCTACTGATGTCCAGGAAATCTGGAAACAAACCTGTTGGGGAAGATGAATCAGGGAAACCTTATAAATATGATTGTTTAGCAAAAGATTCTGAAAATATGAAACATATAATCGAAATAGAAATAGAAGCTTACTTTGAGCTGTAGGATACTGAGTCTTAGTTACTATATAACCTGAAAACAATAGCTTAGCCAGCTGAAGAGGAATCCCTCTTGATTGAACAATACCTTTCTGCTAGCTAAGGGATCCAAAGGTCAATGTAGCAAAACAGAAAAGTCTAAAGAGTAGTTTTTAGAGTTTAAAATATAACACAGTATGGTAATGTAGTAGTTCTTATAGGCTATATGTAGATTCTATAGGATTTTGTGTCTTGTATTGGTTGGTCACTGTAAATTAGAATATTCATCACAAAAGAAGATATCATGCATTGTAACAAGGATCTCTCGCTCTAACCTCCGCTCTCTTACCTCTTGGCTCTTACCTGTTCTCTCTATTCTCTGCTCTCTGACCCCTGCCACCTTGCTCCCCTGCTTCCCTTCTCTCATAACTATTACCTCCTTGCTCTTCTTCTCGCTCTGTCTGGGACTTCCCTTCAGCCGAGGCTGGTGGCTGAAGGCAAGACCCTCTTTACCCATGACCCTTGCAATAAAACCACGTATTATAGAATATCTCAGGTCAGCAGAATTCCTTCTCCCTGCCATCCACGGAAGGTTTTTCTACACAAACCCAAATTTTACAACACACAGCTCAAGACGACACCTCCTGGGGATTTGAAGAAATCTGGATCAAACTCACTTCATGGTTCCCAGCTAGACTTGGTCAAAACATCTTTTTATGATTGTCACCATAATCATTCCTGTATGTGTTTTAGCTTGCATCATGATTTGGTGTTATAGCTGTTGTAATGCCTTATGCTTTAAAATGAAATATAAAAAGACTAGTTCCTGTAAAGAACTTAGTCTCAAGAAAAAGGGGGATTTCATAAGGACAGTAGAACAGAAAAGCAAAACCTTGGAGAACTAGATAAAGGGTGTAACTTAGCCAAATTGAAGTGATGCAAAATGCAAGTGGCAACTCAGCTCTGCAAGGCTGACAAAGCAGAAGTTATGCAAAACAACGATATTGCACTCATTCAGAAATGGGGGTCAAGGAACAGGTGCCTAAAAAGGACACCTGATGCTGAAGACCACTGAAGAAGACCCCAAAGAGCCATATAAGGACTTTTGATAAGGGGTGCAACTATGGAAAATAAAGTAATACATATACATCCAGTAAGCGGGGATAACTAATGAATATGTAATCAGTGTGTATGACAAAAACTCTGTTTACCCAATGCTAGGGGCATTTGATTAGAGGTAGGACTCTCCGAGTGACCAGCGCACTGCAATAAAGAATGCCTGCTTTCTAATACTTAAAACTGTTAGAAAGTTTTGAATTGGTCCCTTTCAATATCAAAATACAAAATCCCCAGGTTGGTATGGATGAATAGGTGCATCCAAAGCAACTGGTCTCAATAGGCCTATAAACCAATGGAGTCCAGCAAGAGTTTTTCCTAAAAAAATAAGTATAGATTGAAATCTGTTTCTCCCTTTGAATGTATTTCTCTGGGAATTGATGGTGTTTGATACAGCCATCTGTAAAGCAATTCGTAGGGACTTACTTTAGTTTATGACCCCGGCTGAATTCTGACTTGCAAAAGAGACAGAATAAGCGCCTGTGGCCGTTTTAAAAAGTTTTTTTGGCACATGTTACTAATGTGTTAATGTGCTGGTTTTGCAGGGAAGTGATTTTTCTAAGAAAAGTTTTGACAAAATCAATCAGGGACTAGGTTTGAATATTGACAACTGGTGAAGCCACTAGGAAGTTGACACACCTCTGTGAACACACAAGTTAAAATCAGAGGAATCCCGGGAAATGTTCTCCTTTCTTCCAGCTTGGGAAGACATAACAGGGGCCTATGGGGCTGGCCCCGCTCTGCCACATGGCCCCCTGGGCCTGGTGTGGCCGGGCAAGGCTGGGCCCAGCGGCTACTGGGCAGGGGGAGGGGAGGAGAGAATGCCCCGTCCCAACCAGAGACTGCCCAAGAGGCTGCTAACATCCTGCTGCTAATCCGCCCCTCCCATCACAGCCCTGGGAGGCCCCTGCCGAGGGGCCAGGACCCTTTCCTCCCCTAGCGTGGCTTTCTGAAGAATCCTTCACCGTAGACAGCTCTGGCCATTGCTACCAAGTCATCCAGCCAAGGGAGGGGGCCCAGCTGTACAGAGTGGCCCCACAGCTGAAAATTGAATGCAGCCAGAACCCCTGAGATCCTGGCCCAGCCCTGACCCAGCCTGAATTTACCACCTTCGGCCACTGCCCGGAAGAACAATCATGCCCTCTGCAGACCCGGGAGAATGCTAACTCTTTCCTTGTACAGATGAAGCTTTCAAGACAGTAATCCTCTCTGAGTGAGAGAATGGGACAGAGTGGAGACATGCAGAGAGACAATATGAAGATATCGAAGTCAGTGAAGGAAGAGTTGCGTCTTAGATGGAAAGAGAACAAGAAGATGCCCAGACTTAGGCTGAAATTCTTTGGTAAAGACTAGGTAATGGACTGTAATATACTAGAATATCCCTTTAAGTCGTGGAAATATGTATTGGGGAGATGAAAAGAGTGTTCAGATTGCAGATATAAGCAAAGGTATTTGTGGTGGACTAAGTAAATTTTGAAGTAGCTGTGATCTTATGAGAAGCTTGAACAGAGAGAGAGATGAGATGATTATCTGCCCCCAGAAAGAAAAAAAGATTTCTGTTCTTAGAGATAATGAAAACCTTTGCTTTTGAACCATTCATCTCTAAAAATGGTACCCTGTAGCCCTCGTTCCATGCCTGAGGTGTTTTGGTTTTCTGAAATTCTTTTCCCAGGGAATTTTCTGTAAACAGGAGAAATGTTTTTGTAACTGTACTATGTTATTCATTCCTTTTCCTAAGAGGGACTTCTTGATGTCCCTCTGGTCTGACCAATGTGATTGAAGAGGTTTGCCTTTGTTTCACCAATCAAATTGGTCTGTGTAAAATAGTATAAAAGGGAGACACATCCCAAGAATAAAGGAGTCATTTTCAGCCTTCTGAATCTCAGAGTCTGTGTCGTTGTGGTGTAAAACAGTGTCAGTACTCCATGACTTTACATGACTCATAATGCAGCTGTGGGAAGGCTGCATGATATGAAAGGGAGTTCACAAATGCAGATTCCCAGGTGCCTGCTTTTGTGAGAATTAAAAGCCACAAGAGAACTGTCAGTCTTGTGGGAAGTTTCTGTGGTAGACCAAAAGAGATGTCTCTCTAAAAGAACTGATGAAAGACTATTTTATAAGTGGTAAACTGACCTAGAGTTCTAAGTTTTCTCTGTACCCATTGTTGGTGAGAAAGATAAGAAGCTTGTGGGAGAGAGGGGAAGTGTTTTGAAGGTTTTATTCTGGTTCTTATTCTCTCTTGTCGTTTTGTTGATAAACCTTTCTTTATACCCTTTTAAGTTTGAGCCTGCTTTGCTTTTCTCCTAATCCTACCTCTCAGCAGAAAAAGAGTAAATAATTCTAGTGGGCACTCAAGCTACTACACTAATTAGTGCATTGGCTGGGAAACAGAAATTGGCGAACCTGAAACCACTACACGAATTGGTGTTTCTGCCCGGTTAGTTGAAACTGTCACTGTTGTTTTAATGTGATTCATCCTTTCCACTTTGTCACTCAAGTCTGGTTGACAAGGGGTATTAAGTCCCTATTTATACCCAGGGTTTTGCTCAGGTGTTGCACCACATCTGCTATAAAATGTGGGCCTCTATCTGAAGACATCCCGAGTGGCACCCCAAACCTCTGTATGATTTCTTTAAGCATGATTTTTACCACTTCCCTAGCTTTATTGGTATGACAGGTAAAGGCTTCCGGCCATCTGAAAAATGTATCTACCAATATTAAAAGATACTTATACCAGTTTTGTCCAGGTAATTCAAAGAACTCTATTTGCCAATAATCTCCAGGTGAATTTCCATGTTTGCTTGTTCCAGGAGATGGCCTTTTCATATTTACAGGATTTTTTTAAAGAAATTGGACATTTCACTGTTACTGAGTACAGAATTTTGGAGACTAGATATCATGGACTCAATTCCCCAATGGGTTTTGTTGTGTTCTTTTTCCATTATTTTCCTGATTACAGGAGGTGGAACTATAACCTGTTGGCTGTCTGCTACCCACCATCCCTTTTGGTTCTTAGTGACTTTTAATATATTTGCTAAACATTGATCTTCACTGCCATAATTAGGCTTAAATTCAGGTATATCAATTTGGTTTGTGGCACTAATGCTAGGATGCCTTTTTCAGCTACTCCTCGAGCTGCTTTTTCTGCTAATCAGTTTTCCACTCTAACATTCATTTGTCCAGATTGATGTGCTTTGCAATGCATCACTGCCACTTTCTTTGGTTTTGAATTTCTTTCAAAAGTTGTAAAATTTCTTCTTTGTGTTAATAGCTGATCCTTGATCTGATAGCAGTCCTCTTTCCTTCCATATAGCTCCCTGAGCATGAATCACACCAAATGCATATCTAGAATCAGTCCAAATATTCACTCTTTTGTCCACTGCCAAGTTAAATGCTTGTTTTAGGGCTATTATCTCTGCTTTTTGTGCTGACGTATTAATTGGTAAAGATTGAGCTTTTAATACCTGACTAGCAGTAACCACTTTGTATCCTGCCAACTGTCTTCCATCTTTTACAAAACTGCTGCCATCTATAAATAATTCTAAATCCGGGTTGTCTATTGGTTCTGCTAGAATATACCTGTTTGATGGTTTGGAGAAAATCATGTATCAGGACTCCCTCATGTCTCTGCTGCCAGCAGAATATCAGTATACTGTAAAACTGCTCCTCCAGTGTTATTTTTCTTCCATTGTTCTAACTCCTTTGGTTGGTTGATTTTGAATTATTGTTGGGCTATTCTTAAACCATCGCAGTAGGACAGTCCAGGTTAATTGAACTTTGTATCCAGAGGTGGGACTTTCCCATTCAAAAGCAAATTATTGCTTGACTATTTTCCTCCAATGGTATGCAGAAAAAGGCATCCTTAAGATCAATCACTGTGAACCATTTATATTCCCCTTTCGGTTCTGTCAAGAGTATGGACGGATTAGCTACTACTAGATAAATATCTGGTTCTATTTTATTAATGGCCCTTAAATCTTGTACTAATCTGTCGCCCTGATCTTTTTCAGCCTTCTGATGTTTGCATTTATGTAGTGGAGTTTCTCACAGATTTTCACGTAAACAAAGTGATATTATTGTAAACTGTCCTTCTTATTTTTCATTCCTCTCTTGAGGAGGGACGATTGGTGGACTTCTAGTTTGACCAGTGTGGTTGGAGAGGTGGCAACCTCATCCTCCAATCCATGGTCATTGTCCAAAATCTATATAAACTGAAGTAGAAAAATAAACTTCTCTCTTTTTGCCCTGATGACTTGACTGTGTGCGTGTTGTTCATTTCGTGTCCTATAGCAAGAATAATCTATCTTCCTCATGCTGCTTTTTATCCAGTTATATTGGTGTATTATATTCTGATTCACACTCTTTCAGTAACTGTCCTAGGTTACAATGTAAGATGTGCCCAAAGTATGTTTTCTATCACCATCTTCATGAACTGTTGAAACCAGGTGGAGCAGTGTTTCCTTGCCCCCTCCCTCTGGACTATCTTCTGTTAATGGCCCCATCAATGCCTTGCCACATGACTCATGGGTAACTCCCTCCAGGGGCTATCTCTGTTTAATGAGCAATCAAGGACACACTGCATGACTCATAGAATGATATCATCCCATTGTGAGATGCTCCGCCCAGGAGGAGGAGCCAAGCAGTCCCACCTGTATATAATCTGGGATTTGGGACTGTACAGAGGGCCCTTACCCACTGGATTCCCAGAGGACAAGAGCTACCAGAGCTTTCTACAGGATCACTGTTTCAGGAAGACCACCTCATCTGGACTGCTACCACCACCCTAACTAACTGGGTGTCAGGTTGTATTCTGACTCTGTCAGGGGTCTTTTGTACTATTGCTTTTGATTTATTTTATTTTATTTTAGTTTATTTTATTTTATTGTTACCTTCTTGTATTTCTGACTTGGAGTCTCTCACTGGTTTTGCTTTCAAACCAGTACAGTAACCCATATTCTAAACATTTTTCTGTAAGCTTCTCCAACCCTTTCCTTGCCTCCCACTTGATGGAATATTGGTTTTGCCTTATTGGTCTGGCTTCAGGTTTGAGAGTAATCCTCACTGGTTTGGCCACTTTTGATCATCCGGGCATCTCAGTTGCCCATACCAGTGGCATTACAGCATTGTCTACCTCCTCGGGGATTTCTGCCACCTCATTTGATTCCTGCAACATAACAATCTTTGCCATGACTGCTTTTGATCCTTGTATTTGAATTTGTATTTCCCAGTCACAGAAAGTTATTTGAGCATCCAATTTTCCCTGTAAATCTCTCCCCGACAAAAGGATTGGGTGTTCAGGCATATATATATAAACTGATGAGTAATCCATTCTTTCCTAATTTAAATTTCATGGGTTGTAAAGAGGACTGAGTTTTGCTTTTCCCTGTAGCACCAATTCCATTTACCATATCCTTACTAAGCTTCCCTTTACATGTATTTAATGCAGAATAAGTTGCCCATGTCTACCAAAAATTCTACTTCTGCGGGAATACACAAGACCGAGAGTAAGACAGATTTAATTAGCATAGCTAGTTTGATGTCTAGGATGCCATGGCATGGACAAACAGAACTTTGAGATTATGAGAAAATGAGATTAAACCTGCTTATGGGAAGAGGAGAGATTCAATCAACCCCCTACGAGAAAGATGTTGTAAAATGCATAAGTTGCTTGTATAATCTTTTAACCTAATTATTGTAGTAGAAATTATTAACCATACTGAAATGGTATATAAGCTCTTGGAAAACCTGAATAAAATCGAATTCTGATCACCAAATCAGGGTTCCCGTCTCTCCATCAATCGCCAATATACTTCTTCTTTCCCCAGCCTCAGTGTAACCAGAAGTTCAGCTGGGGTAGAATTTCCTGGTTCTCTTCAATCTTCACTTTCTAATGTAACAGCCTGTTAGGCCTTGTCTAGCTTCCCAGCCTGTGGGTATTCTCACTTCCAATGCCTCTTTTCCTTGCAAAGTGCACACTGGTCTTCCCCTAATCGTTGTTGGGGAAACAGTGGGAGCATCCCGCCCCCCCTTCCTCTTGTTCCCCCCTGACCCCCCATTTCCCCTCGCGTTGGCTGGTCGCTAAGCACCTTCCAGAGGTCCCTTAGCACCCTCTAGAGTCACAAGTAGGTTCTCGTGTCACTTATTTTCCCTTCTAGCCTTGTTACCAGATGATAAATTGTCTACACCTGGTGAGCTAACACAGTTCTTGTCCTCCAAAAACCACTGGCCTATGGAACTGCCCAGTGCCCACTGTGTAAGAAGGAGAACTGGAATGCAACCAGCCCCAGTGCCCTGCCAACTTGACTAGGTCGACTCTAACATTGGGGTCCATGACCACTAGGGACAACCAAAGAGACCCCCAGTGCAGAAGAATGCATGCGTAAAGGGGAGGGAAAATATGTTAATGATTTTGGGGAAATGATTATCATATGTATGTTTATTCTGGGAAAATCAATGAATATGTATGTAAAATACAGGATATAAAGAGTAACTTTCCTGTACTCAGCATGCATGGCTTTGGAGGAGCTATCCCCCTGTGCATCTGGAAGAATAAAAATGCTGGCTTCTTAATGCTACATTGGTGTTAAGGAGTTTTATTATTTTAGCAAATTTTTGGTAACAGCCTGTTTTATTTCTTTTTCCTTATCCCTGTTGTGGTATGCTTTCCAAGCTTCATCTAACAACTTTCCTAAGCAATGCAAGTGTGGTCCTTCCAGTTTCTGGAGTTTCCTTCTAGTATCTGGGGCCGACTGCCCTATAAATATATAGTTGCTAACTGTACAGCCTCTTTTGGATTCTCAGGATCCAGACTGGCATATTTTCTAGCAGTCACCTTCAGTCATTCCATGAAAGTCATGGGGGATTCAGTACTGCCCTGCTTTGACTCATACAGTTTTGACTAGTTCATGGCTTTTGGTATAGCATGCTTTACACCAAATAATACCCATGTCTCATTGTCATGTGAAAAGGGGAGGCTTCCTCGACCCTTAGTGTGGGGAGATTTACTCAGTCTTTAGTGTTTAATTTGTCTGTAATTGTTTCGGGAAAGTCGAGACCCTTTTGTCGGATCAGGTTGTCAGCATCCCATTGGGGGGATCCTTTACTGAGCAGTCCTACTGGATCGGAGGGTGGTTCAACTGATTTAGGGAAACACACCAAAAGCATAAGGGAGACCCCTATGCAGGTCTTCCTCTTTATGCAGTGTGTTACCTGCTGCCAGTGACTGGTAGTGTCCGCCAAGGGTTCACACTAACAGTTTATGGAATAACACTCATTATTAATATAAAATTGTGACAGGTGAAGGTTCGAAGGATGTTGGTGATAGTGTCTGCAAAAATATATTTGAAAGAATATACAGACAACCTCTAATCCCCAGAAAAATATTCAGAGCGCATAGAGTATGATTCTTACCCAATAGGCATCCCTATGGGGGAGAAAACAGGTTCAACCCATTGACTGATCCCAGCAGTTACAACAGAGTCTTTGCTTTTAAAGATACAGTCAAAAAGAACATAGAGTGCATGCCCAGTGAGGGGTGGTCACACCTTGGAGGCTGGTAACTTTAGGATGGAGGTGTGGGTTATTATTATTTTGTATTGGTTTGAGACAAATTGGGAGGAAACGTCCTGAAATGAACGTGTCTTCTAATAGAAGACACGTTTCAGCAACCCCTCCCCCACAAGGTTAGAAAGGAATTTTCCCCTGAGGAAAGTGAAAAAAAAATGTTTATTTAATAAGCAGGATGCTACCAGGCATGAAAAAAGAATGAATAATGTTAAATAATAAAACGTCTTGCTGCAGAGAAGAGCTGGTAGATTCAGAGTCCTTTCTGTAGGTATGGCTCAGCTCTCTCCAGGATCCAGAGCTGGCCTCTGGGCCATGGCGTGGGGGGGGCCCTGGTGATGTTCTGGTGTTTTGGACTGGAGAAAAGCTGAATGCCACCAGAAGAAGAAGGAGAAGAAGCCACAGTCCCAGGAAAAACTTCTTGCCTCAGCTAACTAAAAAAAAACTAGCTAAAAAGCAAAGGAAAAACTCTCCATCTCTCTCACCAGAGAACAAGAGCCTAGAGAGAAAAAAACCCGAGTTATCTGCGTTTTGAACACAGCCGCCGAAGGAATTCCACCACCTTTCCCCCCCTTCTAACTTAAAGCTACAGGACTCATGTCTGGGCATAGAGTAGACGATAGGGGATACAGCATCATGCAGTCACCCCAGGACATATTATTAGGCATTAATGAAGCAAGTTCATCTATGGAGAGGAATTTTGCTACAGCTGCTGGCTCAACAGCAGGACATCCTCCCCTATTTCCCCTGGTATGTGGTTTATCAGCTGCAAAGCACCATCGAGTTCCCTTCCCTGCAAGGATTTCCAGAGCCTGGCCACGGTGTCTCCACTCTGCTCCATCCTCTGTTCCATCCCTCTTATCAGGGGTGTGTATGTGGGGAATCACCATGGACTAGGTTTCAAGTCATGCCAACCGCATTCCATCCAGGGAGCAGCAACTGTGATTTACCCTATAATTTCCATACTAACTCATGTTAAGACGCTAATATAACTCCTCAGTTTTCTCTAATTGTATCCCCAGTTTCCTGTCCACAGGGTCCCAGGTCATTTTCCCACATAATCCACCCCGTGACTATAGTCACTCAAGTGTCACAGTATCCAAATAGAGTTTGAAGATATTTCATGCTTTGGTACCATGTGGATTATCTAGTACAGTTGTAGTACACAGATTGTCTAGAATGGCAGTAGCACGTGGATTGTCTAGTATTAGTGGGGGTAGTCAGTAAGCTAATTGTTTCATAATCATCCAAATTTTAACATACAAGGCAATTACTAGAACAAAAAGCAAAAGGGTTAGCATCAATAAAATGACAACAAGGTGAGGTATTCAGTTGAGAATTCTGGTAGCTATAGGTGGCCATCTGAAAAGTGTCCCACCATCAGCGTTCTCCATCTTTCTTCACCCACTCCATCACAGGATGTATTTCTTCCATGTCCTGATGGACAGTAATTCAAGCATTTAATCCATTTTCTTGGGCTTGTTTCAGCATCTTAGGTCTGCATGCCATAACAGTTCCTTTACTAGCATGAGGTTCATACCAATTGCAGTAGGCTGCAAGTCTTGAATCAGAGTATAGTTAGATTCCAAAAACTGGTAGGATATAACAGAAGCTAAATAACTAAAATCACATCCTGTAATTTTGACAAAGTAACAAACACAGATATTAGAGTGATTACTTGCATCTGCAGTAACATTATCTACAAATACAAAATACCAAGAGGTTCTCATGCAAAGGCATCCTTTTCCAATATACACAAGTACCATTTCCAGGTTTTCATTGGGATGAATTTCAAAATGACAAACATTTTGCTCAGTGTCAAAATGTGTCCTAGGGTGACTTTATGATGACTGGGGATACACTTTCTCCAAAGGAAAAATCCTTCCAAATCGGTGGGGGGAAGGGAGTTCCAAATCCAACCTTCTTCAGAGGGAATGCCCTTTCAGGACGACTTCCTCCCAAATTTATATTGAACTGGGACAAAATGTCTTGGGGTAATTTTATGATGATACTCTATTCCCTAATCATCTGCTTTATGCCCAGAAAATGACTGCTGTAGGTTTAAAGTGAACCAGTGGGGCAGGGACAGAGCCTGAAAACCCAGGATGGGCTCTGTTCAAACTCTCTTCTCCCCAGTGTAGTCAGCTGCAGCATAGATTGTTATTTTGTTGCCTTTGCTGGATTAATTTTTGCTGGTTTAGACAGAAAAACTTCTGGGTTTTTATCCTTCCCCTGGCCTGGAGGCTTTTCACTGGCAAATCCTTTCAGTGGATTTTTGTTTGTTTTGGTTTTTTTTTTTTTCCTTGAACTGTTTCTACTTGGCTTTTTTTTTGGTCTGTCCAGGGAGCCAACGGGGGGGGGCGGGCAGTCCAANCATAACCTCTTTGCTCCCCTTCCCTGAGACAAAGAGGGGCAGCCACTATCTTTGCCTCACAGCCACACAGTCTGGTGGGGGGTGGCAGAGTAAAGGTTTTTAAATTACAATCCTTTTCTGTGCCTTGTGGGGCCCCTCCTCTCTTTTTTT
>VXBN01010713.1:2783-16059 GCA_013397395.1 Sinosuthora webbiana
GGGGGGAGGGGAGAGCCAGGCCTGGCCTCGACCATGTCTCTGGGCCTTTCCCCCCACCAGCCGCCAGCGAGGGGGAAGAGAGGCTGTAGCCCCTGATAGTAGCTTGGGGCTGGGCAAGGCTGGCCCGGAACCATCGCAGACCTCTCCTGGGGCCTGTGCGCGCCCCGGCCAGGCTCTGCTTCTGACGCTGGCCGGGTCAAACCCATCCCATGAGACTGAGGGGGTAGGAAGGAGCCATCTACATCCTTAGCTGTTGAGATCTCTGACTGCCTGAGCTGCTCCGATCTCTTGGTGTGAGTTTCTCCCCCCCTCCCCCATCGGTGGGGCCTTGAAGTCTGACACTGTGAGCTGCAGCCAGGAGAAAAAGAGGACCTGGGCAAAAATTAACCCTTTCCTGGCCACATGAATNTTTAAGATTTAGCTCTTCCCAGAGAGAGAGAGAACAGAGAGAGAGAGAACAGAGAGAGAGTAAACATAGAGAAGACCCAGCATAACAGTCAGATTGAGAGAGTGAGTGAAAGACTAATTAGAGGAAAGTTAAAGGAGTTGCCTGCTGGCTAGACTTTTTGTTGAGCTATGGAAATGAACTCTATAGGTAGATTATCCTTTAAATCATGGTGAAAAAAAAAAGCATTTGGGGAGATGATTTGTGGATTTTTGAGCAAAGGTGTGTGATAGACTGAGTAATATTGCATTAGAATCTGTGATTCTTGTGGTCCCGTGAGATGTCTGAATAGAGAGACGAGAAGCCCCCTGCACCAGTGAAAGATGACATCTCTGTTCCTTGAGATGAAGAATTCTTTGCCCTTGAAGTTGCTTATCTTTAAAAGGTGACACCCCAGATGCCTGAGTTCCCATGACCCATAAGCAGGTTGAGAAACTGATAATGGGAGAAGACCACATGGAAACAGGTTTCCCCAGGAGGTTGTTTCTGTGAGAGTTCAGACCCACAAGAGAACTGTTCTAGGTTGTTAGTGGGGAAAAATTCCATAGTAAACTAAGAGACTCCTCTCCTAAAGAACTGATGAAAGACTATATTCAAATGGTGAAACTAAATGAAAATCACAGGTTTTGTCTCTATGTTATTTGTAGAAAAGTGAACACTTGTGGGGGGAAGAGAAGGGTTTTGAAGGTTTCATGGGGTTTTTTCCTTCCCTCTCCTTTTCTTCTTTTAGTGTGTGTTAATAAAATCTATCTGTTTACTTTTAAGTTGGGCCTGTTTTGCCTTTTTCTCCCAAATCCTATCTCCCAGAGGGAAAAGAGAGCAGACACTCAAACCACTACACTAAATTTGGCAAAACAGAAATTCAGCAAATGTGAAACCACTACACTAATGTACCACAATACCCAATTTCTGCTGCAGTGCAAAATTGAATTTCTGCAGCCGCACACACATGGATGGCAGCGCTAGATATAAAAGCTGTGTTCTTTATGGTCCCCTTAAAACAGAAGGATAAAAAGAAATTTGCTTTTACTTGGGAAGGTACACAATATAGCTTTAACAAACTCACAGAAGTATAAACATTCACCCACGATTGCCCATGCTGTTCTTGCTGAACTTTTACTGACAGTCTTACTCCCTCAAAATGTGAAATTATACCAACATATAGATGATATTTTAATTTGAGGAGATCTCACTGCAAAGGTAGGGGAAGCAGCAGCAGCAGTGTGGCAAGCACCCCATAAAGCAGAAGTTGAGATCCTACTTGAGAAATGTCAGGGACCAAGTAAAGAAGTAATGTTTTTGGGGACTTGGTGGATAACAAGCAGTGAGGTGATTCCTCCAGACACCTTATGAAAAATAGAATAGCTGCAGATGCCTCACTCTAGAAAAGAATTACCATTGCTCACTTTTACAAAAGGGAAAACCATGGAGATGGAACTCAGAACACAAGAATGCAGTCAAAACCCTAATACAGGAATTGAAGACATCAATCCCTGGGGCCAGTAGACCCCCATAACTGCATTGTAGCAGAATGGGGTTTTGCTGAAAACATGGCACTTACTGTAAGCTGTTCCAAACTGGCCCTGACAAACCAAAGAGACCTTTATTATTCAGCTTAACTGCATTTAAAGGAACAGAAATTCTCAGTGGGAAAAGGAACTTTTGTCTTTAGCAGTTAAAAAAGTTGAGCCATAAGGGGTGAAAAACCTGCCAAGACTTGTATTGTTTTCTCTTTCTGGGAATGATACTGGGACTGATGCCAGCAGACCTTCCCTGGTGATCCGGTTACCCATCAAAGGATTGCTTATCCTTCTTTCAGGAGCAATCATTGCCAGCATGAACCAAATTTGGTTCACATATCAACAAGCTCAACCCACAGGTTGGAGACAATGACTTCTTTTATTTATGCTAATCAGTATGGTAGCTAGAGTACATTCTGCACCATACATGCTTTGTCATTGTGGGTGCAATCTACTGTTAACAGCAATTATAAGGGAAGGCGATGAAGGCACCTTGCCCAATGAAATTCAAAAGGTAACCTGGGATAATGCAACTAAATTTGAGAGGCAATTTCAAATCTGGTAGCTGCTACTTCATTTTACTTATGATCCCACAGACAATAAAGCCACACCTTTTGTTTTGATAATACTCCATGCTTCAGTATACACCATGTACCAAATCATTGTGCTGGGGTTAAATCGCCATGGAACCATACTCAAATAGAACAGAATATGGGCCCAACAAAACGGGAACTAATGGAAAACAGTTGATATTGATGTACATGTTGTATGGGAGAAACAGGAATTTATCTGGGAAAGTAGTACCATTAAGGTCCAAGACATTTGTCTTGACGCTGAACAAAATATTTGTCATTTTGAAATACATCCTGAAAAAACCCTGAAACTTTACCTGTGTATGTTGGAAAGTGATATGTTTATATGAAAGCTCTTTGTGAGTATATTTAGAGATAATACCACTGTAGAGACAAGCATTCAAATATGTGTGCCTGTAATGTTACTAAAATTATGGGATGTGACTTTAACTCTTTAGCTCTTGTCACAATCCACCAATTGCTACCAAGTCCTAGAAAGAGTGAAGTATGGATACCTTATGGTATGGTCATAGATGGTGGGATACCTTATTTGGATGGTTACCTACGGCAAGAGGAATTCTAAATCAAATGCTGCATCCCATAGTAATTTTACTAATTTCTCTTGTATTATGCTTGGCATTGAATAGTACTTTGTATGTTGGAGTGGGGAGAATAGCTAGATGGATGTCACTGTTGCAAAGGCCTCCTTGCATATATAATATTATTAAATCATATTTAACAAAACTATAATAGTTAGGTGTAATGGTTTTAGTTCATAACTGGGGGGAAACACCAATTCATGTAATGGTTTCATGTTCACCAAACTCTGTTTCCCAAAATTATTGCAGTGAAGTGAGTGTCTTTTCTGCTGTGAGAAAGGATTAGGAGAAAAGCAAAGCAGGCTCAGACTTAAAGGGTATAAAGATAGATTTATTAACACACACTAAAAGAAGAAAATGAGAATCAAAATGAAACCCTCGAAAACACTTCTCCCTCCCCACAACTGTTCACTTTCTCACTAACAACATAAAGAGACAAAACCTGTGACTTTCAGTCAGTTTACTGCCCATAAAATAGTCTTTCATCAGTTCATTTGGAGAGAGAAGTGTCTTTTAGTCTGCCATGGAATTTCCCCACTGACAACATAGAACAGTTCTCCTGTAGGTTTTAATTCTCACAAAAAACAGCCTCTCGGGAACCTACTTTTGTGAAGTCCCTCCCATTAGCAGTTTTCCACCAGCTGCATATGGGTCATGGACAATTTGGGGTGTCATTTTAAAAATAAAAAAACTCCAAAGGCAAAGGATTTTCTTCATCTTATGGAATAGAGACCTCTTTTCTCTTTCTCTAGGGGCAGAATCTTCATCTTCATCCAATCTCTCTCTGTTCAAGCTTCTCATAGGATCACAGCACTTAGTCCATCACAAAATATATTTGCTCAAATTTACAGTCTGAATAATCATCTCCCCAATCTATATTGTCCTCAGTTTAAAGGGATATTCTAATATACTACCATTCATTACCATGGCTCATAAAAGACTTTCAGCCTAGACCAGGCAACTCCTCAATCTTCCTCCAACTCAGAGACTTTTTACTCTCTCTTCACTGGCTTTAGTCTCATGCTGTGTCTCTCCAGTTCTTATTCACTCTGTCTTTCCTCTCATTCAGAGAAGGGTTAGTGCTTTTGAAGTTTCATCTGTCAAGGAAAGGGTTAACATCTCCCAGGTCTGCAGAGGGCATGAAGGTTCTCTGCTGGGCAGCAGCCACTAGGATTTCAAAGCCACGGGGATGGGGGAGACTCAGGATCTCTCATGTGGCTGAGCTTCCCCCTCCCCACCCCTTGGTCTCATGGGGTGGGGCCTGGCCCAGCCCAGGTTTGGAGCTGCTCCCGGGGGCCTGGGGGACATCTCCTTCGGCCCCAGTCGGCGGCAGGGCAAGCTTTAAAATCGGCTAGATGTTAGTAGCTGCGGCCTCCCCTTCCCCCCTGCTGGCTGCTGTTGGGCCTGGCCAGGCCTGGCCCTGCCAGCCTGGCAGAGCAGTGGGGCCTAACCAGGCCCGCCTGACTGCCACACAGCCCGTTACCTGCTGGCAAGCCGGAAGGAAGAGAGTTCCCAGCTCCGCTCACTATATATGTGTATTCAAAAAGACACATCCAGCTTCCTCAGTGGTCATATGTGTCAGTATCTAAAAATTGGCCTCTGATAGGTCCCTGTCCTTTCCACAGGAAATTAACAGGTCTTTACAGGGAACTGTTTCTTCTTTAACTAAAAACCAAGCTGTGTTAACCCATGACATTAGGTAACCTAACCAAAAATTTCCCTCAAATTACAGTTGAAACATGGCATTAGCCTGTTTATAGGCACAGAGGCAAGAGGCAACCATGCCGCCACTCTTTGGAGCAAGATGAATTGACTTCAGTCACTGGGGGATTGTGGTGGTACATCACACCTTCCCCTCCACTACCACACCTCCTTGGGCCTGTTCTATGATCTCAGGAGTTATCTCCCTGAGTTGTAGTTCAAGTGGAACAGTACTATTGTTACTGGGCCTTTTTGGGAAAAAGTCCAGTAGTTACCAACTTGGGTTATGGCCAGGATGGAAACATTGATGACTAAAACCAAGCATCTTGTGAGCCTATAAAGAGCAGTCCTAAGTGGGGCTCTTAAAGCTCTCCTGGATCCCAGCAGACTGAGCCAGCAACCCCCTCTGACTTGGAGGCTTCTCATAGCTTGCAAACCCTCAAGTTTGTAATATTTGAAGGACCATCCCCCTACACTCCTCCACGGCATATATTTACTAAGTGGCAACTTTAATCCTCCTTTACTTCAAAAAATGAGTTATTGAGTGCCCTGGTTCCAGCCAGGACAGGGTAATTTTTCCAGTAGTCAGGAGGGGCATGGCTAGGACCCAGAGGCTATTCTATACCACCTCACACCATTGCTGGGGGGAGGGGGGGCGGGGAAGGGATCCCTTCTGGTTGAGTAAGTGTGGTGGAGGGATCGGTTGGGTAGCACCTGGTTTGGAGTGTTTTAGTGGGAACACTAAATTGGGGAATACCATTCCTAAACAATGACATTGAGCAATCCAGGTTAAATTTTATTTTAAAAAAAGCAAAAGCAACCAACTTTTATTTGAGAAAACTCCAATTCACCGAAATTGTCACTTCTCTGGTGTTTTAACACTGAATGCATTCTAAATAATAGTTCTCATACTGAATAGACTGCCATTATTTCATTTTTGCCCTCTATCCCTTTCCAGATGAAATTTTTAGCTTCTGAACAGATCTGAAAGATGGGCAATTTGGCCTTATTTATTGAAATATATTTAATTATCCATTAAATTTTAAAATATTAATAGGTAAACATTTCTGTTTAATTTATAGATTATAAATATAAAACACTAGAATTATATCTGAAAAGCATACCAAAGCCTATGATTAAAGAACAAGTTTATAAATGAGGTATCATATCTATAATATGTACTATTTCCTGATACTACCTCAACTTGAACATATATACATAAAATAATAAATATAAAAAAATAAGAGAGACCTTACATACATTCAACAAGAACTCTGATTAAAGCTGATTTTTTTCTTAATTCACTGTTTTCAAAATATCTTTTAAACATATTAATACAGTTTACAGAATGTACCCGGGTTTTTGTCTTGGTCCATGCCTTCTTCATGTGTCTCCTGCCATTTACAACATGTTTCACAGTAAGCATGGATTTCCTCCAAGAGATGAAGTACACAGATTTCCTATCTGCTTTGCTTATCATTGGGCTGGGAGTGAATGATGTTATGCAGTGCTGCACTGATTCTGGAATGGGCCACTTTACTTCCACAGGAATTTCCTAGCAAGTCTTTATCATTGCCATGTAAAAGCTGGATGAGGAGACGAAGGCATCCAGATTGATGCATAGCTATACAGCTGTCTTGGGAGCTAGACATCACTAGCAATGTGTAGTGGTTTGAAAGCAAAACAAATGAGAGGCTCCAAGTCAGAGATACAATTTAATAGGAAGAAAGGAAAAAAAGGTAAAATAAAAATAGATGCAATAATACAAAAGACCACTGACAGAGTCAGAATACAACCTGATCAGGGTGATGGAAGCAGTCCAGATGAGGTGGTCTTCCTGAAGCAGTGATCCCGTAGAAAGGTCTGGTAGCTCGAGTCCTCTGGGAATCCAGTGGGTAAGGCCCCCTCTGGTGTTCAGAGTCTCAACTTATATCCAGGCTGGAATGCTTGGTTCCTCCTTCTGGGCAGAGCATCTCACAATGGGATGGTGAGTCATGTGATAAGGCCTGATGGGCCCATTAACAGGAGATAATCCAGAGTGGGGGAGGCAGGGAACACTACCTCACTTGGTTTCAACAGTTCATTAAGATGGTGATAGAATATACTTAAACCCAGGACACAATGTTCGTGACATATCATCTTTATCATGAGTACCAATCACTGACAATTATGAATACACCATTTTCACCTACAGGTCAAATGATATTAAAAAACACAATTATATTTTAAAAATACATATATAATTAAAGCAAATTTCTCAAAAGCATGCATGAGCAAAAAAAGAAAATGTATGTGCCAGAATTTTCATAGAATTACAGAATATTCTGAGTTGGGAGGGACCCACAAGGATCATCGTGTCCAACTCTTAAGTGAATGGCCCATATAGGGATTGAACACACAACCTTGGTGATTTTATTACAAGGCTATAACCAACTGAGCTACTCTCAGGGTATGGTTTGGAAGAGACCATCTTGTTACAACCCCTTGCCATGGGCAGGGACATCTTTCTTTGAGCAACCTATACCAGGTTGCTCAAGGCTTTGTCCAACCTGGTCTTGAACACTTCCAGGGATGGGGCATACACACCTGTTCTAGTGCCTTGCTACCCTCATGGTGAACAGGGAGGAGTGCTGGGGGCTCCAAAACTAGAAACAGTTTTCCAGGTGGTGGTCTCACAAGAGCAGAGTAGAGTAGAAGAATCACCTCTCAATTTCTGGCCACACTCTTTACTTTTTACACAGCCCAGGATACAATTGGCTTTCTGGGCTGCAAGCACGCACTGAAGGCTCATGTCCAGTTTTTCATGTCTGTCATACCCCCAAGTCCTTGTCCTCAGTGCGCCTCTCCATCCATCCACCCATCCATCCACCCATCCATCATCCAGTTTTGTACTACTTTGAAATAATTAAATAAGCACTATTAGTTCTTCACCATTTATAATCTTAAGAAATCTCGGTGGTTAAATGCCTAAAATGGTAATTATATCTATTAATCTGCAAGACTAATGGTAAAGACTTCTAACTTTTGATTACACACAAGGATTCAAGAAACATACTAATTAAAGTGTTTTAGTTTGGGAATGCAGGAATATATTTAAAACTAATTTTATCTCAAAAGAGTATGAATCACACTTTCATGAAAAGATGCTCTTCACTGAAAAATTATTTAATGTATGGCATTAAATACAGTCACTCTAGACAAGACCGTTAACATTAATTTTTAACATACATTGTGCTAAAAAATCACATATTTTATTGTTTCCCATTAAAATTATTTCACATTAACCAATAAATTTTGTTATGACTAATGATTTGCCTATAGGTTGGATTATTTACAGCTCATGCAAAATTGAAGAGTTAATTTAACACTTTGTATTGGTCTGACCAAGGTAAAGTTCACAGCCCTTACAGTGCTGTGCTTTGCATTGGTAGCTGGATGGGTGTTGATAACAGACCCCTGTTTTGGCTACTGCCGAGCAGCACTCTCCCTCTGACATTCTTTCCCCCACCAAAGGGGATTGGAGTGGGCAAGATCCTGGGAGGGGAAACAACCAGTCCAGCTGACCCAAATTAGCCAAAAGGATATTCCATACCATATGACATCAGCTCATATATATAAAGCTAAGGGAGAGAGGAGGAAGGGGGGGCATTCGTGAGTTTTCAGTGTTTACCTTCCGGAGGAACCGTTACGCGTGCTAAAGCCCTGCTTCCCAGGAAGTGTCTGAACATTGCTGCTGATGGGAAGTAGAGACTGACTTTTTTCCTCTTTAGCTCTTGAGTGTGCAGCTCTCCACTTCTTTCTTTTACTGTAATAAAAAACTGCCTTATCTTACCCTGCTGGTTGTGCTTCATCTTATTCTCTCTTGGTCCCAGTGGGAAGGGGAGTGATAGAACAACTGTGAGCACTTGGCACTCAGCCAGGGTCAACCCGCTACACACTCATTTACGGGGTGAAATTAATAGAACAAACAAATGCTCAATATATATAATATAAATTACTAAGCATTTGTCCAACTAAACTAAGCCATGAAAAATCAGCATTACGCATTTTAACTCAGAGTAACAAATTTTCAAATTTAAAAATAGCACTTTTTGAGGGGTGCCTTTGGCTGCCATATAATATAGTGGTCAATGCACTATTTCATTTATCTTTTGCATTCTGTTTTCTTCAGTAATAGCTTTAGATAATAGCTTTAAAATGTCTGTTGTCCTAAATAACTCCTGATTCATACAATCAAGAAAGAAAATACAGCCACAGTGCATCAATTATTTAAATACATTGTGCTTTCAGCCTCAAAGCAGTGCTGAATTTTTTTTTTTTTTTTTCCAAGCAATAAAGCTGTCATAAAAACCAGAATGAGAACCTCAAGCAACTGCTCAGGTATAGTAAAGACAATTTTATTCAAAATGGTGATCAAATATACTTAAAAATCAAAAGTATGAGCTATGCATGATGCTAAATTGAATTAGACACTCAAGCCAAACAACAACTTATTTTTGATAATTTTTCTTCTACAGAATACTTTTAGTAGGATTGTAATAATTCTACTTCCCAAAAGTGGCACAAATATTTTACACATGAATTAAACAATCAAATTTATAGTATTGTGAGAAACAGAGCTCACTCTCTGAAATTTAAAAAGTTTAATAAGGGATAAAAGGGACAATATCCAGCGCTGGGGTGTTTTGGCAATATGCCAAAAACACACAGTTGGCTTTAAACAATGTTCTTATATATTGTTACATCACATGAGTTACATGCATATTCATGTGAGTTTATACATTCGATGTTCCCGGGAATTCTTTTGCTTGGTTTTAACCTTTGACTTGTCTTTATGCCATCTTGTAGATAAAATTAATATAATTTATTTCTTCTTGTGGCTCCATCTTGTTGTTTTTACACTCCCTGTTAATGAAGAGTCAATTCTTCTCTTGGTGTTCTGGTTTTTGTCACTGTTATCATTCAGATAAGATAGTCCACAAATGTGAGGAATCACCTAATTATCTTACACCATTCTCTGAGTTAGTTACATGAATAAAAGCATTTTAACATCACCTAGTCTCTATTTTAATATTGTGCTATGGCCTAAGATATAATATATTTATCAAACTACTATTTATATAAGATATACAGTGCATACATAAGATGACAGATTATATTATACCAAAAGGCAGTTAAAAGGAATTACAAGTTGTACTGTCAGCATAGAAATCCCCTGGGACCCCATTCACACAGGCTCAGGAGTGTCCAAAGATGTGAGGACTGAGTTAAAACCTTTCAAGAAATTAAGATACATAAATCCACCCAGACATGAGGTAGAAATGCAAGTTTAGTTTTAAATAAATAGAGGATTTTTAAGTGCTTTAAACAAATAAGAGCCTGTGTTAGTAAGAGAAACCCTAAAGGCTAGTTTGAAGTTCAAGTAACATTGCCTTTTGCAAAGTTAGTTAAATTCTAGTCATAACAAAAATAATGCAGCCTTGCTAAAACATTCTTAGATCAAACAGAGTTATATGCCTAGAATTCGTGTAAGAATTTATGAATCTTGTCGTACATCAATTTTAGCTTAGGATAGGTCCAACACTATTGTAGAAAATTGGTGTTTAAGCCTGATTGGCTAAAAATAGAATAAAATGCACTGAGAATGCTAGAACGCTCATGCTTTGGGGACAAGGAGTATGGGTGCTGTTGCTGCTGCTGCCTCTACTGCTGCTGCTAAGATGCTACCACTTCTGCTTGGGACTTAGAGTTTTTATGTTAGAAGGCTTCTGCATACTGCTGCGGACTCAAATAACTTTGCCTTCATGAGACTGGTTTAAGGATGCAAAAAAGGACTTTACTTTTACAACTACCCAGCTTCTCGTCTTCAGTGAAGGTGCCCAAAACTCTCGGTGTCATCGTACTATATATCAGAATCTTTGTGATCAATAATAACTTGCAAAAGCTAATACATAAATGCAAAAGCCAATAACTATATGTCGTTTATAACAGTGTCGCTATGATGATGGAGACAGGGACGTGACATTAATGCACTGAGTTCGTGCAGTAACAACTACTGTTTATTGTTCAGTAGCTCCTTTTNAAGGATGCAAAAAAGGACTTTACTTTTACAACTACCCAGCTTCTCGTCTTCAGTGAAGGTGCCCAAAACTCTCGGTGTCATCGTACTATATATCAGAATCTTTGTGATCAATAATAACTTGCAAAAGCTAATACATAAATGCAAAAGCCAATAACTATATGTCGTTTATAACAGTGTCGCTATGATGATGGAGACAGGGACGTGACATTAATGCACTGAGTTCGTGCAGTAACAACTACTGTTTATTGTTCAGTAGCTCCTTTTATAGGGCTTTCGAATTTTCCGCGCTTACAGGCATGATTGGTCAAGGGTCTCAACTCTACCTAGCTCACTGGCCAATGACATGGGTGCATCCATGCTTCAAAGGGGTTGGCTGAGGTCCTCTGTATGGGTTTGAATCTGACCTATTGCTATCATGTCCAGAGTGTTTACTTCAAGCTAGGCTGGTTGAGCTGGTATCTGTTAGGCCAAATCATCTGGGCAACTATAGACCAGCTACATCTGTCACAAAACAGCATGAAGTTTTAAGAGCCCAAATTTCTAATGTGAATGTCTCAGCTACAGTTGTAGATTATGAAGTGAGTTAACATTTAATAGTGCATGATAAACAATTATTTTTAGCCAAAGAAAGTGGTCTCATACTTGCAAAAATATTAATATAAAAAGATAAGCAAAGAGGAATTTAACATAGTCCTCTAAATACAGTGCTAAAGTGTTTTACTAATAAAAGGAATTACAATGGAGGATCATTTAAAAGAACTTATATAATCCTTCAGCAAACTTGCAGGAGATTTTGTCATTGATAATACTGTTTAAAAGCTTTATCTAAAATAGTATTAGCAAAATATTAATGATAAACCTGCCATTTGATTTTAATTTTTAAAATCATTGATATTTCAGTGATAATTTCTCAAGTGAAATTTTGAGCAATTTCCTATAATTATACCATACCTATAATATTACAGCTTACCTAAAATAAAATATATTTCCTACTGTCATTCAGGTTTTTTGTCTCCTATTTTTAGGCTCTTAAGCATTTAAATAAAACAGCTTCTTGCATTATGTAATGTTTACAATTCATCCTATTAAAACATTTATTTCAAACAAAATGAATTTTTTCACTTCCATATGGAATGAAAAAAAGAATAAATCTTTTAAAAATGAGAAGGCATATAAACACAATAAGGTATATACCAAAACATAAGCATTGTATATTTCAAGTATTTAGTTATGTGATACATGAAGGAATAAGACCCACCAGCAGAGAGAAAGAGTGAATCTAAGATTTATTTGGAAGTTCTCAGTACATATATTGTTACTCTTAAGAGCTTTTTTTTTTTTTTTTGTAACAGCTTACAGATGTAATCACGGTTCTACAATGAATCTGTCCTCTTGATATTTTCTGTTGTTCTCTCCAAAGCCTTGGTAAAGGAGCGAAGAGTGTACAGTTCTATGTTGATGTAGGAGTAGAAACTTGTTCGACCAATTCTGTCTCAGGTACATGCTACCCAGAGAGAGCTACCCAGAGAGACGGTGCTGGTGTTGCCAGAGCTGCTGCTGTTGCTCTCTGTTTAACTCTTTCCTTTCACCAACACCTATTGCCAAAGCAATTCCCCCTTTTCTATTTTTTGGGGTCTGCAGCAGGATGTGTCCTCCTCCTCTCTACCACAGATAGTTAGTGCAGATATGGAAGAGATAACCTAGGGGCTGAAAGGCCCAGCAAGGGGTCATTTCTGGCACCAAAAGGGCTCAGGCCTCAACTAAGAATCAACATCTTAGTCTGGAGAACAGATGTGGGAAGAGATAAAAGAAATATTCTTGACTGAGAGACAGTGTTTTACAAACTATAAAAGATACACGAATTATCACAGAGGCAGAAGCCTCTTACACCCTGACAAGTGTTCAAGACTTCTCCCCAGTTTGGACACAGATTACTTTCCTGGGAATTGAGCGAAAGGATCTTGATGTGTGCCCCACCAACAACTGGATGGTAAGATACACTGAATCCTAAGTTATATTTTTTCTTGGCTACCTGTAAAATTAATAGGTACCTTTAACCCCATGCTGTATATACCTACTAGTAAGTTTTTTTCATCTTTATTCCTGTGTAGTATTAGTTTGTTTTAAGTCTTATGTCTTAGTTTTATGTCTATTAAATAAATAACTCATTCTATAATAGACTGAATCAGCTATTATTAAAGAACTTGCAAATGAAAGTGGGTTTTGGGGATGCTGGCTGCCTCAATAAAGCTACTGCCTGCTGCTAGAGGCCTGGGAAAAAGACAAGGATTTATCTAAACCCCCATATCCATTTGTAACAGGGTCATGGACAAAGCAAGTGCAATCATAGCTTTTTT
>VXBN01010716.1:5814-19935 GCA_013397395.1 Sinosuthora webbiana
CATCTCAGCTATCAGCCCGGGACTTTCCACCGTTCCAGCTTGGTGCCCTGCGGATCCTGCAGGGACACTGAGACCAAACTGCCCTGGGTTTTGTGAAGCAAAACCCCTCAAGGTTCTTGGTACTGTTGTCATTGGTTATTAATGCTGTAGTTGGTTGGGTTTGTGGTTTTGTTTGTTTGTTTGTTTGTTTTTGTCTGGTTGCTTTGTAATACATACTAGTAAAGAACTGCTATTTCCTATTCCCAAAAATCTTTGCCTAAGAGCCTCTGATTGTAAATTTAAAATTGAAAAAAAGGGGAGGGTGTGTGGCTTACACTCTCCATTCCAAAGCAAACTCCAGGTTTTATCTAGCAGATACCTGTCTTCCCAAACCAAGACAGCTGTCAACTTCAAAGCCAGTCACTAATTGGTTTTTGCTATAACTCTCTTGGAAAAAATCACTTCTGTGAGAAATCAGCACACATGGCTCAGTGGATCTAGCAATTTCGATAAATAGGTTACTGGCCTCTTTACTCCTCCCTGTTCTTGGACTAAAACTCCATGAGCTACCCCATCTTCCACATTCACATACAGATAAAAGGGCTTTTCTAATGAGGGTAAACTCAAAGCTGGTACTGACACTAGTTTAAACTTTAGTTCTTCTAATTTATTACCATCTTCTCTGGTCCATTTTATCTTTTCTTCTTCTGTCAACTTTTCTTAGAAGAACTTCACTGCCTGAGTATATCCTTCAATCCACAGGTAACAATAACCCAAAAATCCAAGCAGTTTTCTAACTTCTTTCTTTGAAGAAGCTGGGGGAAGGGATAAACTTCTTGCAATCCTTTCAGAATTTAGTTTTTGACTACCTTTACTTATTAAGTGACCAAGATGCTTCATGTCTGACTCCACAAATTGTAATTTCCCTTTTGATACTCTCAATTCTTTTTCCCCCAAAAAATTCAAAAGTTTTACAGTAGCCTCCCTAACTTCAACTTCGGCTTCTCCTGATAATAAAAGATGATCTACATATTGGGTAATCTGTATTCCAGAAGTAGGAAAGTTCTGAAATGGAGTATCATGAGGAGACATACAAGTTTCTAATGTCCCATCCTTTATCAATCCTTCTATTACCATCTTTAAGCCTTCTCTTCCTTCTAATGATATAGGGTACTGACACACACGTATGGGACACTCTTCTCTCTCAATTGTTACCCTTATGGGGTCAATATACAATCCTCCCCTATTTCCTTTCCCAGCCCAAACTTCCTTGTTAATCCTTCCCTCATATTCTTGGCAGAGTTTTAGCACTTTGGCTATCATTTTCCCTTCTTCAGGTATAACCCCTATTCCTAATTGTACTTGCAAATCTCTCCCCAATAAGTTGCAACCTGCTCCAGGAACTAGAAAGACAACTCCCATCCATATTCTAGTTTCCCCGTCTATTACTATTTTTTCAATTACAAGAACCTTAAACCCTTCTCATTTAGCTCTTGTTACTTTTATAGTGTCATTGCTTACATTGCACCCCTTTGGAACAGTAACTACTCAAGTTCTTTCTGCCCCAGTATCAACTCTAAATTCTAACGCCTCCCCCCGGGGGCCTACTTTTAAAGTTATCAAGGGCTCTAGGTGGTATTTATCCTCCAGGAAACAGAGCCCCTGACATCCCTAGTCTGCTGATTTTTCTGAATGTATCTCTTGGAATACTTTCATGTTCTTCTTTAGGTGAGGGCAGTCCCTCTTAGAGTGTCCCTCTTTTCCACAATAAAAACAGACATTTCTGGTTTGCTTCTGAAATTTTGATCGCAACAGGATTCTGTTTCCTCCCCTTTCCCTATCTCTAAAGACTGAATATTTGGGAATGGTACCTGGGGGCTTTGGATCCCTTGGGGAGTTACTCTCGTACATGGTAGCTATCATAATTTTAGCTTTTATCTTGGCTTCTTCTTCACTCCTCCATATATAAACATTTTGAGCTTCTTTCAATTGTTCATGTAACCCCTTATCTTGCCATTCCTCATTTTTTTCCCAACTCCTTAATAATATCTGGCCAGGCATGGGTGACAAAGTTAACCCTTAATAAGGCTTGTCCTGCTATACTATTGGGGTCTATCCTGGAGTACTGCTGCATGTTCTTCTGGAGCCTCTTTAGCCATTCAGTTGGAGTTTCTTCCTTCTCTTGCTGCCCATCAAAAGCTTTGCTAACATTTTGCCCTCGGGGTGCTGCCTCTTTTATTCCTTTGATTATTAGATTATGATAATCATTCATATTTCCTCATCCTGCTGCATCGTTAAGATTCCAGTTAGGAGATGCTATCAGCATTTTGTGGTCCCCCGGTGGGCCTTGTTGATTTTCTTTTTCCCAAATTCTCATTACGGCGGTCCTAATCATCTGCCTCTCCTCATAGGAAAATATAATGCCCATTATTGACTGCATTTCTTCCCATATAAAAATGTTGGGACCTAAAATATGGTCTAATTGTCCAGCTAAATATATGGGATTTTCTAATAACCCTTTTATTTCCCTTTAAAAATTTCTGACTTCTGAAGGGGTGAAAGGAGCATTCACAAATCCTATATCCCCTTGAGCCCCACCCACAGGTACTTCTCTCAAAGGAAATAAGTCAACTTCTTGATCAGACCAGCCTTTTTGTTCCACAATCATCACAACCTTAGGCAGAACCTTTTTCTCTTGCTGCAGAGTGGTGGCAGGGGAGGAATTATTGAGCAGTCCTCGAGTTTTTGCTGAACTTCCCCTAGTGTTGTGACAGGGTCTATCATTGGGGAGGGGGGACAGTGGGACAGCAAGAGCCGATGGAGGGGCAGGGATCACTATAGGGGTGAGAACCACCAGAGGGGCAGGAATCACCTGGGGGGCTGCAATTGCTGGGGGGTCGGAAACCACCAGAGGGGTGAGAATTGCTGGAGGGGGCAGAAACCCCTGGAGGGGTGGGAACTGCTAGAGGGGTGGGAATCACTGGAGGGATGGGAACCACCGGAGGGGCGGGAACCACCAGAGCAAGAGGATATGGGGGTGACAATGCTTCCAGTGGTTCCTACCTCTTTTCCTTCTTTTCCTCTGCTTGCTCTGTCTCTGAGGCTCCTGATGCCTTAAAAGCATTTACTCCCAGGAACCAAATTTCTCCCGTCCAGCAGGAGGCATATTCGG
The DNA here is from genome assembly GCA_013397395.1 of Sinosuthora webbiana. Lineage (NCBI taxonomy): Eukaryota > Metazoa > Chordata > Aves > Passeriformes > Sylviidae > Sinosuthora > Sinosuthora webbiana. Next base: position 8,966 of record VXBN01010716.1, read on the forward strand.
TTTCCTCAAGATTGAAAGAATCTGTTGTATTTACAAATATGTTTAAAGCCTGAGAAATCCAACATTAAAAAGACCCATACCTAGGCCAATAGAGATGATCGGACCTTATTTCCTTTCTTGTCCACTCTATCATACAATACTGAATCATTTTGACTTTATCTTTGCCTTTTGTACATGAACTGGTATCCCAGTCAGCTAACTTAATTCCCAGTGGACTATCCTGGGGTATATCCACCGGCACCTTTCTGCTCCCCTTTTTCCTTGGACCTGACTTACTTCTTCCTTGTCCCATCTTCCCAGGACCTGACCAGCTTGTCCCTGATCCCGATTTCCTTGTTCTAACTCACTCCTCCAGCAGCTTGGACACCACCCACTCCTCACAGTTTTTCCTCACACTAAGCAGAGAAAATCTTTTCTCTCCAGTAGTACAATCCCCCTCCTCCCAATCAACAATTGATATAATGTATACTCATTCACTCGTAGTCACTTCCTTCATGTCTACAACATGTTTCACTCACTCTCACTCATTCCACTACCATAACAAAGTGACAACCCAACAATAAAGTACCTTTATTTTCAAATTTCTTGTTAATATTCACCCACAGGTATTACTTACCACATAAAATGCTTTTATTACGGGCATATGATCTCTGTCTTGCCCCCTTCTGTGTACTAAAAGACAGCAGAACTCTTCCTAAACTTTTAGGGTAGCTATCTAGAGATCTGCTTTTCCCCAGATGTGGCAGCTGAGCAAAAAGTGTTATCAATAAAACTTCAAATGCTTTTGGCCAACCCCAGATGCTCTTGGGTATAGGATCCCTGAGATATTTTCCTCTTAACCTCCATGGATCCTAACCCTCAATCTGGGACTCCTTCTGGGACTGGGGTCCTCACTCTTGTCCCCTATTTCTTAGTGGATTGCCTAGGAAATCCTTTGCTCCCTTTCCTGGCTTCCAACCCCTCAGGATCCAGTCACAGTTACCATGGGGATCACTCACTCTTTACCTTTCGCTTTGTCTCTTTGCTGGCCAGTCTCCTTGCAGAGACACCAGAACCGCGGCTAAAAAGATTTCACATTCACTTCGCAGATCCAGACTGTCCAGTCTGCACAGAACCCGCAAAACCACATCCACAATTACTGCACATGCTCTAAAATGGCGATTCAGAGGAGGGGGCCATGCTAAAAAGTTCCTGGAACATGTAATGAGTTCAAAGAAATGTTTGAATATGTATAAACATTTATGAATATGTATTTGACCAATGCAATAAAAAGGGTATATAAGAAGAGTTGCTATGGTTAGCCGGTGTGCCTCTGGCTATGGCTACGCACCCAGCGCTGTTACTTTTGCTCTATTGATTTTGTCCCTTATTGTCCTTTATTAATTTTTAAAAATTCAACTGAGGAGTGGGCTCCATTTCTCACAGCACCTTTCCCAAGAGAACAGAAGAGCTTTTATCAAAGTCAAGATAAGTGTGACAATTTGCTCTCCTACACAGAACTCTCATCAAGGCCAGGATTGGCTGCAGCAGGCCACTAATTCTACATCTCCCCTTTGTTTAAGGAGGAATCAATCACAAAGGCAGCCATCATGTGCGCTTGTGTCACCGGTAAGGGACACGAAAGAACCACACGACTCAGGTTCAGAGGTGAGCAGAGAGAGTTTATTATCATTTTAGGACTTAAATAGAATTTGGGATTTGATCAAGGATTGGTAGACGAAAGGAACACCTCTCTGACCCCAGTGGTCAGTTCACCAGTCCATCACAGACTGGTATGAAAACAATCTACTTGTTTATGGTACATTCGTGAGAGACTCCACTAGAAATATGTAAATAGTCATCAGAAGGCTAAAGAACAGGGCGACACGCTTGTGCCTTTTTGCCAACTAAGAATGATTTCCAGAGGTAAAGAAGTCCTGTAACAAAAGTAAAAAGACCCATCCCCAAAGCACCAAATAGCCATATGCATAAATTCAGTCCCTCAAACCATGTTTTTGGGTTGAGCCACTTAAAGCTGCTAGCGAGTGTATCGTAGAGGCTCTGTGCTGACAGTCTGAAGTCTTTGAGATTGTTTTCTAAGGCTATCTCTTAATGCATTTATGTTTTTATCCATATTTATAGAGAATTACTCTTTTCAATGAGCCTTCACCTTATCCCAGGAAGTTTCAGAGCTGTTCCATTCTACAGGGGTTACGCACGTTAGCATTGGTGTGCTGCCAATCACAGTGAAGTTGCAAATTAGTATTTAGAGAATTTTGCTTTTCTCCTACCCATAGCAAGGTAGCCTCAAGGGCATCTAAGCATGCCAGTGTTTTCTGATCAATTACTGTTTGCATTTGTAACCCCTCTGTGAAACTACTCATTACAGAACTAACTTCGTGGGCTGTTTTTACCAATTCTGTGAAGTCAGTAATAGCAGTAGTAGATGAAGCTAGAATAACAATAGCAGATATGATAAAAGCAATAAACCAGGAAATAAATATCTTTGTTTGGACTCCCTTAAAAACAAGGATTTTAGATACACGACTCCTAACTCTCCTTCCCATTCCCATGTAAGATTCACAGGAATCCATACTTCCGCATGCAGACATATGGGTAAGAGATAAGTAAAATTCCTCTCAGTTATATTTTCAAGGGTGACACAGGAAGTGTACATTGGGTTAATGTCTGTAATACAATAATATTGACTGCAAAGTTCAACTGTCATGTTTGTTGATAACAGGAATGCATAGGGATGTGTTGTGCAGATCATAGTATCAAGAGTCTTGATATAGGTGGCATTCATCCAATAGGTAGATGACTCCTGAAAATAATGCAAAGCCCATAGTCGTGGAGGTAGGAAGGGGAGGATTAATGGCCAATGGGCTGTATGAGGGAGGGATTCACCACTGGCATCACGGATCTGCATGACAGACCCCGGGAGTCCATGCCTCCAGCTAATAATTCCTGAGCAGGAGCCATTTAAATCAAGTCTGGCATTGTTACAGATAAAATGACCTTGCGGATCCCACACTGATGCTGAGATATTAGGGGGGTGTATCTGATGTTGCTCAGGGTTTTCCATCCTGCATGGAGGCCATGAAATATGCACCTAGGGTGAGACAGCTTTGGGCTGACATATGGGAATATTACCCATAATATGGTGGTGTTTATAGGGTTATGTGATGTGTTAACCCCTGGAAGTTCAATTGCTCATAAGGTAGCCTTTTCAACAGTAGTAATTTTTATCAGATGCATGTGTAATGTGAATGGGGTGCAATTGCTGTCACTGAGAGTAGTTAAGCATAGGGGATAGGACTCTGCTACAAAGGTTTGATTTCCTTCGACTGACATCCGATCTGTCCCATTAGTTAATGACCCAGACAGAGGGATCCATGCACCTCCTAGTATTTTAGAGTTGTTATTATAATTAGGAGCTTCCAGGTCCCACCAGGTTACTGGACAAAACACTGGAGGGTCATAAACATGAGCCGAGTAGATTTGTGCGCTGACACCCATGACACAGGAGCTAAATAGTAACATGTAAAGCAAAGATCTTACTTCCATATTAGCTGATAGAATGGCCAGATAGGCCAAGAAGGTGTTTCCTGCAACAGGTTCTGCCCCCACATGCTGCATCATCCTAGATACCTCATCATTCAGAGCCTTGAGATCACCCCATGTTATGCTGTTACTTTTCTTCTTCCCTCTCAAGGGGTTGGTCAGTTTCAATTTGATCATCTCCAGCACAGGATTCGACTGTCTTTCCAGCTCATAGTACGGCTTGACAGCTTTAGAGGGCACCCACAACGAACCTGAAGGGGTGTCCTGGTTTAGGGCAAATTTGGGACGAAACCTCCAAATGGGGTCCCTCTGGGAAGCAAACCCAAATGCCCCGCCCCCCCCTCCCAGTCCAGGAAAAAATTTCCTTAGAAAAAAGTGGAAAAAAACTGATTATTCAACAAGTAAAGTGCCCACAAGCATAAAAAATGAATAATATGAAACAATAAAACCTCTCGCCATTCTGAAGAGAGATGGCAAAATTGAGAAAGTCCTTGCCGTGGGTTATAGCTCACCTCTCCCAGTCTCTTATCAGTCCCTCTGGTGCTGGAAAAATCCTGAGGTCCAGGCCCCAGTGGGCATGAGATCCGGGTGTTTTTCTGGGTTTTTTCAGTCCGGGACAGGTTAAAACATTTCCAAGAAAAAGTGGGAAAAAAACAATCCAGGGAACTAAAAGCAAAGGAGATCTCTGTCCCGCTGTCTGTCCGTGCTGCAGACAACACAGTCCAGGAGCAGAATGTGGAGGAGTGAGTGCACTTTCTGCAAACAAACTTCACGCTTCTTCTTTCCCCCCCTTCTCTCTCAGAACCAGTCTTAAAGGTGTAGAACTTAATATCCAGCATAAACAGAACAGAAAATTGGGGATACAAGCATCAAAAAGTCACCCCAGAACAAGGGATTAGAACACAAGCATATCCTTGACCCCATGTTAATAAATCAGCATGTCAATGCCAGATGGTTGTATCAGGAAGCTGTCTGTATATGACCTTAGGATGTTACAGCCTATCTTTGGGGCTTTTAAAGTGGTGTTCTGCAGCTGTAAGAGCAAAAGGGTAATTAGAGCAATTTGAGAAGTTTAAAATAAAATGAGCAAAATCCAGTTAATCCTGCAGTGCCACTCCAGGGTTCCCCCTCTTCTGTTTAAAAGGAAGAGTTTTGAGTGTGCGATTCATCTGTTCCACAACCTGCTGAGAGTAGGGGTTGTGGGCAATGCCAAAGGAGTGGCAAATACCTCAGGCCTGCAAAACAGAGCAACAGAACTAGATTGATAAGCAGGGCCATTATCAGTGTCAATTTTTTGCGACCCACCCATCGTCACAAATGCACAGAGAAGGTGGCGGCAGAAGTTCTTTGCAGATTCACCTGTGTGTGCAGTGGCGACTAAAAAGCCTAAAAATAAATCGACAGAACAGTGAACAAATTTCTGTTGGCCAAAGGACAGAATGTACGTAACATCAGTTTGCCATAATTGACAGGCTGCCAGCCCTCCGCATACTACCCCACGGGGTGCACTAGGAGAAGAAAAATGCTGGCAGTCAGGGCAAGCATTAATAATCATTCATGCCTGGGACATTGAAGTGCCATAATCTTTAGATAAGGTACCAGCATTTTGATTTTAAAAGGCATGAGATTCTGAGGAGGCTGTAAATGTCTGATTGGATACAACTGCCACTGTCAAGTGATCGGCATGAGCATTCCCTTCTTTAGGGGACCTGGCAAATTAGTATGGGAGTGAATATGCATAACAAAAAACCATGCACAATGAGAACGAATAAGAGATATTAAATCCACAAGCAACAGGGTTATATCAGCAGTATTTACAAGGTGCAGAGAAACATCAGGCATTCTCAGGAGGATGCCAGTAACATATGCACTATCTGCTACAAGATTAAAAGGTGAATTAAGAAAAAGATGAAAGGCCTCTACAGCAACTTAGAATTCAACTATCTGCACAGAGCCAGCCTGTGTAACAACATGATCCTTCCACTTGGCTCCATCATGCCAAGTCACTGCAGCTTTGTGAATCTTTCCTGACCCATCTATAAACACTGTTATTGTATTTGGAATTGGGGCTAAAGCGACAAAGGAGTTAATGCTTAGTGGGAGAGAATTCAGAGCTTGAAGCAGTCTGAGAGATGGTAAATAAAATGAAATTGTCCCTAAGAAATCAGCAAAAGAGACAGCACAAGCTATTGAGTCTCGTAGTAAAGAATCCAATTTGTGCCTCTGTAAAGGAATGGCAATATCAGGATCTCATCCTAATATTTGACTGGCCCTTTGTGTTCCCCTGGTAACAGCATCAAGGCACATTTCTAAACGTGTGGTTATTGTTCACTTAGAAGTGTGGGGGAGGAATACCCATTCTAAAAAATAAACAACTTTGCCATCTGTGGCTACCTGACCAAGAATAGCAATGGGCTGAAAAGTGCTGTTAATTTCAAAAAGAGTTACAAGTAAATCTTCAACATAACGAGCCACATGATAACAGCTAATTTTGTCAGCAACTATCTCAAGGGTGAGATGTGCCTCCTTTGTAAGTGTTCATGCAGACAACAAATCAGTGACACCCTTCAGCAAGTTGAACAGAGGACTCATTTCTTCAGTTGTGATGCCGAGCATTGGCCAAACCCAATTTGTTGTGCCTAACAACTTTTGCAGATCATGCAATGTTTTTACAGAAGGCACCAATTTCAGAGCTTGTGGGCAGATAGATTTCTCACTTATATACCATCCAAGGTATTTCCACAGTGCCATTTTTTGTACTTTTTCAGGAGCTATTTGTAAGCCACAAAATTGCAGTCTCGGAACCATATGTGAAAAGATTGTGTCGAGCTCGGTCTGATGTTGTGAAGTGATTAAAATATCATCCATATAGTGGTATATCAAAGCATTGCAAAAGTTCTGTCTGACCGGCTCTGAGGCATTGGCTACAAAAAGCTGGCAAATTGTCAGACTATTTCTCATACCTTGTGGCAAAACAACCCAATGATACCTTTTCATAGGTGCTGCACAGTTTACACTGGGTAAAGAAAAAGCAAAGCCATAACAACCCTCCAAATGCAATGCGATCATAAAAAAGCAATCCTTAAGATCAATCACAACAATCTGCCAATCCTGGGGGATCACTGAAGGAGAGGGTAGCCCTGGTTTCAAGGCACCCATAGGTTCTATTACCAGATTTATTGCTGAGATCTTGCAGCAGTCTCCACTTCCCTGATTTTTTCGGTATCACAAATATGGGGCTGTTCCACGGAGACATGGGCGGTACAGTGTGTCCTAATTTTAACTGTTCATTGACAAGCTTTTCAGCCTGTGTGAATTTTTCCCCCTTCAGGGGCCACTGATCCAACCAAACAGGTGTGTCTGTTTTCCACTGCAGTTTGAGCAGGGGGTTTACATCAGTGACCCCTTTGCTAAATTTGCCACATTTGCCACAAGAGTAGCATGCCACTGAGAAAGCAAATCATGACCCCACAGCATAAACTGAGAAGGCAAAACAAATGGCTGTAAAGCTTCTTGGTGTCTATTCGGGTCTGTAACTGTAAGAGTGAGTGCACTTTGTTTAGGGGCTTTATGCCCTCCAATGCCTTCCAACATGGCATCTGCTGCCTTAAGAGGCCACTGTGGGGGCCATGAAGATGCCAAAATGATGGAAACATCTGCATTTGTGTCGAGTAAGCCTGTAAAAGATTTGTCATTTAATAGTAAAGTTAGCAAGGGCTTCTCATTTGTAATCTGATGGAGCCAGTGAGCGTGGATGACATCGGTGCTGCCAAACCCACTGGTACCTCGGACGGCATCCTTTGCTGTGGTGGTGTCTGGAATCACCGGTCCAAATAGAAAGTTTGTATCCTTGGGTTTGGAGGGTCTGAACCTCAGGCTGAAGCGTAGATCGGCATGGAAGAAGAAAGAGTGACTTTCACGTGGGTTGATGGTAGATGTTTATTGCTCCAGAGAGAGAGCAGGAGAGAGTCTCTCTGGGGTTCAGGTTTCAGCTTTTGTATCAGGAGCATGGGGAGGGGCAAGGGTAAGCCATAACCAATACCAGGTAAGGAGGGAGTGACCAAGACAGAAAGACAATACACAGGAAATCTGATACATGATAGAGGGTTGAGCTACAGGCTTTGCCATTCATGTTAGCCCCTCCCACCCAGAATGTTTCAGGTTTCTGGACAGGGACACAGAATGGTTGGCATACCCACCACCAGGGAAAAACCAAAAGTAATTTAGACTGCACTATTATTAATTAAATGCACCGCAACACTTTGCTGCCAGAACGAAAAAGGGAAGCAATAGCAACTGTGCAATTTTCTCAGTTTTTGAAATAAAACAAGACTGGGTGTTAGTTGAAACTATCACTTTAATTTTTCTTAAATAGTCTGAATCAATCACACCAACATGTATTATGAGACTAGTCTTTGTGGCAGATGATCTGCCAATTAAAAGCCCAAACAATCCCCCTGGTAAAGGTATATAAACCCCTGTATTCAGTACATGAATAGTCGTATCTGTAATTAGGATGTCATCTGAGTGGGGTAAGTCCAAACCTGTGCTCCTGCCAGTACTGGCGAGGAGGGAGGAGATTGAGACCCCCAGGCTTGGATTGCAAAGACCCTGTTGGTTTGAAGGGCACCAGGTCCTTCGCCCCTCCTTCCATTTCCCTACCACGGGGTGAGGTGGTTACCATCCCTGTCAAATTTTGACCTGCACACTTCGCCCCAGTGGTAACCCTTTTTACACTGCAGACACAGGGAGGGGAGGGTGGGAGGATGGGAGCTGTTCCTTCCCTCGAGCGGACAATCCCTCTGGAAATGCCCTTCTTGTTGGTAATTAAAACATTGGGGAGGGAGGCAGTTCTCTTATCTGCATTAGAGCCTCCCTGTAAGGCAGCAGCTAAAACGGATGCAATGTGCAGTGTTCCTCTGTCCCCACATTCTGACAGGCTTTGATGTAAGCTGGCAAATTAGCACGCTCATTTCTTACAGAGAGCAGTGCTTTCTGGCAATCCACATTAGCATGTTCAAAGGCTACTTGTAATAACAATGCGGCAGCTGCTTCTTCATTTTCTATTTTCCTACTAATGGCTGTCAGCAGTCTATCAACCAATGTTATATATGTCTCCTGAGGGCCTTGCTGAATGGATGCAAAGGAAGAGTCCTTTTGTCCGATCTCCAGGACTCTTAAAAGAGCCTTTAAGGCTAGGTTGGAACTTTGCTGCAGCACTGTGCGAGTCAAATTAGCTTGTCCCAAGAGTTCATCGAGACCCCCTGCTTGTAAATTTGCAGTGTTATCCATAATTTGTACAGTAGCAAGATCTGTCATTCTGCCAGCCACACTGAATATTATGCTGGTGGTTATATAAGTCCAAAAAGCATTTGCCAATTGGTCAGAGCCATAGTGTACCTTTGGTTAACAGCCTAGATCAGCCCCATAGTATATTGTGATTGCAGCCCATAATCTTGGATAGTGTTACGAACTTCTTTTAATGATTCAAATGGGGGTTGTTTGTACTTGGGGGATTGCCTAGGCTGAAAACTGATAGGCATGGTCAGAAAGGTAGAAAAATCTCTTTTTGGGGCTTCATCCCTGAAGTTATTCATTAATGTCGGAGATGCATGAGACTGCAGCAGCAAATCAGTTGGGGGTGGCAGGGGAAAATCGGAATTAGCTAACACTTGGGCCACAGTGGGAAGCACAGCAGCCGAATGTTTTACAGGAGCTGGAGGAGGGTAGAGATCACACCTTTTTGCAGGATCAATAAAACCAGGATCAAAAGAATTGCCAGGGCCCTGAGAATGCCTGTCCCCTGATTCAGTGGGCACTTCTGCAGAAACATTGCTAATGTTTGCAGCAGCCTCCAAATTTAAAGTATCTATGACATGGAATTCGTGGACTTGGTTTTCAAAGTGATAAATACAGTTTTCCATGTGATTAACATATCGTGTGTGACTGGCTGCCCCTGCTCTTTCTGTGCCTCTAACTCTGCTCCCACCTTTTTCTACACCGTAGCGTTGTAGGAATTGTGGGGAGGGAATGTATTGCAATTGTTATTCAACCATACTAATAAAGCAGCTAACTTACCTGTCAGGGTGTGTATATGTTTTGGATTAGGGTAAATTTTGGGAGGAAATTTTTGAATGGGGTTTTTTTTTTAGAAAGTAAATTTAAGCAGCTTTTTTTTTTTTTAAGTGGTTTGGGAAAAAAATTTTTAGAGAAAAGTGGAAAAACTGTTTATTTAATAAGTAAAGTGTTTATAAGTATAAAAAATGAATAATATTAAATAATAAAACTTTTTGCTGTTTTGAAGAGATGGCAAAATTGAGAAAGTTTTTGTTGTGGGTTGTAGTTTAGGTTGCTTAGTCTCTTAGTTTCTTTGGCATTGGAAAATGTTGTCTTGGGCTTTAGTGGGCTGTAGATGTGAGCTTTTGGTGTTTTTTTGGGCTTTTAGTTTAGAACAGGTTTAAATAGTTTTAAGAAAAAGGAAAAAAACCCTATAGTTAAGGGATTTTTTTTTCCTTTAGTTAGCTAAAAACTAACTAAAAAGTAAAGGAGAGGGTTTTTTTGCTATTTGTCTGTAGACAACACAGTTTAGGAGTAGAATGTGAGGGAGTCACTGTAGTTTTTGAAAATAAATTTTGTGCTTTTTTTTTCTCTTTTTTTGCTTTTGGAACTAGTTTTAAAGGTGTAGAACTTAATATTTAGTATAAATAGAACAGACAACTGGGGATATAAGCATTATAAAGTTACTTTAGGACATTCTACTTTTTATTTCTATATTTTTATTAGTGAAACTAATATATATTTCAATTTTATAAACACATACATATATATAGTTATATATAGATAATGGTAGTGATATTTAGTAAATTGTGATATTTATATATAATTTTTACTTGATAATTAGATCTTTTTGAGATATATATTGTGTTGGGGTTTTTTGCATTATTTATTACGTGTAATTTGGTTTTTGAGCAAAGATAATTTTATGGATGGGTTTGTTTGTATTTGAGGCAGAATTGATTTGAATTGATTTTTAATAAACTTTTGACGTACTGTAGGGATTTTGTTTTGTTTATTGTGTGTAGGAGCTTAGATTGGTCAGGGCCTGCTCAGTCGGTGGAGCTTTGGGTGTTAATTAACTAGGTGGCTTTTTCCAATTGTTGTTTTTAATTTTTAAAAGATCTTTTACCTAATGTTTTAAATGTGGTTTTGTCCTGGTTTCGAACAAACCAGGGGAGAACCTCCAAAGGAGTCCCCCAAAAACAAACCTCCACCGCCCCTTCCCCCCTCCCCAGCCCTGGGTTTGGGAAGGAATTTCTTGGAGGAAAGTGGAAAAAACCTGTTTATTGACAGATGAAAAAAAACACTCCCCTCACAAGGTAAAGGAATCTACTCAAGGTGAACGTGAAGGGAGGGCGCAGAGCTTCTTT
>VXBN01010717.1:0-32366 GCA_013397395.1 Sinosuthora webbiana
TGGTAAGAACTCCAAAATTATGACTGCAAGCAGTTTTCATTTTGTTAATTAAACCAGTTTAACTGAATAAACTAAAATAAATGACTCTTTGAAGACCATTATTTAAGGAAAACTATGGCCTAAAGAGGGTCATCTCTAAACAGCTGTTTTAACAGGTTTGGGAGTTTTTCTCTTTTTTTTTTTAGTTTGGTTTGTGTTTTGTTTTTGTTTGTTTTGTTTTGGGCTTTTTTGTTTTGTTTTAGTTTTGGTTTTGGTTTTGTTTTTTTCTTTTTTGTAGGGTCAGCTTGCCTCCAATTTGCATAGTTTTGTGCATAATCATTGTTTTATTCTAAGTAGATAGATCTAATCTTGTCTAAAAATTAAGTTGCCTGTCAATTTGCACAATATTGCACACTCATGTTGCATCTCAATCACCTTCCATTTGCTTTCCCATTTCTTCTTTAGTTCTTCAAAATGCCTCCCAAAATCACACAAAAATTGCCTTTTTTAAACTTTTTTTTGTGCATTCCATTTATCCCATTATTAGATTCATTTAGTGTCCCTATTACTGGATCTGTAATTTAATATTCCAATCCCCTCTATATTCTGAAATGGAAATTGTTTTCCTGTCATATATTTACTGAGATTGTTTTCATAGCTGAAATAAAATAATTTCCACATCTATTCCTCCATTCTAGTTATCCATCAACTTTTCACTCCTGCCCAGTATTATCTTCATTAAATTCTGAGAAAGAATATTTGGCTAATTTTCAGAACAGTTTTGACAGAAATGTTACTGATATCCATATGAAAATTTGGACAACAATCAGTTCAATTTTGAATGAAGTTAATATGACTAAATATTGTACATTAAAGTTATGTTAAAACGTTTAGTTCTCAGATCTTTCCTAAAGAAATTAAAGAATTTTAACTGAAAAACATATTTGGGAGTTTTATTTGATTCTGAAAGTCCAAAATAGAACTTAAGAAACAATGGAGGAAGTTGAAAAGAAAGAGGAACTGGCATCAGATTGGTGTGGATGTCATCAGTTTTGATTTTGGCATTAAGTTTATTAACCACATCCAAAACCATCAAGACTTGAAAGCATTGTTCAATAAAGATTGGTGGAGCATGTGTTCCCTAACAGGTGTAATTTCCATCACTTTCAGCCAGGATCCTCTTGTTTTTTGCTTGCCCACTTCTGGCCTTGAACCAAAATGCCTTCAGCCACAATCCCTTTGGTTCTCCAGGTAATTGTGAGCTGACTGCTCCCTTCACTTTGTGGATGATACTGGTGCCTGTCCTTGTGCCCTACAGGCTCACTGCTGGCCTCACCAGGGACTCTGAAATTACCCTTAATTTTGGGGTGTCCAGTCATTCTATAACAAGATACCAGTTTAAGCGGAGCTGTAAAGTACAGGTGCCTACAGGAAGAAAAAAATCCCTCTCTGCAACTTGGAATCACGGCTAAAGGATTGGAGCTGGATGTGCAGGGTAACCCAGGAGTCCCAAATGGATACAGGAAACGTTGATAAGAAATCTGAGCCTCTCTCCTATACCTCAGTCTCTATCTGTAGCCAGGGCTGAAAGCCACAGGAATCATCCTAATTAAAATATATATACTTATGTACCAATACACTGGCACTGAGAGCATGTCCCCAAGGGGTGGAATGGACCATTTTAACAACTCACTAACCAAAATGTGCATTTTGGAGCCCAGACACCCATCCCAGGGTATGCCTAAATTTACTAGCATTTGCTAAATACAGCCAAGGCACAGGACCACTAACATAATAATTCACAGGTTTACTAATGTTAAAACCTACATAATGCTTCACAAGCATGACCCTCTTTTACACAGTATCTGAGGGAAGATTTCCCCCTTATTTAGATTATTATAACAGAGACTTTATCTCCCCAGGTTCTTATTCCCTTAGGGAAAAAACTTCTTGACCCTATCACCAAAACTACTCCTATTTTCATAAAATATACACCCTGTAGGTCAGAGATCCAGGAGAGACTGATTGTCAGCACAGGGTGCAGCTGAGCTGAGGTACTGCTGTGTCCCATGGCAGCCTTATCAGGGATATGAGTTATCCAGCAATGCTTTGGGTTGTGCTGGGCCTCTTTGTGCACCAGGGGGAAGAAATTTCTACCTCCCCAGTCCTTGTGGAGAAACATTTCCACAAAGTTGTGAAGACCTGGAGGGCAGGAGAAAACCCTCAGCATCCCAAGCTGATTTAGTCTGGGTCACTTTATGTATTCTGCCACGTATTTGGCTACAAACTGTTAGCAGGCCACATGCAGTCCAGCCACAACCTCTTTTCCTTGATGTCATTAATCAGAAAAATTGTCAGTTATTACTTGTGTCAGCAATAACAATATGAGACAGACAAGTCTTCAATAATACATAGCAATCATTCATAATTTAAATTAGGCCATCTACAAAATAGTACTGGTAAGTCCTGTATACTGCTGAACTGTCAAAGAAAGAAACCATGGTAATTAATTACAAATCTGCCAGAAATCCTTGGATAAGTAACCATAAACATTCACTAAATTATCCAAAAAGCATTGCTGGCTGTAACCCATCCTTTTGTTTGAGGGGAGAGTTGCTTGTGCTCTAGAACAGCCTCCACACCTTGGAAAAGCTATAAAGTTTCTCACATTTCAGCCATAATTATAGATAAAAGCAGAATTTGGCTTACTAAGCCTGCCTTAAAGTCTCAGCTTGTAAGAACAACACATTTAAATCATCAGAGAGCTAAGATGAGTGCTAAAAGTATGTCAGTTTTATATTTATGTTTGAAGAACATGAGCATCTTCAGTGTGCAAAGCAAGGCACAAGTGACAAGAGATCACTGAGACCATCATGAAAGATCATGGGAAGGAATGACCCCAGCATATCAGTCACCTCATCAGTGCCAGTTTTTCTCTCGTATGCACAACTGGAAAAAAGTGTTTTAAGGAAGTTTGATATGGAGGACAGTAGCTGGGCAAATTTACTGAAGGACCCTTGAATCCCAAAGTTCAATTTCAAGTGTGATTGGCCTCAAAGTTGCAAGCCACTTTCAGGAAATTAGAAACATATACAACAGAAGAAAGGAAACTGGGAGTGGGGAAAGATTTTGAGGATAAAGACATCTTACAAATTGTCAGCTCAGAATGAAGGGCTTGGAGACTATAACATGGGAATCCTGAAGTACTATGTGTCCATTAAGAAAGTATACAACAGATGTAAGCTATAGCAAGACCTTTAGAAATGTGAAGTACCTCTACTGTGGAAAGGTATAAAAGGGTTCTTCCTAGAATTTACTTGCCACTTACTTCCCACTTTCTCAGACCCTGCAGAGAATTCATTTGGTAAACACATTCTTTAAGTATTAGTTTCTGATTAAAATCTCACACAGATTCTGCAGAAGAGGAGGAGTTATTTCTAATTCCAAAAGTATTTGAAGTATCTGAAGCTTTTTGTAAAGGTGCAGTAACAGCAGTCTGCAAGCAACACATCATTTGTGACTAATCAGCAAATTCAGATGGCACATAAATTGACAAGAAATGTCATCAATGTAAATTAACTTTTTCAAGCCATAAGAAAAGAGCACCAGCTTCGTGTTACAACTGAAAGAATGGCTCCATTTTGGAAAGTCATTCACTATCATGGTATAGACAATGACCCCTGTCAAAAGATTTAACAAAGTTCACAGGTCAATGCAGTGGGAGGATCTCCGCTGTCCTGACTTTTAGTAATAGTCTAATCATGCAGAAGAAGTTTTAAGTGTTGATAATTTAGTGAATGAAATTCATGCCTTTTGACCCTGAATGAAGAGACAAGCGAGATTCATCTTGTCTTCAATTAAGTTTATTTTTAAGCACCTTATCCGAGCCAAGCCTCACAGGATCCCGGTAGTTTTATGCCTTTTTTCAAGCTGTACCGTAAATTAAATCTGTAGATACCGGGTGTTGGGAAAACTTTTTCACGCAACAGCCATGAAATCCTGATTCTGCTGAAGTCAGTGGGAGTGCTGCCATTTCTTCAACAGGGCCTGGACTTCAGCCATGCTCTTTAAAGTCTCTGAGCGCTGTCTTGGCTACGCTACCCACATGCTGTTCCCAATGGGTTCACTGGCAGGAAAAAAAAAAACAGTGCTATGTAAATGCTGAACATTGCAGCTGAAGAGGAGGCAATATCACAATCTGAAGGCTATGTCTGAGTTCAGTTATGAAATTTCTAAGATGCAGAAACCGTTTCGTTATTGAAGCGATAAGTGGCTCGCGATCCATCAGCACGGAAACCAAGCTTATGTTAAGATGCTACATGAGGGTTTCACAGCACTCTGAATGTAAAGAGTCTTGGTGTGACTGCATAGCAGAAAACTACAAGGCTCATTCACACTATGGACTACACAGATCAAAATCAGATGCAAAAATTTCCACCCGAAAAATCTGTGATAAAGATAAGCTGAACCCAGAGACCGACTATCAAATTTCAGTGAGGCTCTACAGTTGAAATTGTCTATACATTCTTTTGTTTTCTTTCTGTAGTGAGATGAAGGGATCATCTGTATGTACACAAAGCCAAGATTTCAGACCACAGACTGCTTTGCTCTATGGTCAGAGCTGTGAGGAGCAGCACTGAAGCACCATAGTCAGGGCCATAGCAAGGGGGCAAGAGAAGAAGTGGAAAACATCCCCGTCTTTCTGCCTTTAAACCTTCAAGCAAAAGGACAAAACAATGGGCACCACAATATCTAAGACTTTCCCTGTAGCTTAGATAAACTTCTTAGATAAATTTTAATAGTTGCCTTTGTGACTGAGCTTCTCTGGCTTTCAGGAGTGTATTTACTCTATTGGCATTTTGATGGTAAATGCTTTATTCCACCACAGCTGTACCAGCAGAAAAGGAGCATTACCTGCCCATGATTTTGTGTTCCTGTAGGAGCAAAGCAGTCTTAGGGTAGTCGGTGTCTTACCTCCTCATTTTAAACACCTTGCCAAATTCAGTGGAACTATATATCTATGCAAAATTAAATACTTATGTCAAGTGTTTGCAGAACAGAGCCTAAAGGTAGAAGAAAATCTTGTACTGGAAATAGCTGTAGTATAAATTGTTTATATTTTGCCTTTGGCTAGATTAGTGCATCTCTATTATCATTACTTTTTCATTTTAACATGATACCACTGAATACTTGGAGTGGCACCCATAATAATTATATGTGAAGACTTAGGGTAGCACACCTGTTAATTACATCCCTTCACCCCTCTGTGTTTCTGAGTATGGCTCCTGTTAGCCCTGCTGGGAGTCACAGCCCTCCAGCTTCCATCGACCTTCCAGCCATCACACACAGAGCACCAGCAGACTGCCTGCCCTGCCCAGCATCACCCACCAGGCACAGTGAGCCTCCTGCCTCCACACATGGGAGGATGATGAGGATTTGCTCATACTATTCCTTGCCCAAGACCAGCAACCACCCCTGGGCCAAAGCCAGCCACATGTTAGCTGTTGGCTCAGGGTCCTTATAACTAACTTGTTAATAGCTGTATAGTTTTTCCTGGTCTAGTGTTCTGCTTTCTGCTTTGATAAGAGCTTGTTTTTGTTTGGGGAGGGTTCCTCAAGTACGTGTTGGGATCTACTGGCTGAGCCAAACTAAATCAAGTCTGAGACGTGTGTGTGTGCGTGTGCAACAGGCAGCTGCAGTTGAAAGCTCCAGTCTGGCACACCAAGCTCAGAACATTTTCCCCTTGAAGTCTCCCTCCTCTTTATATCCTGTCCTCTTTACTTCTTGAACACAAAAAAAATAAAGTATTCCTGACTTGATTTCCTACAGGGGAAATTAATCTAAAATGTCTGTTGGTTCTTCATGAAGAATATGTAACATGAAGGAAACTCTGAATGTGACATTAAAGACCAAAAAGGCCACAATTTCAAAAGTTTTTTGATGCCTCAGTTTTTAAGAGTACTAACACAATCACATCCAATATCACCCCATAAAAACAGGGGGCTCTGCTTTAGACGGGTCCAAACACTCAGGCAGCCACAGCACATCTGTGACAGGTATAGTGCAGTCTGCAGCAGTGTCCTGAGTGCTGCTGGGGGAGCACAGATGGGATCCACATCTTCCACTCCTTCCCCAGGTGATGCCTTCAGCACAGTGGGGTGGAGTTTTGAGCATCAACCCTGTTTGTGAGGGAGTCGCTGCCTTCAGGCACTGTGGGGCCGATCTGGGTGACAGTACACATCAAATCAAAGGCATCCACGGGGTCATTTCCAAAACCTTTTCCAGCACAGGCCTCTCTGAGGACACAGATGCATTAGACCATATCACACCTGCATTAAACACCTCATGCATTAGACCCAGTAAATTTACAGATGTGTTACACCTTCACTGAGGTTACCCCATGGGTTGCATCGTCCTGGGGCAGTACAGTGGCTGTCGGGGCAGTTACCCCTCTGTCCTGCTTTGGGAGGACAGAATTTGGACACAGCCATTCCTCCAACACCCAAATAACCTGAGTGCTATGAGCTCCCAGTCATGGTCAGAAGACCTCCTCTTGATGTTGCCTGCTACACAAGCAGGAGTAATCACTGCTGTGGGAATATATCTTTGGGAGGAGTTTTTAGGGCTGAGCAAGCCAAGCAGAGCACTATGTGCCCTATATGGAGCAGTGAGAGCTCCCAGCTCATTAGGATTAAGATTCTTAAGAGACAATACCTTCCCTGTGGGAAGCACCCTGCATACCCCACAGCCCTGTGGGCTGACTGACCTGCCCCATGTCCCAGGCTGTTCTGCCTTTGCACCAGCCCCACTGCCCTGGCAGCAATGCTGTGCAAGGGCAGAAAGGCTGGCTCCCCCAGGGCCAAAACCACAGGGAGGGTAGATGGGCTTGCCTGGGTGCTGCTGTCACTCAGAAACGAGTCACCAGCCACCAGCTGCCAGCACTGGGGAGAACAGGAGTGGCACCCCCTACACCCTCTTTGCTGAGAATAACCTTTCCCTCACTGGCACAGTGCCCCTCTTTCTTAATGGTCTTCCTTATTCTCCTGGAAAATAGCTCCTCAGCAAAATTTAAGAACCAAGCTCCGGCCTTGAGGCTCCTCCTTCAGCTTTGTCATTAGCCTGTGACAAGCAACTCATTAAGAAATATCCTGCACTTTGTCTGTATGTTTCTGTCTTGGCACTAGTAAGATTACAGCATGTGACAGAGCGGATGGGCGTTAGCCTTTTCAGCCTGACAGCTCCCTGTGCAGATCTCTGCTCGAGCCACAGGGCATCTTCTGAGAGAAATCATCCTCCTGGAGTGTGATAGACGGACAGGAACTCGAAACAGCTGCGAAGGCTATAAAAATCTTGTGATAGGAGCCCATTCAGGGTGACGAAACACAATGCCTGTGAGACAGTGATCTATAGGAGCTGCCCTCTGCAATGCTGCCCTGCCACAGTGAGTCGGGGTTCAGCTGTCCCTCCCCACACTCACTTGCTCCTTTTCATTAGTGTGACTGAGGCAAACTGGAAACAACAAGAGGAAGTTTATCCTGTCCTTTGCTGTAACCCAGGCAAATCCAAAATGCCAACTGATTTCAAGGGAGATTTTCCTTTTAGGGTTGCATATACTATATCTATTATTATTATTAAAAAAAAAAAGAAATTGGTCGCAGCTGTGGGTATTTAATAGATGTCTGCCATGTAGATTTCTACTGGCCCTCCATATTTTTAGTGCTTTAAAATATGTTTGCCATCTGTTCCTGCCACAGCATTAAAAACAATCACAGTGACTCTTTGAGCAGAGGCCTTAGGATGGAAGTTGAATGGAGCCCACTAGATCACAAGTGACATGATGCCAAGTACAGTGAATATAATGAGTGTGTGGCCAGATTTCTAAAGAGAGCTGTTTGTAACCCCCTTCCCTCCAGTGATAAGGGTCATTTATATACATGTGTCAGCACAAAAATGTGCCTCTAAGAACCAGTCTCAGAATCCAAATAGTTGAAGCAACTGGTGAAAAGGCCTGAAGTCCAATGACATGTTTTATCTTATTACACACATCTCAATTTCTAACCAGTCAATAGGAGGAACTATAGAGAACAGATCAGAAACAGAGGACTTCTATTATGGCAATGCAGAAATGAATTTGTATCCTGAGAGGAATGCCTCCTTCCCCCCAGCTCCACAGAGGATAACAGCTGATAACTTCTTAGGGTCTTTGCCAAAAGCACTGCACTGAGCTAATATTGATAAAGTGGCTTTTTGTCTCCACCAAGCTAAATACCACACTCTGGGCCAAAATATTTCTTATTGTTCAAAGACAAGGTTCTCAATTTCCTTTGATTTTTAATATACAGGCAATCATCGGCTTCCATTTTTTAATTGCCCTCATTTCTCATTTTGTTGGAAAACTGGCTCTCAGCCAGATTCTTAAAGATCCCTCAATGATTACAAAAAAGTAACAGTGAAGTGAAAGCAGATGACCTCTTTCCATGTCCCAAACAGTATTAGATGGCAGATGAATGCTATTTTCTTTGGTGTTTTCTTTTGATTTTCTAATGCTTGGCACAATTACATTTGCAGGTAGGTCAACAGCACGGAACCAACTTGTTTAATTCAGAGGGTGCCTTTAGCCTGCACCCCCATTTTCTGCCCAGAGTTACATGCTGTCCTTTCCATCCATTTTATCTGTCTGTATTTTTAAATGTGCCACTCCCTCTCGTAGTCTGGATGATGAAGCATGCAATCATGATGTTCAGTTCTGGGCACACCACAAAGAATTCCTCCCTAATTTGACATTAATGTCAGTGTGGAGTGATTATAATCATAGCACTGAAGTTTTGTTGTGGGAACAAGACAAAGATGAATATACGACTCAGAATCAAAGAATGTAAAGATAAAAAAAAACCCTCCCCCATTTTTATTTTTTTTTCTGTTCCAAGAGGTGATAAACTTCTAAAAGGTCAGGGTCTGTGCTGCACTGTCCCTCACACTGTGCACAAATGTTTTACACAAACATACAGGGACCCTGGGAAACAGATACTTGCTATTTTTCTGGCATTTTTAATATCTGCTCACATACACCTCACTCTGCAAAAAACCAGAAATACCATATCCTACCATAACAATGTAACTACCATTATAAATGAAGCACTGGAGGCACAATTCTGTCTCTGTTAGGACCTATGTAAAATCCAGTGTAAACAGGGCCATTAGGTTTTGCTGTCAAGGACCAGGAGACTTTGCACTGACTCCAAGGCCAAGACCCTCAGCTGGCAGTGACAGAATTATGGAATATTATACAATAGCTCTAGATTTTAACAGAGCTACATGATTTATGGCACTTTTTTTTTTTTTTTTTTTTCTTCTAGTCCTAATTCTTTCAGGTGCCTTTTCTAGATCACACATATTACAGTCACAGACAATACTTCAGCCATGATTTTTTTACATTTTATTACACTGTAGAAAGCATTCCCAAGGCCAGTTCCCTGTGCTTGAAGCCTTGCAAATGCCCATCCCATGTCTGGAGATGTCTTGAACTTGGCTCCACATTTCAAACATCTCTTCTGGACATTTGGACTACTGTGACACTACACTGGGAAGTCCTTTGGAAAGATCCTTGATGAGAAATTCTTTATCTCAATCATCTCTTTCGATATGAGGTTTGAGGAATGCAAAACTACTGAGCAAATCTGCTGCTTAAAGCTGCAGACCAAGGCATGCATTTGTGCTCCAAAATTCCCTGGCACGGAGCCACATTTCATCACTCCTGACCACAAACTGCACTTTGTTCTGTCACAGGGTCCTAACCACCTAGCAGTGCATACAAATCCTTCCACAGGAAGCTTTCCCATGTAATGCCTGTATTTCTAAAACTTTTCAAGTTGTTCACAAGCAATTTCCTAATTTGCACCTTAACAGTTCCGTGTTTAAAAAAAAAAAAGAAAAATGGTCTTGTTATCTTCCATGTTTTCTGACAGTCACAGAGTCCTTTAACAGACAGCCTGGTATTGTAGAAGTTGGCAGGTGAGCACAGACACTTTGTTTTCCTGTCTCCTTTGCAGCACTGACGTTTCACTTCTTTCTCTTGCCCCATGACACTGCCCAGATCTTGCTTCTCATGGACGAGCCAACCAGTGCACCCTTCTTAGGATAAAATTGAGCAATTCTGCTGCAATGTCACAGAGTCATTAGGGGTTGGAAAAAACCTCCAAGACCATCAAGTCCATCTTTTGACTGATCACCCCCTTGTCAACTGGTGCCACGTACCAGTCATTTCTTGAACGCTCCCAGGGATGATGATTCTAAGGCAAAGACTTCCATTCAGCAAAGCAGGAATATTTGTGAGAAGGTTTAGAGCCTTTTTCTGATTTTTGAAGAGAGCTTTCTTAACATGTTCAGTGCCTCTCTTTCACTGAATGGACCTGCCTTAGAAGTGGGGCAGCCATTTGTTTTTAATGCTCTTCAGAGTAATCTGTTCCTGATGAATACTTCAACAGAGGTGAAGTGTGAGCAATCCAAGTGATGAGCAATCATATCATTTTTTCAGTACTGCCCTACATATGGGAACTGTGGTTGTGAAGGATTTTGTTTGGGAAATGTGGACTCATTTATTCAGGAAGAGACAGGGGAAAAAAAGGAAGACATTTACATTTCTGCAATGATTTACGTTTTATTGAAATCAATTATATCAAAATAGTTGCTTCATTTTCATTAGACATTCCTTGATAAATTGTGTCTGTTTGCAGGGAATAGTCTTTTGCAAATCTTTCCTATGCATTTTTATTCTTTATGGAATGATGCAGCACACCTATTGAAATAATCCATCTTTTCATTGGCATTTGAAGATCTGTTTCCTGGGTTTGTCAATATTATATTAAATGTTATTAAAACATGTACTGGTAACAATGACCTACTTCTGCAAAATTGCTCTTCTACCATCCAAATCCTCTATAGAACAGCAATGAAAACAACTCTGCTGTTATCCAGATACAGCTTTTACCCAAACAGCTCATCCAGCTGAGCGCTGCCTGCACCAAATTTCATATTACAGGCCAGGTGTCTGATAATTAATAAATCAAATCTTCACTAAATCTTTCAGTTGATTTTTCATCTTTTTCTGAAAATTAAGCTGCTTAAGTCTGAAGTTCATTCAAGCCATTAAAAATAGAGATCTAGCCATTTCTGCTTCATACTCCAGCAGGTTTTTAATCAGCCATGCATGGCAGAAAGGAGCCAGGGATAGGAGCAAACCCTCTGCGCAACATCCATGGTTCATTTTTGGATGGGGTTTTCTACAGATGCTGCAGAAGAGACTCCCCAGAGCCACATTAGAGGCAGCAGATTTACAGACATGGTTACCCTCTCACATCTGCCAAACAGAGAGAACAGGCACCTTCCATTTCTGCTCCAGGGACAGAGCACTGAAGCTTGCAAGGTGCACGCAGGTACATCAGCACCACAAGAGGATATGGGTTAAAATTAAAAGAGGAGAGGTTTAGATTAGATGTCAGAAAGAAATTCTTTATTCAGAGCATGGTGAGGCACTCAAATATGTTGCCCAGAAAAGTTGTGGGTGCTCCATCCCTGAAAGTGTTCAAGGCCAGGTTGGATGGGGCCTTGAGCAAACTGCTCTAGAGGGTGACATCCTGTCCATGGCAGGGGGGTTGGGACTGGACAGTCCTTAATGTCCCTTCTAGCCCAAGCCTTTCTATGGTTTTATTATATGATTCTATGAATAAAAAGCTACTACCCCAAAGAGCATTCCTTTCACTGGTTTGGAAGGATGGGGCTGTTAATATTCTGAAGCACTTTGAGGACATCCATTTGTTTCTGTTCCTATTAGGAATTGTTTCTGTTTTCCCCTGGTTTTCATACAGTAGCTCTCACAATAGCACCTTCCAAGTCTTCGCTGGCTCAGAAACTCACTGCCAGATAGAAATCCTGTTTATGATTACATGGATGATGCCATTCCAAGCTTTCATGACAGATTTATCTGGATATTTTGTAACTTTAAACAGATATTAATGGATCAAACGTGTTTTCTCTTGGTGTGGGTGATGGTCTGCTTTTCAGAAGATAAATGCATCTATCCGCAGGTCTAAACCTGATTTTGTGCTTGAATGCTTTGCTGAGCCACAATCTGATTTACCCTTGCAGAAGTTTCTGCTAAATGGTAGCAGGCAGAAACAATAACAGTAATTAATATCTTTTCAATGATATTACATTTTTTTTTTCCTTTTGAACTATTTCTATCAAAACCGGTTGGTTTCATCTTAGTCTTAACCAGGAAAGCATTTTACATTTTCACCTGGTATGTTGAAGTGCAAAATCCATGTTTGCTGAAAATACCCCATGCTTCAGTAATCTTTTCCTTTACCACTGACATGTATCTCCATGGCCAGAACTCATCTAATTACTTGTCAGTTAGGCTGGCTTTGAGCACCTACTCATGCCAAGATGCAAGTAGACAGGTCTGTGACCATGCCAGCTCTGAAGCAGGAGTTGAACAAAATCAGAACAAAAAATACAGAGCTAAACTAAAAGGGATCCCCTCCATCACAACGCTCTCCAGTGATGCAAAATATACAGCTACTGCTAAAAATAGCAACCAAGCACAAAGAGATACATCTGGAGACGTGAATGAAATCATAGATTTAAACACATTTCTCCGCTGCAGACACTGGGAAACTAACCAATATAATAACAGATGAAATTATTAAAAGATAACTGCAATGTATAATATGCAACAGTATTTCAATCATTTCAAAGGGATGTAGTTCCAACAGAGTCTTTGAAAGCTTCTGTGTAAGTAGGAGGGTAGGAAAGAAAGCACCTGGAGATTACAGATGGGAAATCTGACGCTCAGCTTTAAAACTGAACAGTGTCTGGTGTCTGTAAGAGCTACAAATGAAGGCAATCAATACCATGTACAAAATACCACTGTAATGCTCTCTAGTCTTAGGTATTGCTAAATGAATACAGATGGCATGAAGTACTTTGATCAGATGGAATATAACATAGATTTTCGTCCCTTACAAAGCTCGACTCAAAACAAGACACAAAATGGAACGGGCCAGAAGGTCGTGTTAACCTTGTGGTTTTATAGCAAAGTGCAGTGGGAGACAAAAATGGCCCAATGTTTAGAAGTTTTGCACACGGGTAGAGCCAGAAAGTCTGGCTGCTATCTGTTATCCTTGCATTAGCAGGCAAGGGAAGAAGCGTTAATGGGGGTTTAAGGCAAAGATTGGTAACCTAATATTAGTGAACCAATATGTCTGTCACTTTTGTGTTCATTAGTTTGATCAAGCTGTCAAAACTTTAGGAGACTGAATGATGGAAACAGATCTAGTTATTCCCATTTAATAGCCAGCACTATTTCTATCTCTGTACAGTCTGCTTCAGCATTCTCCACCACTGTGGGACCACAGCAGTGTCAGATGCTGCAGCACTTCACATACATTGACACACTGTTGAATGCTTTGGAAACAGCAGAAAAAGACTGATCAGAAAGTTATATGTCATGCAGAGAAAATACTGAGAACTCAGATTCATCTTCTGAAAATATCAGTAAGTTTCATAGAAGCGTTTCTCTTCGATGCCAACTGTAGCTGCTTCAATTCAGTAATATCATTTTACAAACACCACTGGATGCACTTTTCCAGCTGCCTTTTGAGATAAATCAGAGACATAATCTCGCCTCTTTGGCAAACAGAAGCAGAAGGATCCATTTTTCCAAAGACAGCAGCCTGCATTTGATTTTATGGCACACCCTGGTTTTGCACAGTCATAGAGTGAAGTGCCTGGCAAAGCCATCTGTCAGCTTGTAGGCACAAGGCTGAGACTCTGGAGACTCCTCAGTTCCTATCGTTCATTTCCAAATCAGGATATCTACAAATGGAAATGATTCTTCCAAGTGAGAGGCCAGCCTTCACCAGAGGATATCTGTACCACCACCTATGGCCTTGCTGCTGGAGACTGCCATGTGTTTGAGACATTATTCTTATCCTTAAATGTCATGGAGTAAGGGATTTCTCTAGAAATACCATTGCTTCTCTCTTATAAAAATCAATCCCTTGCCCTTCATAACTTCGTGACTTTTGAAAATACTTTTTCCCTCTTTCACGAGGAAACCCATGGATGACAAAAAGCATTGCTGCTTCCACAGTGTCATTATCTTCCCAACAACAAGCAGTCTTTATTGCCTCAAGCTAAATGTAATATTTCAAAGTTAAAGAGCCCAAATCAATATTTTCATTATCCGCACTATAAATTATCCATTAATGGAAGCTCATTAGGAAAGGCACCATCTTTGTCTCCCTTCACCTCCGAGCATTGCTCTGGGCTCACAGCTGGCATTGCAGGCTGTGCAGCTTTGTGGAGAGTGTTTTCCCTGGAAATTACGGGGAAGCCTGCTGGCTCAGGGCTTCAGAAAGAGGGAAGGTAAGAAAACAAGGCACAGCCAGAGCTCTTTTCCTCTTTTCCTCTTTCCTTTAGGCACAGCAGGAAGATAAGAAATAGGTCATGAATATCCACCTGCTTCAAGCTTCAAGCAGGAATGAAGCTGATGAGAAGGATTCTCTTTGAAAAGTGGGAGTGCATCAGGACCACATTCCCCATCCTGGTTTAGACAAGATGTGCTTCACTCAATTGCCTCCAAGAACCAGAATATGGAGCTTGAAATCCACAGAGTGGTCATCACAGCCAGATTAAAATACCAGAGGATATTTAATTCTGCTGATGTCACGGAATCCTTTCTCAGATCTCTGAGGTGCCCACTAATTCCACCAGAAAAGTAAATAATAGCCAAAGTTGGCAGATCCAAGTATCAGATGACTTTTTATGCACATTGAGCTAATTAAGGTAAAAGGGGAAGTAGCTTGCCTTAATCAGCTATTTTCCTACCATGAAGAACCCAAGTATTTCATCCACGTGAAAAATGCTTCTGAATTTTTAATTTTTTAAAGTTTACGTTATATTTTATTGGATTTAAACTATTTTATTTAGAAAAGAAAGACAAACCCAGTATAAAAGGATGTTAGTTCAAGCCACAGTATTGAAGGGAGCCATTGCTTCCTGAAGCCCTCTCTCCTGGTACCCACTTGCAGAGTAGCTTAAGAGTTCAAACCCTTCATAGCTCTGACACATTCAAGAAATCTGGAAACTGGTAACATCATGCAACCATAAAACTGGGTGTTTTGCATTGCCTTCTGCTGTGCTTGAACCAGCCTGACCATATATCAGCTAAACAGAAAAAAAAAAAAACGTGTAAAAGGAAAAGCCAGCAGACAACACAGAGCTGGGAAAGTGATGGGAAACTTCATTTGAGCAAATTACGTTGCCTGGTTAGGACACAGTGAGAAAATATGGGAGCAAGTCTGCATTTTTTGCCATTCATGTGCTGACCAGACCACTCAAAAATGTACAAGTTCATGTTCTGTAAAAATGTTCTAGTTCATGCCAGCTCCTAACAGGCAGTTGTAATTCTTCTGGGGCTTTTCCAAGTTGCTCTCCCTTAATGCCTTTTAACATATTCCTGCTGAAGGAGAAACCAGGGAAAGTAGCTGCAATGCAGTGAGAAAGTAGCTGCAGTACAGTATGAAAGACTTCTTTAATCCCAAAGGACAGTTTCTAGGGCTGTTGAAAGAAGCAGAACAGCAATGGACATTCCTCTGGAGCAGAGGTCCTGGCCCTTTCAGTGCTGGTGCCAGCTCCAGGGGCAGGGTGGTGTGAGCTTCCAGAAAGACACAGGACTCCTAGAAGCACATCAAAGACATTTATAATTGTTCAACGTTTGAGTGCAAGGCAGACACCCAGCCTGCTTGTTTCAGCTGCTCTTCTTGAAGCAAGGGGTGTGAGAGGTGTTCCCACCACCACATCCCGTTGGAGAGCTGCCCCAAGGACAGGCAGAACTGCAGCTACACAAGTACTCATATTCTTTTCTCCTTTATGCCAAAAATAATTGCTGAAGGATGAACTTCTTTATTTTTTTCTTATGATATTGGCAAAGAGTTTTACTTTCTTAAACTGATGCATCATCCAAGGTGACCCAGCCTTTTAAAGAGCCTCCTAATTCTCACCAAACCCCTCAGCCCAGACTTGATGCCAAATGACCCGAGTGTACCTATAAGTGGATTTCCTAACTATGACATGACAAATCCATAATTATTTTCATTTATATTGTCAAAGTGCTTACAGCTATGCCTTTTTTGCCAAGTAAAGGAAGAAGCCCAGGTGCAACTGATTTTAATTTGGATGAGGCAAATACAGCTGAGCCACCTTCTGGGTTTCTAAGACAAATATTTCTTGGTTTATGTCAGTGATGCACCAAACTTTTGATCTCAGTTATTTTGACTGAAACATTTCTCAGGGGAAAAAAAGTGCTATTTCATTTAAATTTTCTTTCTGCAGATATCCAGACTGAATTGAAAAACACTTTTCTTCAACCCAAACTTCCTCATTTAACTCAGATCAAAAATAAAAAATAATTACATATCTCTCTCCTCTTACATACAGTGCAGAAATTTCACTTTTTTGAGGGGAAAATACAAGGAATAACAGTTTCAAAGTGCCTAATATTTCCACCTGGAAAGCACTGTGTTTTAGAAAAGGATCTATTTCTTTTTCCATTTAACATTGTGTCCTCACTTTCTAACCTCCAGGTTGCCCACGTGTGCTCCTTCCTTTTCTTTCTCCCATGCAGATCCATAACTACACCCCACATCCTGAATCTGTTTGTGTGGGTGGCCATGGAGACACAGCTGAGCACTGGGGTGAACTGTTACCTCATCCCACACTCAGGGACAAACAGTCTGCTGCTGTTGCTGCAAGCAACCAAAATATGTGACATTTGCTCTATCCTAGCTGTTCAAAGCAGCCTTTTTGGTTCCTCTCTCCAATCTGTTTGCCATAGTGGACTCCAACTTAAATTTGGATGAAAGGCAGTTTGAGGCAAACGTGTTTACTTGGTGATACATTTGTGCAATTGATAATGCAGCCATAATGAATATGAGGGGTATTTCACACCGGGCATTCAGGCTGAAATCAGGAGGGTAGGATGAGCAGAGGTCCAAGATCTTTAGAAAGCTTGTCCTCAGTGTCTGAGAGGTACTTCAGAGGACTGCCATAGGGAGCCTGTTCACCTGTGAACAGGCACATGGGGAGGTGAGCAATTCACCCTCTTTCCCCACAGCAGGAAGAGAGTCATGAGAAAAACCAGACCTTGCTTCTATCTCCCACTCCAGAGCTCCCTGACATCTGCCAAGTCATACCTTTCTTCCTAGTGGCACAGAAAATCTTCAGAGGATTCAGTGTTTGTATTAACCATGGATTTAAAAAAAATCAACTGGAAGGAAAACCCTTTGCATTCAAACTTGCTGTTTCTTCTGTCTGTACCTCTACTATGGACCTGACAATGAGTTGAATGTGGACACTGTGGGAAACTGAGGCAGTGAAGCTGTTAATACCCCTTAGGATAGTTTGAGTAAGTCAGGTTAAGAGCTAAGAGTGCTCAGCACCTTGGCAGGGCTCTCAGCATGCTGCAAAATTTAGCATTTTCATTTCTGATTTCCACCTTCCGATAGTTAAGCATCCATACCTCACACCACAGCTTTACAGTTATTTTTGGAATGTTTCATGTGCTGGGTAAGAGTGTGTTGATGTTGATTCCTTTCTGCTGAATTTTCTATTTCCTTTCCTTGGTGGTGACATTTCAGCATTTTTTGTACTGCTGTTTCCTTTGGTTCTGAGCATGCCTAAAGTCCAGAGCATGGCCAAAGATTTTTATCTAGTTGTTGTCTCTCCAGCAGCAATGTTTCCCCCACAGCTGACCATCCAAACTGGACCCTCATTGCTGTTCTGTGATTCCAATCACTGCACTGATTCACTTGTACTGTAGGAAATTCACAGTGCTTATATCCAGGTATTTCAGAATTGATCTGTGTCCTCAGGTTTCATAAGCAGAGACACTCTGGAAAAAAACAAATTCTGAAGACTCACCATGAGTGCTCACAGGAGCCACATTCACAGTTTGCATTCATAAATCTCCACTGGCATACGCAGCCATGGGCTCAATCATACATTATTTACCTGAGCAATTACCACTGATCAACAAATCCCATGGAGAAATCTTGTGTGGAAAATTCTTGTGTGCGTGTGGGCTGAACACAATGCATGAACTGAAAACCTCCAAATCCTGCTTATTTGGATGGGAATAACTGATTTCTCACCATGAATACTGGGGAAAACATGGTCCCTTTCTAGACATTCCTCTTACAGAAAAGAGATTGCAAACTCTGCTGAGTTATTTGTGTGCTACACCTGGAAGTACATAAAGACGACATCGTGGTAAATGCACATTACAACTCCATCCAGTAATTCAAACCTGAAGAAACAGTCAGATGGAATTTTCTATCAGGGACTGCTAAATTGAATAAACTCAGTATTAATCACAATAAATAGGAACGTTATAAAAGGAAAGGCAACAATGGCAGCTGCAACTTACATCAACCCACAAGCCCTGTCTATTTTATCCCTTCCTTAGAATAAGAGAATAAGGAAGATATGTTTCACTCACTGCTGCTGTTGCCATCACAGCCAGCATTACAGATAGGAGGTCTGTCACTGAGAGAAGCTGATGAAGGTTGTAAAACATCACTTTTGGCTGGCAAACATGAGAAAAAACAAGCACTAGGGAAAGCTGCTGGGTGGATAAGGAAATTATAGTATGAGATATAGGCTGCAAATTTTGAGTAATGGATAAATTGTTTCATGGGGTTTTTTTTGGGGGGGTTCTTTGGTGTTTTGTTTGTTTGTTTGTTCCATGTTCCCTCATGCTCCCTGATATGAAGTATGAGATAGTGAGATGTCACAGCAGCACCAGGTTGTCATGGAGTACATGGACCCTCACAGCCTCTCAGCTTTCTGGTGAATAAGAAATCACAGAAAAACAGAGATAAGACCAGATGGGAATCCAAATTAAGAGTCTATTCCTGCAGTCATGAAAAGGAAAAAGTTTCCTACAAGTGACAGTTGTAAGGATGAGGGCAGGCTGGGGATTGAGACACAACTTGTTATTCACTGGGCTTGTTTCAGCTCTTAGTTTTGGTAGAAATTTTCTTTGTTCCCCATTCCTTTACACGTGAAGAAAAACACGCTATTTGTCTCACTTATTTAGATCAACAGCAATGAACAGTAAATTCTGTTTTAGACTGCCACCAAGCCATCACTTCATTGATATCATCACAGATGACAAATTAGCCAAACAAAACACACTTTTTTGTGGCAGGTTGAGTTTTGAATTAATTTTCCAGTTGAAACACTTGCATGGAAGCAACTACTGGCCTGTCTCAGAGCTCACAGTCGAGTTCACACAGAGGGAGAGTGAGCTCAAGACAGGACTAACAAGGCTGCACTGAATAGTCTGAGAGCAAAATCAGGGAATCCTGGAAACTGCACTCTGCTCCCAGCACAGGGATACAATAGGACTTTTTCTAGAAAGATTGAGAGCATCCAATGTCTTTAAGACTTCAGAATGAGTAGAGCAAGGCAAAACCAAAGAATTAGTGGATAAAAGTGTGAGGGAGATCAGATAGAGAGAAAAAGGGGAAATAAATGTTTAAGTCATAGAAAGATCTCTTGGGAGTCTGCACAACCTCTTGTCATGGGTTTTCCAGACTGCATGCAAGCTGAGATTTTTAGGGATTTGTCTAATTAACTACCACCAAGTTATGACCATTAAAATAAAGCCAGAAATTATTCCAAGACTGATTATGCTGTGCAGAGGAGAATGGCAAAATGGCACAAAAGGGTCTCAATGCCAGGCAAAAAATAAAAAAATTATCTGAATGGAAGTTTTCATGATTTGATCCCAACCTTTATGGTTTAATATGGAAAGGAAAAATACACATACGGTGTCTCTGATATCTTTTATGAGGCAACAGGGCTTTAAGTCCTGAATGGACAGGACTGATGTGGCATCACGTTTCTCATTCAGCTTTAACATGAGACACATGCAAGTTATTTTTGTTGTATTGGGCTGGCAGATGCATCCTCCTGAAAAAACGTGCAATGGGAAGCTTGCTAGACAGTGACGCAACACAATGTGCAGTGCCAAAGCAAACTTTGTGTCTGTTTCTTTTCACAATGACATTAAATGAGTTGGAAATAAATCCACTGAAGTGACTGGAATTATGCTCATCTAGAAACCGAGCTCGAGAGAGACTCCCACATTGTTCCTTTGCATAAGGAAGGAAGCCAAGGAGTCCTTGTACTGCAGATCTCCTTTTCCCATTCAGGTGTTTGGGCAGTGCTGTGCCACTGAGAACAGTCAAAGCTTTACTTCAAATGAAATTTCATCCCCTCTCCTGCCTTTAAACACCCTGAATTTCATAGGAAGGAGATGACAGGATTCATTGCTATCTTAGCATGATTTTGCTCAAAGCCATGTACAATGAGACAACATAGAACACAGCCTGCAAATTTTCCAAGTTTTATGCAAGAAACCCAAAGAGGTAAAGCACCTGTAGACTCCTTGATTTGTCACAAGCTTTCTCTCCTTAGCTATTTCCATGTGGCAACTACCAATATCATCCTCCAACTGAAAGATGGGAAGACCTCATACTGTAAGTCACCCTAAAAAGGAGTCTCCATCAGCAAACTTCCCATCATCCAGGACTTGGTTTGCTTACCTTCAAAACCAAGGAGGCTGTGCAGTCCTGTGCTTCCAACCCAGGAAGTTTCCCTGCAGAGGTCCCCTTGTCAGTAAAGGCCTTTATCTATTCTTAAAAAGCACACAGCAGCCTTTCCCCCTCTCTAGATCTTGTAACAAGTGTTTTTATTCTGTGGCTGCTGCAAACCAAACTCTGTTCCTGGACAGGGGCTTTATGTAGGTGCCTAACCAAATTGAGGGGCTTTGGCTTTCTAGCTGGCATTTAGCCATTATGTTATGGTTGCTGCTCCATTTGAGAAGCACGCTGACAGATCCACATGGATCTTTATCTGGTTCAGTTTGGGCTTTTTTTTGCTATTGCCTGTCAGAACACTGATCCAGAGCTAAGGAAACATGGTCAGAGCTGAGCATTTTTTGTAGGGTAATGGTCGGATCTGTTCATGCACTCTATGAATCTCTCGGATGAATTTTCTTCAGGATGAATTTCATTTATAAAATATGTAAAAATATTATTGTAGACTTTTCCAAGCCAACTTCAGGCTTTAAATCTGAACCCACTTGTTCATATATTTAACTTGTTACACATGAGCAGTTCTATTGATTTCTCTTTATATTGAGTTCAGTGGAGCTACTCACATGTGTCAGGGTAAGCAAAAGTGAAAGTGTTTGTGGGACAGTGATTTAATTGCTCTGATCTCTCTTTTTTTTTCTTTTTTTTTTTTTTTTTTTTTTTTTTTTTTTTTTCTTTTTTAAGGTTTTGCTCTTCATGAAGGATTGACTACTAGAGGGAAACACCAAAGGGGACAGTAATGTTTCAGTCTCCAAAATTTTCAACTTAAGTTTGCAAACATCTCCTGGAAATATGCATCACCCATCCAAGGCAACTTAAATGAAAGTTAACTGGGTGAAATTTAACAGCCTGAAACAGGCAGAAAATCAGAATAAAGTTTTCATTTTCATCTTAAATGTAGTGATCCTCTGGAAAAATCTTCAACAGTAAGTATTTGAGTCTAGCATCCTTTTCAATCTGTCTAATATTTTTATGTTTTTAGACTTATATGTGTACACAAGTGTAGTATACAGTAAAACATATGATGTGATCACACACATACTTCTATGTATTTAATTTCTATTCATGTATACAACATATTTCTATGCTGTGTACTTGCTACATATATTTTCTTTGGACTGAAGGTCCAAAATACAGAATATTACACATACTATAGAATAATCTGGCAAATACTTACGCCTTGGATTTTATTTCCTGTTTCAAGGCAATCACACGTTTGTTGTCCCAAAATATTGATAATCCTGCACAGAGTTGTACCTTGTTCTCGTTCCTTTTTAAAATTTAAGACCACTGTTGGCTTTTCCTGCCCAATCAGTAGCTGGAACATGAAGAGAAAAGGCTGAACACTGAACCTATTTCTCAGTGTACACCAGCCTACCCTCGTGCTGACCATGTTCAAGAAAGGAACTTGCACTAGGAATTTTCTTTTTCCTGCTGAGGAGAGGATGAAGGACGAAAGAATGACCAATTATAAACTCTGTTGTCTTTAGATGAAAGAACCTTTTTGTGGTGTTCTTCAATCTCTTGTTTGGGCTGTCAACAGCAATTTGATAAAGAATGTTCCTATGTCTGACCTGTTTTTTCAAGATAGTAACCTATATTGTGTATCATCTAAAGCCAGGGGATAAGCATCCATTATACTCTGTACTGCTGTTCCTGCAAGCTGAGCATAGCCTTTAAAACCCAGATAAGTTGATTGATAGTTGTGTTGAGAAAGCCGCTACTAACGATATTTTAGTTAAAGGGGGAAAAAAATTAAAGTTTCTTTAATCTGATTCTCCCCCACCCCCAACACCACACTTCAGAGGCCAAAGCTCATGATAACTGTTTTGTGGTGAATGGTCAATTGTTACAAAATTCTAATTGGTTCTGGGTCAGTCCCTTTGAAATGGCTGCTGTGCTCTAGTAATTTTTTCAATTAATTCTTAACAACTGACAAAACTTTGGATCTTGTCAAAAATCGTTCAGATTTTTATAGTAGGCAAGAACACGGAACAAGATTAGCCTGGATTAAGAAAGATTCCTACATACATTATCACCAAGGTTATAATTACAGTTTAGCTCTCCTTTTTCTTTGCTCTCAAAATAATGATTAACTAGCTCAGCAGGGTTTTCTTCCCTCTAAGTACTTACTGAATACTTCTCTAAGGATAGATTGTAGACACACATATGTGGATTCCTTGGTTGATTTATGAATAAATTGGGCAAATGCTATGTTTATCTAGGAATCTTACTAGATATATTTTCACAGAACTAGATTTTTGGACATGTCCTGTACAGAACAGAACCTGTGGTAGTCAATCTTATGTTCTCACTCAGTCAAGATGTGACCAAGGACCAGTTCTCCAGCATTGTTACTTAGAGAAATCTCAAGATTGTTTTTCTCTTGAGTTCAGACTTCAAACAGTTTGAGCCTTTTGAAGGGCAAAGTTGGCCCACACCTTCTTTCACCAGAAAGTCTTCAGACAGACAGTAAGAACTACCATTAAGGTCTCTTCCCAAAAAAAAACAAAAATAAATCTGAGTATAGCAGCTGATTATATCATTTGTCTGTAAAACAACCACTTAAGTATGAACAACTGTATGAATTTTTATTGGTCCCTCCTTCAAAAAATAAATCTTAAAAATACCCAGACAGGCATGTCAGATAACAAGAGATGTGAAATCAAGAATTCATTAGTAAATCAGATTAGATTATAGACACTAAATTATCTATAACTAATATCACAAATGTTCTAATCACTTAAGCTTAATTATTTACATAGGATCTAGTTCATAGCTCTGCCATTTGTTCGTGAAGCCTGAAGAAATGAAGTTTGAATCCTCTGCAACTCCAGACTGTGGTGTGAATCCTTCTGTCATAACTGAGGAACAGACACATTGCTTAACTAAAATTACCACAGCTTTAAACCCTTGTACCTGATCACAAGTAGGCATCCACTACCCTGAGATCAACTTTAATCCACATCACACATTTTCAGCCAGTTTGACCTGCCCTATATTTTCTATACCAACATCTATTTTGATGGTGGTTTAACGAACTCATTTTGATCACATTAATTTAAAACCAAAATATCACCGTTGGTAATATCCAATACGTAAGTTATAATGTAAATTAAGCACTAATTTACATTATAACTTTTATAATTTTTAAGCTAACAGGAAAGAAATGTCACTGGTATACACACTGGTAACTTTCACTGAATCTTTCTCCAAATGTTGTAACAACCTTTCCCCTCCTTTTGAGTTCTCTTTCCATTCATACAGAGCCAATTAAAACTGTGAATTACTGACTTTTTTTTTTTTTCAGGACTTGCTTATTTGGTTCTTGGCATAGTAACTACTTCACTATTGGTAGTTAATTTTCATGCCATTGGTACTCATTTTGCTTTACAGGCAAGTGGGGTCCCAATTCTGGAAGATTTTTTCAGAATTAGTCTAAAAGGAGTTTTTTCCATCTGGAGAGCTTGTGGAATTGAGCCTTTACCTGTTAAAGGAGTATGGTTTCCAATGACAATGTGTTATCCTCTCAGGAACTACAATTTCAATTTTGATGACACTAAACCTGATATTTATAGATTTTAAAATATTTTGGAACAAGTTTCAGTCTCCTTCCCAGGAGTGTGAAAACTTCTGCCCTGTCCAGTTTCTGCATTCCAAATTCTCTAGAGTTCACGTTATTTCAACTGTTCATAAAAAAAATGTGAGTGTGTGCTACTTCTTCAGCAGGGTTGCTTAAGTTGTGGAGAAAGGGAAGGATTCCTCACTCTCTTCAGGGAACAATAACCAAAGTATGGTGAAACATGAACACAGGAGAGTTTCAGTTGCACTTAAGACCTTTATTTCATGCCCAGAGCGTGGTCATGAAGGTCTCTCAAAGTGCACAAAGCTGGGCTATGCAGAGATATTTCTTGCTGGTTGTGTCAGGCTCCATTTCTTACACTTGCACAGGTAATGTTGAACTCCTCCTCATTTTTTTTTTTCTTGTGAGCTGGTCCATGGAGTACTTCCAAAGCATAATTAAAATCAACATTGATCTCACCATACTGCCATTGGAAATACTGCTTGAACAGTCTTCAAGCATTTACTTGTGGCTGTGGGGTCTGGATTTTGTGGGAATCCAGATAATTTGGGAACCCAAAGTATGACTTTGGGTTGGGTTGGCTCCTAACATGCCAAGAAAGCCTTAAATCCAAGAACAAAGCACAGTTTTGAATGGTAGAATTAGAGAAAAATGATCAGAAGGACCTGGATTTTGCTCCTCTATAATCCTTATTGGTTTTTTTAATCTGTTAATGAAATAATTTTACATGTCCACAAAAATAATGATTTTTAAAATATTTGTCTTCCAAACAAATCTGTAAAAAAATGGAAAAATAATCACAGATTTGAAAATTCGTTTCTCTAATTGGTCAACATTTTGTTTCTGCTTTGGACATTTGAAATTTCATTCAGTTGATCTGTAATTCTCTTTCCTCTTCCAGAAAAAAGCCAACATTGTCTCAAATTCCAAAATTAATGCTTTTCATTTTGAAAGTCTTGCATCTACAAACTCTGATGATTTTGCAGTGTTTCCAGAATTACCAAGAGCCAATAATTTCAGCCAAATACTTCCTTTTCCATGATGGATTTCAGACGAATCAGCATTTATGTTTAAAGAAATATTTTGCTGAAAGGATTCTCAACATATCTATAGCCAGTATTCCTTGTCTGAGGGGAAATAATAAAAATAAAACGTGAACTTTGATATTCTAGACATTAAGTGTGTCTCCCACCTGTCAGGATATCAAATTTCTGTAGGCCTGGGATCTCATCTTCACCCTGTCACAGATTTCCCACATAACCCTGAGCAGCTTGGCAAGTTATCCCTCTTCTTTAATTCTCCCCTCTTCAGCTTTTTCATCTCTGGTTAAACACTTCCTGCTAAATGCATAGCAAGGCAATATATAAGGCCAAATGAACCCATGGAGTGCCCTGACATCCTGACAGAATTAGATCTTCATTTCAGAAGCAGTGGGAGGGCACCAGCCCAGAGTGGTGGACAGGTTGTGCACTTTACATTTGGCAGCCCTTTTCTCCCACAGCAATGATAGAGGAATCTGAGTCCACACTACACCTCTCCTAGAGATCAGCCAGCCCTAAGGGTGTGTGTGCTCCCCTCACATCCATCTTCCACCTTCTGCCCTAAGGAATTCTGCTGCGCTTCCAGCCATCCCCACCTGTTCACAGGGAACCAAGAAGCACAGCAAAATGCCCTGGAATGTATTACACGCAAATGTAACAGAGATTATGTATGTAACCATGGAAATCTTGGAAATCTTCATGGATAGAAGAAGGTTCTGGTTTGCATATCTGTGTGTGGTGGGATCCTGGACCTCCTGCACTGGGCTTTGTTCTCCAGCACGCAGGGTGAGAAGACTGGAGGAGATTTCAAGTTACTTCATGCCTTCTCAGCAGTGGATCCCTAACCACACCATCAGCATCATCGCTGACGTGTGATACATTTGTGCTCGTCAGCATTAATTTCATAGCCAAGATGAGTCCCATTTTGCTATCCTAAACACATAATAAATCATGTTTCTTCTTTAGCATTTTCCCTTGGACATAATATTTAGGGCAGTGGCATCACTGGAAGATGCTCTTGACAGAGGTGCTGCATACTTGAAATGAAGGGTAGGAGCCGTAGATCTCCTTCTGTGAGCAAAATATGTGGTGATGTGAACATACTGTGGAGACACTGCACAGCAGGAGTGAGAGTGAGGTAGAAATATTGACAGGCAGACAAGAGGTGGGTAAGTGTAGAGATAGGTGAATAGCTGGGTTGATAAAAAGGTTTATTCTATAAATAAATCTAAGCAACATATTAAAACACGGACCTTGAACAAAAATAATAGAATTGTCATCACATTGCAGTGTGTTACATCACTGAAATATGAAGAAAAAGGGATATAGGAAACTTCTTTAAACTTTATACATCACCAGCTTAGGTACTACTTCACTGCAGTACGAGCACTTCTATTCTGTGCATTTGGGAAGACTGCAAGGCAGGACACACACAGTAAATACTTCGGGAAAGAGTAAAGAAAAGCCACATCAATGGTAGAAGGATTGGATGGGATCCCAGCTCGTAAGCCTGAGGATGGAAAAAACTATACAAGTCCTGATGGCACCGTAAACCTTTTCAAAGTGGGGGATTCTCAGGATGTGAAAGGGATCAAACCAAGAAATACAGCCTCAAACTACATGGCACACAATCCCAGCCCTTCACTGGGGGCGGGAGGGAATCATGTCAGACAGAGCGTTAAGCACTGGGAGAGAGGTAATGGAGGTAATTGAGGCACCATCACCAGAACTGTTCAATAATAGATTAGATAAGTAGTAGAAATAATGTAGGGGAATATCCTGCATGGCACAGGGAGTTGAACTAAATCACCCAGGAGGAGAATAATTGCAATTATAGATCTGTTCCACCGCCACTAGAAAAGAGTGGTGCCAGGTGCAAGTATTAATTTTATTAAAAACTAAGCTGGAATCAACACACTCTCAAATATTTTGGCTAAAAGCCATATATAATCTATTTAGGAATGAAACTCAACCCTGTTTCACAGACCTATATATTATTGTGTTCATTTTAATTTTTGCATAGCTGATGTTTGGTGACGCTGGAAAGGGATTTGACCTGCAAAGTCTGTTGAAGATAAGTGCTCTGCTCCTTTCTTTCATTCATGTTGAAAGTGTGTAATGTTTGATTTGTGAATCTGACATTTCATTGTAGTTTTTTTTTGTTTTAATATTCATAAAAGATGGTTTGGAATAATCTGAATTTATAAAACAGTCTGAAAATATAAACCATGAATTCCTCTGATCCTTGTGGTAGAAAGCAGAAACAGCACTGGAAAATCAGCACACACAACCTTTCACAAGATGCCAGAGCTTCTCCTTGTCTTTAGCCATTTCTAAGGGCCTGGTGTACCACACATCTCAGGTCCAACAAATTAAACCATGGGTTTATCAGCATTTTTTATTAAGAGAAGGACTCATACTATTTTCAGGAGAAAAAAAAAAAAATCAAAAGTGACTGGTTCCAAGCCACTTGACTTACTTTGGTATCAATACCCCAATGAGTTTGCTACTCAGTCTCCAAGCAGATCTGTGAGGGTCAGAGCAATCTAGTCTAGCCTGACAATAGCACTTCTTCAAAATACAGCTGTAGAGTGAAAAGCCACATTTTAAATATGCACGCCTTTCAGAAGTTGCCAGAGTGTCTCCCCAAATTGCTTTCACTTAAAATGTTTCTGGGTTTGCTTACAGCAATCCCCAGCCAGATTTACAGTGGAAGGTGCTTTCAGTTCAGATGCTGTCCCCTGCTCTGCTGTCACCACCCTAAGTAACCCCTCCCACACATGAACTTAGAGAATTCGACAGAAAACATGAGGGTTCATTGATCCTGGCATCCGACCCACGGCAAAAGGTTTTTCAATAAAGGGACAAGTAGGCATATTAGGGGACATTTCCCCATTGATTTAGACCAGAGTCCAATGACATGACAAAGGGGACTGATGCCTTAACTGTATCAGTCATCTGCTATTTCTGATAGCAATTCTTACAGACTCTCTGTCTCCCTTGAGACATGCAAATGACTGAGACTGAGTTTCATTGAAGGTGACATTTGTCTTAACAAGTGAGTTGCTAGTTTTAATACCTATTTTCAAAATAGTTTGCATTTCTAAATCTGATTTATATATATATATATTTTTATATATACATATATATTTAATAAAATATATATTTTATTATAATATTCTACTAACAAAGTAACACCATGGAAACACTAAGAAACAGTCTGAAAACAGCCTGTTGCTTGATATGTTTTTAGTTCTGTGAGCTTCTTAATATGAAAATATAACTGAATTTTCCAGACAGTTTTTCACAGGTTTTATGATGAAATCTGTAAGTTTACAATGCTAAGCATACTTCTTTTTCAATTTAGCTGTTATCTTTTCATCTATTTTGTCTGCATCCCAATTTTACAACTTTACCACATGGTTATTAAAAGCTTGTTAACACGAGGATATACAAACTAGTGCCATTCTCCTTACCCACTTAAATGTCAGGTTTGGTAGTCTAGGCAAGCAGACACATATGTGAAGTAATTATTTAATAATGGAAATTGAATGCAGATATTTAGTTACAAATCCACAAATTGCAGCGTGTTTTAAAAACACATGCACATCCTACCACATAACATTTCCTGCAGAGTAATTAGGGTTCTTTTCATCTATAATTTCACATTAATGACTGTCTAAGCAAACATTGAAATTACACAGTAATATACCAGACTGCTTCCCTTGCACTGCACAAAAAGGCAGAGTTATGTCACTGTACGGGACACAGAAGTCACCAAACAACCCTACACGTACAAAACATGGGAGATTGCTAAAAACAAAACTTTTTTAACCATGTAGAGTTTTTCAGTGTTTTATTATATGCTTAAGCACATACAAACAGACCTAAAAACACAGGAGCACCAGGTATTCACTCAGCTGACAATTGGGAATCAGTGTAAAGATATTACAAATCAGTTTGCATGAAAGAACATGGGGATGTTCAGACCTTTATCAGTTCACACGAAGGAGTCACTAAAACTCAGTAAGACCATGAAAGATTCAGTAGACATTGCAACCATGGCAAGGAAAAAGTGAGACAGTTATCCATGGCTCCCAGCTCTTTATTTCCAAAATAGATCTAAACTTGTCATTTATTTACAAAAAATGAGAAAAAGGGAATATTTATGTTGTCAGGAGTAACTTAAGGAAGTATATATATCTCACAGTGAGTATAGCC
The DNA here is from genome assembly GCA_013397395.1 of Sinosuthora webbiana. NCBI lineage: Eukaryota > Metazoa > Chordata > Aves > Passeriformes > Sylviidae > Sinosuthora > Sinosuthora webbiana. Next base: position 29,547 of record VXBN01010717.1, read on the forward strand.
CATACATGTGTAGGCTGATCTACATTTCCCAGAGGGCTGGAATGCAGACAACATTCTGGTTAACTGGCAGACAAATGTCCCTTCTGATTTGAGCATCGGTGTTACTTTAGGAAGACAAAGAAATTGCACATAAGGATTATTTTTTAGTAAAATATTTTTGTTCATGACGTTTAGAAAGAGCTAAGAGTTACACACCAATCTCACAGTCATGTTGGCTCTGTGTGTAACTTTGCTGTTCTCATTAGTGGGTCACAAATAAAACTTTGAGTTGTTCCCAAATAAAATCAATAGGCAGAACTGAGGTTCTTGTAGTTGCCCTATAGCTGGTTGTTAAAAGAAATGAGGAGCTGGATCTAGCAGATTTGGGGGGAAAAAAGCCAGGATGAAAGCTAATCCAGATTCAATCAAGTGTTGATCTTCATCAATTATTAAATGACATCCCCACTTGATGAAAGCCATGCTGGTTCAATAATTTAATTCAAAATAGAAGACAGCCATGAAAAAGAACTTCCCCAGATGATTTCTCACATGGTGCATCCTCTATAAACGTTATACTTCTGATCTCTAAATCTAAGTGTGAAAGTAATGACAAAATCAAAGTTGTGGGAGAGGATCTGTTGTTTAATAAAGTGTCACTTCTTTCTGCGTAACAATTCACAGACTGAGCAGGCTAGGGTGGCCTCTGCTTCAACCAGAACAGCTCAGAAATCGCTGTCCCAAAGGACAAATGTGACTGCAGCAGGCTGAGGAACCAAAATTCAAAGGTGGGTCTGTACAATAAGGTTTTACACGGTGTTCTGCCACTACATTTGTCCTCAAAGTCCCCCATCATTTCTGGCCTGGCACAATACCCAGTTGTCCTGGTAGACTCATGATTTGTAACTGGTTTATTGGGTTGCTAACTCCAGACACACCTCTTGATACTCTGACCACATAGCTACTCAAAAAAGCAGCCTCCATTGCCCGTTAGGGCCTAAAAGTCTCACAGCAGAGCGTAACAAAATTTTGCTTGAAAACCTCTTACCTGCTGCTGTGTTCTGCCCTTCTTAGAGGCACCTTCAGGCCATCTCTTCCTCTCCTGCTCCTTCTAATTAACTGCAGATTTTCTGATCTTGCAGACTTTCTCTGCTTGTATATTCTCAATAGCTTATTGAACTAAATAACTTGATTTTGATGATACAGCTGGGAATGTTGTGCTGTGTTCACACTGGACATTCCTTTAGTTTTGTTTTTTTTTCTAGAATGTCTGGTAATGTTTTCTGGTCTCAGTTGAATTTTATATAAAGACCAGCACCAATGTAATTGATTTGTGGAAAGCAGGGAAGAGGCAGATATGATTGTCCCTTCTGTGCACTGATTACATTGCAATTGCCATTTCCCATTCCAGAACTCATTGTTATTCTCTAGAGTTAAAATCTTCTCTGAAATAAAAGGCTTTCTCCTTTTAGAAACAGAGCCCTTCCCAGGTACTGCAACACAGGATGGGACAAAAGATAAATATTCCTGAAATTGTGCTCTTTGATGGATACTATTTTTAGTAATAAACACTTTACAGGTTTTTATTTCGAGCTATTTATATGATCTCTATTTAAAAGTGACATATGAGCTGGTTGACAACCACATCTCAGTATGCAAGAGCATGTTCAACGTCAGTGTTGAGACAAATGTAAATGTGTGTTTTGTTTCAGGCATTTCCAAACCTCTCCAGTAAGTCCATGACTTATTTTTTCAATATGTTTACTATTTCACATTGCAGCTATGAGGATATTATAACTTCAGATTCTTCAAAACGGAAAAGATCTTAAGGACTCAAGCTGACAAATTCTGCCCTGAGTCTAGAGGATAAGTCTTATCCTTGTCTTCTCACCATGTATTTGTAAGGGAAAGCAGACTCAGGCCAAGCCCAAGTTCAACCTGCAAAAGGAGCCCACTGCATATATTCACATGAAGAGGAAAAGGAAATAAACTACTGGCTTTCCAAAAAATAGTGCAGTTAGACCTGCACTGCACAGAAGATGCAGAGAGATCATTTTTTACTGTGTGCCTCTCCAAAATTATTTCTTCTTGTTCATAATGATTTTGAATCTTCCACTTTGTTCTTCTTCAGAGATTCTGCAATGAATCCTTATCTTCCTTAAGTTTTATTAATCTTGCCTAGATTCAAATGACTCTCCCCTGGGGGACAAAGCTATGACTCCTGTTTCTTTGTCTAATTCCTCTACTGTCAATCATTGATGGCTTCCTTGCAGAACAGTAAACATTACTACTTTTTGGGATAACACTGCAAGCCTTCCTCTAGGGAGATGAAATGCTTCCTCAGCATACGAACATGTAAAATGTGTAGTGAGTTCAATCTTTTCCTTAAGAAAGGAAGAAAAGACAAGTTATCATTTCAAGTTAGGAAAAAAAAAAAACCAACAACAACAAAAAATCCATGAAAAGGGAAGAAGAAGCAGGTTGGTTTTCATATTCTATATCAACAATTAGTAAGACCATACAGCTATGCTGAGTAACTCCTCTCTCTAGTCTGTAGCACACCTTTCCTCACCTCGTGCAGGTGAGCCCCAGCCTGGTCAGGAGCAGAAATCTAAACAGCAGTGGGGTTGACAGGGCTGGCACAGTGTCTTTGTGCTGGCCCATCGAGGTGTATATGTATGTGATGATTAGAGAGCAACCAAGCAAAACAAAATTAAATGATTACGAGTGCCTGGTCCAGCCTCCTGATTAGGAGACTCCAGTGGGAAACCAGTCCTAGGGAAGTTTTCCAAAACCTTCCAACAGAGCAGAGAAGTGAGAAGACTTACTCTCCAGCAGAAAAAA
>VXBN01010717.1:47993-147656 GCA_013397395.1 Sinosuthora webbiana
CTCTAACAAAAAAAAAAAAAAAAAAAAAAATCCCCAAGCAAGCCAAGAATCCCTGTTTACACTTTGGGCGGCGGGGCGGAGGCTCCAGGTGCCTGACACATAGGGAGCATTTCCGGAGATTTGCCCCGAGCGGCCGAAAACGGGGAGACAGGGCGGGGGCTGCGGGGGCACTGCGTGCATCCCCCTCCGGCCTGCTCCGGGGGGCAGCGGCGGGGCTCGGACCCCCCCAACCCCGGGGGGAGCAGGAACACCCCCAGCCCCGGCCGGGCCCGGCGGTGAAGGGTGGGGAAAGGCGACTTACTGTCGGGGCTGGCGCAGCCCAGGAAGGCGGCGTGCGCCCGGCGGTACCAGCCGACGGCNTGGGTGCCCAGCAGGTCCTCGATGAAGAAGGACGAGACGCGGGCGGAGGTGGAGCCGGCGTTTTCCGTGGCTTCGTCCGGCATCGTCGGAGAGAACTGCGGGAGGGGGTCCCGGCTCCGCCGGCGGCTGGCTCCTTGGCTCCCCCGCTGCCCCGCGGCCGCCTCTCGCCTCTGCCTAGCCCCGTGGATGCTCTCCTGGTATAAAAGCGTTTTTTTCCGGAGTAATCATTTCAGATCGCGGTTTGCCATCATTTCCTGCAAGCTAGGAGGGGAGGGGGGAGGGGGAGGAGGAGAAGGGAACGGGGAAGGAAAAAAAAAAAGGCAGCCCGACAACCCATCGGAGGCGCCAGATTCTGCGCGAAAACGCTAATAACGAAATAAAAATGTCATGCGAGTTAAACGGCGGGCAGGAGCGGGCGATCCTGCGGTGGGCGGAGCGCCGCGCCGAATGGGATCTGCGCGGGGGAAGCGGCGGGCGCTGCCGGGCGTGTGCGTGTGTCCGTGTGTGCGTGTCCGTGTGTGTCTGTGTGTGTGTGTCCGTGTGCGCGTCTGTGTCCGTGTGTGTGTCTGTGTGTCCGGGTGCGTGCGCGCCGCCCCGGGGCCGCCGTTCACGAGCTCCTTATTTAGGTCAATTAGGGAGCAAATCCCGGTGCGGGGGAGGGGGCGGCGGCGGCGGCCCCGGCACACGGGCGGCAGCCGGGGGGGGCTTGGCCGCTCCACGTCCCGGGCCTTCCATTGGCTACGGCGGGCTCAGCGGGCAGCCCCGGCAGCCAATCGGCGCCGCGGACATCGCTCTTATTTTAATATCATTAATATCATTAATGTCATTAATATAATTAATAATAATCACCCCCCGCCCACCCCCCGCCGAGCGTTTGCGGGTGGCGGCGGCGGCGATGGATGGATGGACGGAGGAGTTGCGCCCTCCGCCGCCCCGAGAGCCCGCTCCCGCCGCACGGGCCCGGCCGCCGCCGCCGCGGGGCTGCCGGCGGAGCGGTGAGGCTGTCCTCAGCCCGGAGCCCTCTGGCTGAGGCATTTTGAGTTGGTTTTGGGAGAGCGGCGGAGGGGCGACTTGCTCCCGTGAGCAGGCGGCGGGTGTCCTGCCCGTGGAGGGGAGGGTGCCTGCCAGGGAAGGGGAGAGGATTCTCCTCTGAGGGGTCTCCCGAGGTTCGTTTTATCTTATATATTCCTTGTATATATCATGTATACCTATGCAGATATATTTTTATAGGTGTGCATACGGTGTCGTTTATTTAGAAAGACAGACAGCCCCGCTCACCGGAGAAGGGGCCGGCCGGGATTCCCTGTCTCCCGCCGCCCCAGGCGGGGAGGCAGAGGCGATGCGCTGCCCCCTCCAGGACCCGGCCCGTGATTCCTGGCGTTGCTCCTCTTCAGCCCGACTTTTTTATCATTATCTTACTGCAATACCATTCCGTGGGAAGCTCTAAAGTCGTCTTCCACCTTTTTCCGAGCCTCTGGAACCCACCTTGAGACATGGACCCCAGCAACCCCACCGAAGTCCCCCTCGCTGCGGGGCGCCGGAGCAGCGGGGTCACCCTCTGCCTTTTCCCTTGGGACCAGGCGAGTCAGGTTGGTAGAGGGGCGACTCGGTCCAGAGCGCACGTCGGAGACCCGTGGAGGTTTGAGTGAGTACAGAGATGCCCCAGCGATGTTCATCATCCCCCTCCTCCTCTGCTCTTCTCTGCCGGAGGATCCCTCCCTTGTTCCCCTTTGCGGTACTCCGGGACAAGTACCCTTTCCCCAAGCCCCGCCTCCCCCTCGCGCTGTGGGACGGCGGCTCCGCTCGCTGCCCAGCGGGAGTGTCCGGCGGGGCCGGGGCGCAACCGGGAACCGAGCCGGCCTCCCCGCCACGGAGCGCCCTCGCTCCCTTTGCCGGACAGGCAGTGGGGACCTTTGAGGTCAGGGCCTGGTTTTGAAAGAATACTAAAAAAAAAANCTGGATGAACTGGGGGAAAAAAAAAAATAATTCCACTTCCAACGGCTCCAGAAAGCCGACAAACAGCCGGAGCTCTGTAATGGACCCTGGAAAAGTGTGAATATACGGCGGCACATTCGGCTTTCTCTCTTACTTGGGCACAGACTGAAGGCAGTCTAGTGAATTGTAAGCCGACCGAGCATTTGTCACTTGTTGCACAGAAGTGACGTTAACAAATATGGCTTTTATGCTCTGCACATTTTGCTTGCTCCTGCATAGGAAATATGAGTTTGTCGACAGTTCTCACGCATTCATGAACCGTCAGCTCTATTTGACTGCCAGACGCAGAAAATATATGTGTGCTTTCCGGAAAAAACAGAAAAGTGTGGCCCGCGATTGCTTCTATACATCACATATACAATCTGTGCATCTGAAAAAGATATGCTTATGCCCCATACCCATATTTTATAAAGTGTCCCTACAGCGTGGTTATGCAATTTATGTAATATTTTCTGCTTTCCACTTATAAATAGTTCAATAAAATCATCACGATTAAATTTGCTCTTACTTCCCCCCCTCTCTGTATTTCTTTAGTATGACGTATAACTGTTTGGTGTGCAATAATGCTGAACTGTGCTTGTGAAAATCACGTATACTCAGATGTATTCCTGAAAAACAAAATCAGGATGAGTATAATTCTATACCTGCAAATATAACACTTGTACATGCAGGTCCGTGTTTCTTGGGGATTTTTTTAAGCTCATAATTATGTTTACACACTTTTTGCATTGCTATAGTGACATTACTAACATTTCAGGCTTCCTATCCTTAGTGCTTAATACGATGACGAGAATAAAAAGGGCGTGTGTCTCACGCAGACATCCATCAGGGTAGGAAGCAGAAAAAGCACCCAATGACGGTATTTTCTTAATTTAACGATAGAAAGACATCGTTGGCCGCTGCCCTTAAGCCTTTCGGAGTCACCTGCCCGGAGGCAGCGGGGGCGGAGGGGTCCCCTTGTGCCGAGGGCTTTGCCATCACCCCGGGCTGCCCCCGCAGTGCCCGGGCCGTCTCCTCCAGGGCTCAGCGTGCCCGCGGCGCAGCCAAACCTGTCCTTCCCCCACTGCCTCCTCTCCTCTCCTCTCCTCTCCTCTCCTCTCCTCTCCTGCCGCGGGTCAGGAGGGAGAAAAAAAACCTACGTGTTTTCTACAGAGTTGGCTCTGAGACCGAGTTTAGACCAGAAGTTGTGGGGCCTCTTACTTTTTCTTTTTTTCCATCCTTGGCTCTGTTTCTTTCCCAGGTACATGTTTTTTCTCCGAGGCGTCGGAGACTTCCATGTCCAGTGCAGCTCCCCAGGTGCGGGACGGCCGCGGGCTGTGGCCCTGGCCCCGCTGCCCGTGAGGTCCCTTCGGCTGAGCAGTCCTGCCTTCCAGTTCGTGCCCACCACTGGCCTGGGATGCTCGCCGGCCGCATGGCGTTGGGATGCCCTCGGGATATCCCCCTGTCAGCATCTCCGACGGCTCCTGAGCCTCTGTCAGGGTTTGCTCCGCGGCGGCTGCCAGGCGGAGGGCAGACAGAAGTGGGGATTTGGGGCCGGGCTCCGTAGGGAATCGGCAGACGGAGGGTTGTATTTGTGGCCGAAAACGAGTTTGTGAGTGTGTCGGGAGTCTCCAGTGAGTCACGGTGCCGGCGGGCCGGCCACTCCCGCCGCTGCCCCGCCGCCTCCCGCACGGAGCGGAACGGCTTCCTGCAATGTGAATGCAATTACCCCGCTGGTGTTTGATGTCTCTCCCCTCGCTCTCCCTCCGCTGCCTCGATGTGTCGTAAAATAGAAGCGGAATGAAAGGCAGGCTTTATCGCTCGCACCCCTAACCTCTGCTCCTTTTTGCTTTTAAGGGCCGCGGTTTTTGGAGCTCGGACCTTTGCGGGGGGCTGTTGACCCGCAGCGCTGCGGGCAGAGGTGGCTTTGGGCGGGGGCATTCGTGCTCCCTTCTCCGCGTCAAAAAAAAAGCGGTGCTGAACAGATCGCTCAGTTCTTGACACCTTCCTAAGAGATCAGACGGCATCGCTGGGGGTAAGGGAATTCTTGGTCAATATCTGTCTCTGGCTGATGTTTATATATATGTATATATATAATACATTATACATTTTTATGATTTATAACCATACACATAAACCCGCGTGTGTGTATATTTATGTGTGTGTATTTAAAATAGTGTTTCAGCCATGTTCTGTTCAGGTGTTTAGGTATAAAAAGAAAGCAAATAAAGGCTGTATTAATCTCTGCAGCAAACAGTCCTGAGCCACCAAAATGCAAAAACAGTTCCTAGAAAGCAGTGTTGCTTTTTTGTTTTTCCAAAACTCCTTCAGAGGAGCAGAGGTGGTGGGATGGTTGGCGTACCTACTTAGAAGCAATAATAAAACAGGAAAACAAAATAACTAACAAACAAACAATCCCCATAAAGTAAAGATCAACCAGAAGATGATTGCACCCCCTCTAAACCTCTGTGTAACACCTTCCTTTCCTGCTCCTTTTTTGGACAGGCGAGGGGGCCTCTCACCTTTCTGGAGAGCCACCCAAACTCTCCTGCCCGGGCATCGCTCGTCCCTCTAGGGTTTTCCAGGTCCCTACTCCGGCTCCGCCATCCTCAAAAAGTGTCGGGTGCGCAGCACGACCCAGGGGTGGTGGGTTATGCCCCGCTGAGGCTCGCAGGGACAAGCGGAGGGGACTTTTCAGAGAGGTGTCCCTATCAGCCCCCACGCCTGGATGGAGGTCCCATGCGCACCTCACAGGGATAGCCTTTTTTGGGTGGCCTCTGCGGCAGAGAACACGGAAAGGACAAGGCAGTGGGAAACTTTTTCTTGCAGGTAGAAAACCCTAAAGCCCCTCAAATGTGAGTTAAATAGCATTTGAGTGCATCAACACTTTGTGGATTCCTCCCTGGATTTGCAGTAAATTTTACCGGGTCCCTGAAGACGGGGAAACAGAGCAAATTATTCTTCTCTCCAGTATATTATCTTTATAAACCCAGTCCAGCTGAATTCTTCACCACCAGTGATACTGGGAGAGAACTTTTCCCCTTTCAAGGGCGCTGCACAACCCATGCTGCGTCCCATGAATGTGTTCATTATTCACAGATAGTCACTAAGTGCTTTGGATGGAAACTTCCAGCCTGTGGCATGTCCTGACTGTCCGCGATGCCTATTTATTGCTCGTTAGAGATGCCATACAACTCGCAGCATGAATAGCATCGCTTAAGAGCTGCCTTCTTGCTAAGTGAGGGCTATTTTAACCCACGATAAATTATCGACCTGGAGAATGTCCTTGAGTACCCAAATATATTAACTAAGAACACAGTTCGAGGATGATTTTGGGGAATATCTATTTCCCTTGTGTTAAAATTCCAGGGCCCTTTCAGAAATGTTTAATTGTTTGACTGGAGATGGGGAGAGGGGGAGAAAATAAACCATCAGCAAATCATATGAGATCCTAAAATAAAAAATTAGTCCTTGCAGAAAAAGAGATAACAATTATAATACAATCCAGTTTTAAAGTGACTTTTCTAGAAAGGTCTTTGGCATTGATTTCCTTATACAGTTTTAACTTTTTTTTTTTTTTTAATGTACAGTGAGAAAATGCATGGTTTTATTGGTACTGGTTAGGGTCAGCCACAGGAGAATTATGGAGGTCATGTGAAATAGGTGCCAATAAAGCTTTTATTATTGTTATACAGACAAAAGAGCATTATGGAAAGAGATCCTTACCAGACCTAACCATGGATATTTTGTTCTGTTAACAATCACGTTAGAAAATACAGAGACACTGTAAAAAAAAAGCCCTGACTTTTCAAAGCTTTTCAGAACATTAACCTATTATCAAGTTTTTTGGGATTATTTTCCCCCAGAAAATTAAGGTTTCCTGAAATGAGGCACTGCACACAACTCGTTATTTCACCTAAATCAAAAGAGCTAGGGAACTAAAAAATAAATCTTGCACTGTCACAAGAGAATATAACTCTCAATTTTGAAATAACATTTAAAATTTGATTTTTGTGTCTGCAACACAAGAAAAAAATCAAGTTGTTTTTTGAATAACAAGGTAGTCTTTCATTTGTTTGTATGTATCCACTGTTTGAATCTGAAGATTTTCCACCAAAACTTGAAGCTGAGGATTCAGAAGTAAACATTAAAATGCTGTTCCCCTTCCTTTATCCAGTCTTGAGTTATTTTAGCAGAGCACTAAACTCTGTCGAGGACTGTAATGAATGTCCACATGTGTTGATAGATTGGATTCTCAGATCAAACTTCAAAAACTGTTGGAGCTTAGCGAATTTCGTAAAAACTCATACTTTCTTAAATCTGATTGACTCAGGAGTTTTAGATTAATTCCAGAGCCAATTTCAATCAAAGAAAGTATTAAGAACTTACAGTACAAAACATCCTTTGTACTCTTGCAGTTGTGTAAAAGGAAAATTGATGCATGGATCAAAGTTAGCCCCCAAATATTATTAACATTGGAGTAAAAATCATGCTAGCTTTTCCACTTCGATAGTAAAGTGTTTCAAACTGTGTATATGCTATGCAAAAATTCGAATGTTCAAGGAAAAATGTGAGAATTACATGAAGCTTTATTATATTAAAAATCACATGTATTTATGATTAATATTAATAAGATGCAAGTGGGCTCTGCATAGATAGAAAACAGAAAGCATCTCCTTTCCACTGACTTTTGAGTCATTCATCATAAAGGAGGACAACTATTCAACCTTTAAAACTGTCATTAGATCAAGGAAAGTGTTTTCCCTTGTCGTGTGAAAATTATGCTTCTCTAAATCATACTTAAGTAAAGCATACATTTTCCACCTCCAAACAAAAACTCTTTCACCAATGATATATTTGCAAATGTAAAGCCATAATTTTTTTCAGTAAGTCCAGAAATAATCTTTGTAGAAATCCATGAGTAGTTAGAATTTATGTGAGTCACTAAATGGGGATGAATGTAATTTTCAAATGGTTCTGTAATAGATTATAAATGGCTTGCAATGCTCCAGCATGTGTGGAGATACATATCTGGAGACATATACAGTTACATACATATGAATATGCTTATTATGGTATACAAAAATTACATTTTCATACAGCGTGAAAATAGTGTTGAAATGCCTTTAGAAAGGATTGAACCTAGTCAAAATTAATATTGTAATGAACTCAGAACCTAATGTAAATCCATGGAAACCCCAAATGCATTCACTTTCTTGTTCTGAATGATTTTGTTATCAATTCTGATTAGTCCTAGAAAACCCTGAAGCAGTAGGAAGGCTGGGTCAAGCACAGAGTGAACTCGGTGGTAAAGCTCTGTTTGCTTTCTCTGGTCGAGCAGCACTGGGAAGTGCTATCTTCCCCAGGATCTCAGTGGGGCTCGGCAGGAAACCCAACCATATCAGCTCCTTCTCATAAGATTCCCCTTTGACTTCCCAAACTCCTTGAGTTGTGTTAGGATGGCGCGAGCCAGTTCCCACAGTAATTCATTATGAAACCTGAGCACCTCAGCTCACATTCTGCCCTCGCCAGGACATGAGAAGTCAACCCAGAAATTTACACAAGCCTCTGGCTATGAATAATAAAATCTACACTGCAGTTAAATGAAATTGGAGCAATAAGTGGCCTTGCTGCAGGAAAATTTCCATATTAGACTTCGTAAATGCATGTCTTGCCCAGAGGAAGCTAAAATTCTGCGTAAATGGAGACAGTACTGGAGGAGAGGGTGAGGAGAGCTGAAGGTGCAGCTTAGTTGTCTGCCATCCTGACTGAGTGGGAAGAGGTGCCAATGTCCCTTTTATGTCCTTCCCTCATGCAAAATTGTCCCCCCACATCTGCTGGAGGAGGGTAATTAAACTAAGTGGTGACTTCTATGTTTAACCTTTTCATCCTGTGTTCCTCTTAAATAAAGAGCATATCTAGCCAACATTTTCCACAGGTTTAGGGGGCGGCCATCATTCAGGAAAGGTCAGGTGAATGGCTTTGCATGGCCCCTTCCAGCCATTCCTTCCATCTTGGGGAAGATTTTTTGGTGCTCCACGACAACACATACCACGGTGCAGAGGCATGAGGGGCAGCTCTGCAGAGAAGATGCAGAAAACTGAATTCTGTGAGGGGAAGAGCTCAGCTGGAGGCGGGACTGCTCTCTTTAGCCAGCACGCTGTGGTGGTGTGGCCTCTCCACTCCAGGTCACAGACAATTTGGTTTTGCCTTGAGCATTTGCCCAAATGCTCCAAGCTCAAGGCTTGGCATTCTTGTCTGAGTGTGCACGGGCAAGTTAAAAAGGATCATGGCACAGGCTTGGGCATGTGTTTGCTCACAGTCTCCACTGTAAACTTACTCCCTGGAGGTTTTTGGCCTATCAGTCCCCTTTCAGTCTGTGTCAGGGCATTTAGAGAGTAATAAAGTCCATAGACTGCTCCTGGTAGATATCAAACCACCTTCTTTTGGCAGGGAAGAACCAAGCCAGGTCACACCATTTGCACTTAGGACTAGAGGATGGAGCCAGCAGGGTTCCACCTGAAGCCCCCAAACCCCTGTTGTGCATCTGCCAAGGGACCACAGTTTCCTTAGCGGGAAGAAGAGGTGGCCTTTCACCACGGTGTGCAGTTATGGTAGTTTGTGTAGGTGATAAGTACTTTGCAAAGGAGAGTATTCCTTGCCCACACTTCCTCCTCTCCCCTGCCAGCATCCTTGCAAAAGTCTGGCAAACACCAGCCCTTTAGCAGTATTTATAGCTGTATCTCTATCTGATGAGCCACTCAGAAAGTAGGTTAACTCAAAACATACCACTTTGCTGCTTGAAAATACAGATGTGAAGGGATATCTGGTTCTAATATACAGATCACCTTATGGTGTGGCAGGTTTCAGTTTCCACAATAGAGAGTGCATTTGTGCTAGGAGTGATTTAAGCCATTTGGGACCTTCAAAAGCAGAAAGCCTTCATGAACCTTATTGGAAATGACTACACTTGGTGAAAAAAAAAAAAGAAGAGAAGCTAGAGGGGTGATCCAAGATCACACACATCTAAAGAGTGGAGGAAACCTTTTCAAATGTTGCTTTCTCACAGAACATGCCTAAGATAAGTGTTTGAGAAGTATCTCCATTCTTTTGTTGAGCTATGAAGTCCTGTTAATGCTAACTGAACTATCATTTCATTGCAAAAGGCCACCAGATTTAGTAAAGAACAGTCAGCTTATTAAATATTAGCACTATCAATCATATTTTCTACTGCGTTTTCCATTTTGCATTTCCCCTTTTGCTGAGGGAGGCAATGAGGAGGACAGCAAAGCAGGTTTTTCCTTTCAGATACACCTGGTGGATTTGAGCTCTGATATTTCTCTTTCCCTCAATACATGGAAATCCCTTAGGAGGAGCAAAATATCTGCATAAAGATTGTCTGTACAGATTGGAAAGAAGGATTTTGCCCTTGGGTCCAAAAGCTGGAATGTTTTCTGCAGATCATAGACTCCATAAAACATATGTACTTAATAAATAAGCAAACAAGCTTGTGCTTAAGTGAGGCTTCCATGCAGTAAAGGAGAACAACATTTGACAAGTTGGGGTCGAAGGGTTGACACTTACATCCCTTGTATCCCAGAGCCACTTTTTTTCAGATATCCACATTTCAGGTTCACAGCAACTGTGCTTTCAAGGTGCACAAGAGGAACTTTTCAGAAGCTTCTACCAGGTGATCTGAAATGGTGCTTCCTCAGAGATCTGAATGACCCCATGCAGAAAATGCATGGAGTATGCTTGCCTTGTCAAAGGGGGAACCAAATGAGCTGGGAAGTCTTTCCCTCCTTCCCATCTACCTTCTCACTGCCCGCACAGGTCAGCAGGGAAAAGAGCAGAGGGGAAGCAGCTGGAATGATGCCAGCACCTGGGGCTTTTGGCAGCCCTCTGCAGCAGGAGCTTGGGGTCTTCTGTGGAGCTGTCAGCAGGTAAAACACTCTGCTGCGTTTCTCAGAGCTGCTGAAACATGATGTGCTCTGTCTCCACCTTTGGCAGAGCTCTCCTGACCCTGCCTTGCTCCTTGCTTAGGGTGAGGCAGATTGGATCCCCTTGGCAGCCCTGACAGGTCACCCAGGCTTGGTCAGGCCCGAGGAGCTGTCCTCTTACATTTAGCGAGAGGGAAAAAATCCCACCAGCTGCTTGCAATTGCTAAGACACCAAGCACAGATCTTGCTTTCACAACTGACCCTTTGACAGCCGTGATAGCCAGACTTGGCAAGATCTTATCAGTTTTGTCTGTGGGGCCAGAGGCCTGGCCACCTCCAGGGCTCCACACCGAGTCTGCACAGGGTTTGCTGGGATGGAGGACGCGTGTGTTAAAAAAGGTGGGCTCTCCACAGCAGCAGCACTTCATCCCAGTGCCTCCTGCTCCCCACTCGGGGCAGGGGCTGCACAGAAGTCAGATGTCAAGTCTGATAGATTATCTCGACTTCCACTGTGCAGAGAAGCAAGGGGGACACCTGTAGAGGGTCATCAGTTTCCCCTCTCCGTGCATCCCTGCCTGGCAGGGATGATGGCTGCTGCAAGTGCTGCCAAAATTGCTGAACAGGACATTGACATTAAACCAAACACCTGTCTTCTAGCTCTTTGGTGCAGGTTGAAGAGAAGCCCACTTTTAGTTCTTCATTTTCTGGTTGTTTTTGTCTTGTTTGGCCAGAATAATCCTTCCCCCTTCCTCCGTTTGTGCATTTTAGTGTGAAGAGCAGCAGAAGCAGACCAAGGACCTGACTCATCACTCCACCTTTAGCTTATCCTTAAAAATGTATGTACATAGCCTCAAAACTATGTCAGTGCAAAGCTGCATGGCAGCCATTCCCTTGCATAAAAGGCAAGTTTTGTGTGATTTTGACCAAATTATTACATGGTACAGTGAAGTCAAAGTAAAGTTCAGTTGAGGATAAAAAACACACTAGATTAAATTTGCTTGGATTTGTAGTCCTTTTAGTCCACAGGGATAAAAAACAATTGATTCGTCTGGGACTCTTCATTTCCACCATAATTTAAGTTGTTTTATTAAATGTAACAACTATACTATTCTGAGTTAACTACATTTGGTTATGTGTTCAATTCAGCAAAAAAAAATTGGTGTGACAATGAAATATTTCCCTGGACTTTTTTTTGTGTTCATCCAGGAAGTCTTGTGGGCACCCACCCCTGAGATCAACAGAGAATTAAAAAGAGACTATGATTCAGAGTCAAAAAGAGCAAGCATCTTTTTACCTGATGCTGGGTTGTTGCTTTCTATATTGTGCTGAAATTCAAAGTGTTCCTACACACAGGTTTTCCCTTTGCATATATCTACTAATGCCAATTTAAAACCAAAACAAAACAAAAAACCAAAATCCACTGAGACCTGAATCAAAGAAGAGATATCTTAGCCTTATGAAGTATAAATTAAAATGCAGGTTATCCCTGAGAAATATGAGTCTGAGGAATTTGAACTACTTTTTTCTATAAGGACGAAATCCAATGATGGATGGGAAGGATTAATGAGGATTTTAGAAGTACCTTCATCTTGCTGATTCTAAGGAACTAACACACAGTATTAAGAGAGCTTTGGGAACCTTTCTGACACCTAACAAGGACTTATAAATTCTTCAGTTTAAATTTAAATTCAAATGATTAATATTCCAGATTAGTTTGCTACTACCAATTTTGCAAACTCTAATAAATGCCAGTTACTGTACCTGTACCTAATCAGTTATTAATCAGGATAGATAGATGCAGATTATTTAAAATTCTACCACAATCAGCAAGATTAAGAAAAGAATCATAAAAACCTCAAGGTTGTCTTTCACAGAGTGTCAGTCTGGGGAAATTTTTGACTGGTACATAAGTTTATATATGGTTTCCATTTAACAAGAGTGGTTTGGATCTGAATGAAATCTGAGGAAAGAAATTACAAAGCTGTGCCTTTCCTTGAGCTGGAATCTTCTGGATCTGACCTTTTTCAAGGTAGTGATTTTGACCATAGGCCACATGTTCTTTGTTTTGGACTTATTTCTATTCTGCAGTCTTATCTGATGTTTCTTCCACGTGCACTTTTAGCCAGCCCTCCTTGGTATGAAAGAGAACACTTGCAAGGCAACGTACGGGAATAAATTTTTGCTAGTGGGAATCAGCCTTTTGCATCTTTTCCTTGTGTAAATTAAGTCAATAAGAAAAGTGTCTTGTCATTCTGCACTAATTTTAAAAGTGCATAAAATATTTCTCTCCCCACTGCTTTAGTTTCCTCTTCTAATCTCCTTTCAAAATGTGTGCCTGTACTTCCTTGAAGCTGCAATTAACGTAAGCAAAACATAGGTGAAAATAAGATGACACAGAGGAACATCTTTGCTAATCCTTGACTGGAGACATGATGTGCAGATACCTTTTAATTGCTTTAAGACCAGGGCAGGGTTTGGTGTAACTGAAGACCAAATGGACCTTTTCACAGTGCACCTCAAGGCTGCATCCCTCCCCTGACCAAGCACAGACCTCTGCAAAGTGCTCTCAACACAGCCTGATGGGTGTGTTTTTTCTCATTTCTCACTAAAAGTTTATTCAAAGTGAAGCACAGGTGAGATCCATGGTGTAAAACAACTCCAAAATAGTTCTGGTGCTGCAGAACCCCTTGGGCTGTTTGCAGGTGTTGTGAGAGCACAGTGCAGGTAACCCATGTCAGACAAAACCCACTGCTGAGGTCCAGGTGGATTAAGAGTTTCTTCTGGCAGTTCTGCATTGCACAATCCAAATGTACACTAAACTTAGATCTGTACTTCTGCCAAGTCGCAGTTTATAAATAAAAGGCTTCAGAGTAAGCCAATTTTCCTACTTAGTTTTAATAGCTAATACTCTGAAAACCTCAAGGCTAATTAAACTGTTCATTGTCCTGCTGCATTTAATTATTCAGATATTGATCTAACATCTTAGCACACAAGACAAAATAGTGACACATTTTATATTTGGAAATGGAAAAAATAGGAAGCAGACCTGCTTTGAAAATCATTTAGCAGTTAATAACTGAGCTCAAAGAGCAGTTTCCCAGTGTTGATTTATTTCATGAGCCACATAGACTTTTCGTCTACTTTAAAAAAAAATGAAAAAAGAAGAAAAAGAAGGGGAAAAAAGTAGAAAGAACCCTCACAAAAAGAATCCCAAACGAACAAGCCAAACCCTACAGAACTACCCATAAAGCCTGCCTCAAATTTCACATCTAGCTGAAAAAATACCCTACACAGTGAATTGCCAAATCCATGTGTCTCTACAAAGATGGACACAAGGAATTTGTAAAATCAGAACAGCACAGGGCAATCCTGTGTTCAATTCTGATCCTCCCTAAGACCTTGGACTAATAAATGTTTAGCTTGCCTTGTTCCTCCACTGCCTGCAAACTGAGCCTCATATATTTCCCTCTTTTACTGTTGTCTTGATTTAGGTCCCCATCTTTCTGATGTGGAACTTGGTCTTTCTGGGTACTTAGCCTTGGGACTGAAATGGAACCCACACAATACAGAACAAGCTGTTCTATAAAGACAATCTTGTCAAGGTTCTTTTTTTAAAAGAATGAGTTTGTGTTCCTCCTTAGGTTTTTCTTCTTTCTTTTTTTTTTTTTTTTTTTTTTTCCTCCCCATTTGAATGCCATGGAAATATCATCTCATTCGTAGGAAGCTTTCTCGTAACTTTTTTTGGAAAAGCTATTTTCTCCTTCCCAACCACAATCTGTGAAGCTTTTTGAGAATGAGAAACACAGATGTTCTGGGTCCACCAGAATTACTTCCACTTTTATTGTTACATAAAACAGAAAAAGAGAACCTGGGTTATTTGTAGTGGAAATAATCTATAATTTAGTCATTTACAGCTAACCTAGACACCATAATGTGCACAGAAACTTATGAATATTGCACACAGTCTGTCTCATCCACAAGACACGTTTAGCAGAGGCACTGTGCCCTAATAGTGCCTAATAAACTCCACGACTGTGAAGACAGTTCATCCTGACATGTCCAGAACATCGTTAAGTTGATTAAAAGTAGCTACTTAGTGTGTTTTGATATTCCCAAAGTCATCCAAGATATTTACACAGGACTTCAGTTATGACCCAGGAATTTTGGGGGACTCACGTGGTGCTGGAGCAGGGCCATTTAATGCTACATGGCTTGAGTGATACCAGACACACTGCTCTGTGAACTGATTCCCACCTGCAAAGACTGTGTGACAAATGGCATTATTAATGTCCAGGTTTGTGGGTTTCTTGCGTTGTTTTGGTTTTTGTTTGGTTTTTTTGTTTGTTTGGTTGGTTTGGTTTTTTTGTTTTGTTTTGTTTTGTTTTATTTTTTTTTCCCAGAGGACACACTGAAAAAAGCAAAGTTATTTGCCAAAATATAGGCAACTATTCCCGCTGGATTTGATTTGGCCTGCGGAATGTAAGCCCTACGGTCAGAAGATCCCTTGGAGGAGAGCTAATTCTCCTGCTGTGGAGCAAGAAAAAGACAACTGTCATAGAGCAATTCAGTTGCATTAGCTGTCCCTCCAGTGACACTTAGGCTGCCTTCAGCTTGCTTCTGGGGCACAAGTAAAAAAGGTAATGAAACTAGCAGAAGACAATGGGGTGCTCTTGACACCTCTGAAATGGAGATTTCACTTCAAGAGTAATGCAGATGACTGTCCCAGCTCTGGGGACATCCTCATCCAAGGCAGCACAGACCAGACACCGAGATGGGAGGGGAAAAGCTGAAGCTGCCACAGTGAGGGAGCACAGGATAGAGACACAGGCTGTAGGAAAGGCTTCCTGTGCCTTAATCCATGCCGAGGTTGTGCTTCCACTCTAGACTTTGATCTTGTAAACTGACAAGGTCATATGGCTTGTCATTAGATAGCTCTGGAATAGTATTTTTATTGGAAAGAAGTAGATCTAAAAATTTTAAAAGCAACATGTATCTCAGTACAATGGCTCAGCAGGGGATTGACTAAAAGCCTGACAAATGGGAGACATTGTTTTGTGCAAAAAATGCAGCGTGCTCTGCCTTGCACCAGGAGGAAACATGGATTTTCCTTGAACTGGATCGAACACCCTTTATAGGTAAAATATACATCCAGGAACAGCATATGGCATCTGCTCATTATTGCACAATTCACTGGGTGGTAACTCCTAAGATGTGTCTCCAACTCAGAGTAACTGACACCAGATAATACAGTTGGGATTAATCCAGGCCTTATGAAGTGTTCCAAAAACTCGGAGCTAATTACCAGGCTTGAGATTCCCAGATTGGCATGTGGTGTGAAAAAAATGTTCTGCAACTGAAGGGAAAGCATAAATTTTGCAAGGGTTTTATTTTGCCAGAAAACTTGCTTTCCTCTCCGATTATTTATTGTTAATCTCAGAGAAGTGTCTTACATGTGTCAGTGAGTTTCTTTTTGAATCTGCTAGTCCAGATCCTGGTGCCCTTTAAAAAATTACCTTATAAAAAACATCAGGAAAAAAAAAAAATCTGGTTTCCAGTCTGGCAAAGACAGCAGAATCGACTGTCATAAACTATAGCAGATCACTTTGCAGTTACATTGAAATCAAGTTTAATAACATTAAGGCTTGTACGTGATGGGAAATTCCACTTTAAATTCCTTCACCATCTGTTGCTTAAAAGTCAACCATGAGTATTTCCCTTCCATTTCTCCTTTCCTTAATGGTTAATGCACAGACACAAACTTTTAAAGGCTCTGCTCAGGGCGGGGTGTTGGAAGGGGAGCAGAAGGACCTTGGCTGTGCTGGAATGGGAGAATGGCATCTGCTGATAAGTATCAGGGACTGAAATTTCACTCACCAGAAACAGTTTTATCACAGTGAAATTGTTCAAGAACTGAGTTGGTTATTAAGCCTTTTCTCAATGGATCCCGCCTGCCTAGATTTTGGAATTATTGCTGGAATAATCTGCTGGAGAGTTGCAGAAATTTAGGTGAACCATTTGTTATTTATTTATTTATTTATTTGTTTGTTTGTTTCACGGTAGATCTCTTTACTGCAACTGTCCGAGCCCTTCCTTCTGCCATCTAAACAGCACCATCTTCAGGCACATTTAAAACCTATCCATTACCTAGCGGTGACCTAGCTGCTCCTCGTACTGGGAATGCTCTTTTTCTGATGCTGAAATTGCACATCTCCTCCTTCTGGTTTTTCCCTGGGCATTGTCTTTAAGTCTTGACGCTTGTCAAAATTACTCTATCACCCCAAGGTGCGACTACCAACCCCCTTCCAGCTGCACCCATTTTGTCTGTGTGATTGAATCTTTTCTCAAATGGACAGTTAAATTTTCTTTAAAGAGTTTTACCATTATACCTGTTTCATACTGTTTTATTTCTATCATTTACTGAGGATTTTTTTTTCCTGATCTCCTCCGTGGAAAGACCAAATCTCTTTTCATTGGTATGTTCAAACAATACATTTCCACTTTCTGTTTTCACCCTTGAAAGAGATGAAGAGATTTCTAGATCAACTCTATTTTGTTTTCTACTTGTCTCGAACGTATATTTTTAACACAAGTAAAATCCAGTAAAGTCAAAAGAAATACATGAGTTATTAGGCTCTAGCAATTATGTTTGTTTCATATATAAACAAAACAAGTCTCGGCTTGGTGAATATTAAAACCACAGGAAAATGCAGTTAGAGAAACTCAGTACATTTATAATGCCATCCTAACCACCTACTGTTATTTCCCCCAACAAAATGCCATTTGCATGGTTTGTTTATTCCTCGATTTTTTTTTTTTTTTTTCTTATAATAGTCCAAAGGCAAACAAACAGAAAAAATCTACACAGCAGGTCTGTGTTCAGCCACTGTGCAGTTTTCTGAAGCTGTTGGAAGATGAAGCAGAGACAGGCAGAGCCTCATCCCCTTCAACCCACCGCCCACCCGTGGTCTCTGTGCAAGGCGGGTTGTAAAGAGATTTATTTAGTTCTTTATAGCAATGTTTGGCCTCTAAGACTTAAACACAGCAACTGCTTCTGCCCTTTGCTTGACAGCTGGTAAATGCAGCGGAGATGCAGTCCCTCTTTCCTGCCCTCTCCTTGCAAAGAGGAGGATAGTGCTTAACTTCAAGGAGGGTGTTCACATCCAGCACTGCCTCCGCTGAGTTTCCCCCGACTCCGTGGGATCTCTCCACCTGTGTCTTGTAGCACCGATAGAGAAAGCACAAGTTCTGCTGCCTTTGCTCCGTTAGAGAGACCAACGACGCGGTGACACTTGAGGTTTTCGTTAGTCTTTATTTGGGAAAGAAAAATTCCTCGGTACTAAAACAGCTGGATTCGCCAATTTTTCTGGTTTACTGCGAGAGATAATTTTGTCGAAGTTTTCACGTGGTAATTATGGTTAACCTCTGCGCGTCGTCTGCAGGAAATGCTGCAGCAGGGTTCCAGCTCGAGTTACCGAATGAGAGGAGAGAGCAGATGCGCCGGGGGCCTGTCCCGGTGTCCCCGTGTGTTGGTGTCCCCGTGTCCCGGACGGGGCCCCGGGGCGCGTCAGTGGCGGTGGGTGTGTGACCCAGCCGTGCAGCTCCTCAGACACCGCATTTCTCTCGAGAAACACGGGTTATTCCTCACCCCTGCTCGGCCTCCTTCTGCCCGCAGAGCCGCCCCGGCGCCGAAAACCGGGACGGGGCACACGGAGCTCGGGCGGGCGCCGCTTTTCCCCGGGGGAAGCGGGAGGGAGATGGGAAAGAGTCTCGGCCCCTCGGAGGTGCGGAGGTCCGAGGCCGGGTAAACCATCCCCTGGAAGGCAGAGAACTGCCGTGCCTCATCCCCTTGGGTCCGGGGGGAAAGGGCTGTGCTGAGGGATGAAACTTGGCGTCAAAGAGAGGCGGCAAGGTTGTCCCCCACCCTGGATAGGAACTACACTGTTCATAACAGAGAGGCTTTGCGATGTCTTACAGCCAATGATAAAATTCTTGTGTCCTACTTTTGGGCGAGAGGTCGCCTTTGTGGGTTAATTTAAGGAGACGGAAGAAGCTGCGGTACCGGCCGGGAGGGGAAGGGTGGGAAAGTACCGAGGCCACGCTGGAGGTGCCGGCCGAGGGCAGGGGGACAGCGCTCAGCCCGTCTCCAGGGCCACGCGGGTCCGTCTCCGCCCCGTGGGTCCGGCCCGGTTCGGCGGCCGCAGGTTCCGCAGCTCCCGCAGTCCCGTCCGTCCCCAGGCCTGGGCTCAGCTCCGAGCGGGGAGCAGGGACCCCACGGCTGCGTCCCGACATGTCGTGGCCTTCCCCCACCAGGGGAGCGACCGTCCCCTGGGCGGGCAGATCCCCCTGGCAATGTGGTCCCCTAACAGGCCCCGGAGCGCCTGCGGCTCCCCCTCACTCCTCCAAGGGCACCGGGAGTTCGGGGGGCTGCGCCCGCGACCCTTTCCACTCCTGAGAATAAGCAGAGACAAAGGAAAAGTTCCTTTTCTTCTTCTCCTCTCCTCTCCTCTCCTCTCCTCTCCTCTCCTCTTTTTCCTTCCTTTTTTATTTCTTTTTTTTTGTCCAGTTTTGTCTCTTTTTGACTGATTTTTTCACTTTTTGAGTTAAACACGTTTTTCAACTTCATTTCGTTTTTCCAGACCCTCTGGGCCCGGGAGCCCAGGTGCCACGGCCTCGCTGAGGAAGCAGCAGTGAGGGGCTCGCACCTTTCCCTACGCCTCTGCGGGGCACAGCCCGGGCCGCCCCCTTGGAAAAGCGGGACCAGCGCAGCCGGGTCCTCTGCGGAGAGGCGAGGAAGCATGGAAGACAGAGAATTAAATTTCTGCCCACCCAAAGCAGCTTCTCTTCACAGCTGGGAGGTGAATTCGATCAGTCCCCAGCGCCCCCAGGCCAGCCGGGCACCCCCGGCCCGGGGACCCCGTCCCGGCGGCCCCACAGCCCCGGTGGGGTGCGGAGCCGGAGCCGCGGGGCCGGGGTGAGGAGCAACCGAGCCCCGACCCGCCGGGGGCTCTCCGTTCGATCGCCTTCCCTCGGCCCCCGATAAAATGATGGTCATTTTACAGGACACAGGTGGGGGTGAGGGTACCCTCACAGATCCCTCCTAAAGGAAGGAATAATTTTTCTTCAGGAATCTGTCTCCTTCCCTCCTTTAGCTTTATCCCAGAGCAGAAGGGTTTTTCGTTGGTGGTTTTTTTTTTTGTTTGTTTTGGTTTGGTTTGGTTTGGTTTGGTTTTGTTTTTTGGGGGGGCGTGTTTGTTTTGGTTTTTTGTTAGTTTTTGTTTTGGGGGTTTTTTGTTTGTGGTTTTTTTTGTTTGGTTGGTTTTTGTTTTTGTTTTTTTTTTCCTCCCCTATTTTTCCTTCGAAGTTATTTTTAGAGGTGTCTCTAAATGGCGCCTCTTTATTGGCTGTTCAGAAAATTTCCACAGTATTCAGTTTTGTTCAAATAATTTTTTTTTAAATTTTTTTTTCCTAACATCCCTTAGGAGAGGACCAAACACAGATTAGTCTTAAATTAAGTCACAAAAAATAGGTGGATATCCAAGATGAAAGATAAATTCCCGGCTACACGGGTGTCATGTAGGACGGCCTTGCACCCAGGTGTCCCCTACTCTTTTTCACATTTGAGTTTACAAACGTGGAGGTATTTTAAAGTCAGTTCTGATCCTTCTCTAGTATGCACATCCTCTGTCATTTCCCCGTTCTAGAGCCTTGCTCAGATCCAAGAAACTTCTACCTGCTTTCATTGTTGTTGTTGTGCCAAAAATCAATAGCAGGACAAGTGTATTTCTCTGAGAAAAACCCCACAGAGGAGTGTCCTGCTGCCTGTGAGCCATGATACAGCACCTGAGCCTGGGCACTGAACTCTCCGTGAAATGCCAATCACAGCTGAAGCGCTGCACACAGTTTGCAGCAGGTTTTCTCCTCTCACTTCTGCACTTACACTTTCTTGCTCTTTTCCTCATCAAGAAGACTCTGAAGAGCCCTTCTCCAGCTAAGCATGATTGTTACTACCCCACATTTAGGGTTTACCTGATTTACTTTGCTATCACTGCCCTTCATATCACTCCTCTGAATTTTTGTTTTCTTCATACCCAGAAGGGAAGGTGTTTGTGTCTGAACTCTGCTCCATCACATAATATTGTCAACAGAAACAATATTTTTAAAAAGAGACAGGTTTAAATAAAATGTATAAAGGATAAACAGAATAAAACATACACCAGATCCTTCCATTCTTGAAGGTAGGGTGTCTTTTGCCCTTTTTGAGGTCTTCTGAAGTCAGTAAGATGTTATTCTGAGTTGGCTTTTATCAGGAATCTCAGACACTTATTTCAGGATATTGCTGACAGAATTTCCTGCTTCACAGAAAACAAGCACCTAACTATAATTTCTGCAGCAACAGAGATGCTAATCTGACTCTTCTGTGCCAAATTCAGAATATCATTGTTGCTAAAGATTAACATTGTTTGTGCTTGTGCAACTTTGTGAGATACACACCGAAGGTCACTTTTCAGGTAGCCTGTAACCTCTGGTTGTTTCCTGGCAATGTGATAGGTTGTTAATGGGCCTTAATATTGGGGAGATGCAAATCTGTTCATATGCAGAACATCTTGGAGTTTTTGCCTTTCAGAGCTTTTCCAGTTCTGTAAGATATTTAGGCCTCTGAAATCAATTTTGGTTGCTTGGGAACTCATAAATACCACTGTGAAATCTTACCTAAAAAGTTCTTCAGCATGAGGAAATGCTGGAACTAACTTTGCAAATTTGTTCTCCATGATCGTGTTTTGGGAAAGTCAGACCTACAAGCAATTAGTATTAAGAACACATGAAAAAATTACAGAATACTGAAAGTCGTTGCCCAGGCTTTGGTTCTCCAAAACACAAACCACATGTCTTCAGGGTCTAGGTTTGAACATCAAGCTGAGTTAATTCAGATCTGATCCTACATGCAATTATGGATAATTTGCAGGACTAATTCCATGGCCCCACTAGCAGAACTGTATGTTTGTGGTATCTGCATCTTTTTGATGAGGAAAAGAAAATTAAGTGTAATGCAAAAACATTTGTATCACTCATTTGGATGAAAGTATCTATATGATGTGTGTGGCAACATTATTTCTGGTCATGAAATAATTTCTCCATCTTTTAAGAGACTTTCTCTCTTTTTTAAGAGATTTAGGATGCAGATGCTAAGCAGGGTTGGCCACACACTTTCTCTCGAACAGTCCAAGTGCCTGTCTCCTACCTTGGCCATATCACATCAGTCTTTACTTGCCCAGGGGCTGCTGAATAATCCAAATTCCCAATACAGAGAAAACAAGGTGTCTTGAGCTGTGGTGTGATCACACTCACTGAGTCTCTCTGGGGAATAGCTGCCCCAGATTTTCAGATTTTTTTTTTTTTTTTTTTTTTTTTTTTTTTTAAGGATTCCATTTTTTCTTCATAACCATTGTTCACAGGAGCCACATCCTTTAGTGCTGCAACTCATTTCCAGAGCACTGGTTCCCTCCCTGCTCATCTTTCCAAGGTACGTGCCTCACAGCTCCCAGCCTAATGGCATTTTGACATGCTGCTTGCAGAGTTGGGAAGCTTGGCTGCTCTCTTAATGATCAACAGGAAAGAGTCTACAGGATAACGGAAATCTGGAAAGCATGAGGGGTGAAAGATGTGCCTTTGTTTAAACTGGAAAAAAGAAAAGAAAAAAAAAAAAAGAGAAGGGGACAACAGCATTCTATATGCTACAAAGTTGCATATAGAGTTATATAGGCTACAAAGTTGCTGGTAATCACTTATGAGCGACTGAAGAAGAATGTGAAATCACTTAAATTTGAAGCAAAGAAAACTAGGATAAATATTAGAAACAGAGTCTGTTTCTTAAGACAGTATCCAAGAAAAGGGTTTGACAGAAATCCCAGGACTTGTGCTACAGAAATGCAGATCAGAAGAAATATCTCTAAGAGATTATTTAAAGTGATTTACTAAACTTTGATGCAGAGGGTGGAATGGTGGGAGAGTGGCCCAGGTGATTGAATGACTTCTTGACTTCTCTTTCAGTGATTCATTGCTACAAAACTACCTCACCCCCAAGGCAAGGCAACTCTTCAGCTGGCTGACAGCTGATGCAGGATGGAGATTAAACTCAGCTGAAGATTGATTGACTGTGGTGGTAGAAACACCTTGATTCGTGTGGAATTCAGGCTCTTAATTCACACCCAAACCACTGGCAGAGCCACTGCCTGAGCTTCAGTAGCTCAGTACCAAGTTCTTATCTGGCAGGCACTAACATGTCCATTTTGCTATGTTTTGAAGAAGTATCACAAGATTGGCCTCTTACCAAATCCATTCCATCTCTGTGAAGGATTATGGTTATTTCAGCACGAGCTGTATGGCAGTCAGAGATCAGAGTGGCACAGAAGGTGATTAGGCTATTAAGTTCACTAGCTTATTAAATAAAAATATTAATCTTTTCATTCTCCCCTTCGTTGTTTCATTTGAGTAATTGTTACCCAGGTTTTGGATATTGAAATTACTGCCTAAGAAATGGTCTCAGTGGAGCAGGAAGGATGCAAAATGGACCAACTAATAGGAGGAAGACCTGTGGGGCTTTTTTTTTAATTAACAGAACTACTGGGAGAAGAACTTGAAGTAGAAAGCACAGTACATTTTTTTCTAAATTCTGGTCACAGAGGTCCTTTTCATGGAAACAGAGAGGGGGGATCAGCTTCACTTTTTGGCTGCATTTGTTTGTTTTATTATGCTCTGGAATAGATTAGGAGTGCTCGTACAGCCAATTATGGCACGTCTGATGGGGCATGGCAATAAACAGGAGGGAGGTGGTAACGTTTTCTGTTTTCATATTTGTCTGCAGTGTAAGGGGGGGAATGTACACAAAGCAGAAGGTGGAATGGGTGGATGGTGAGGCAGAGAGAGGAAAAGAAAATTAGGACAGCAGATGTAATAAGGAGAGAGGGACAAAACAGTGACAGGTTGAAGTGCAGGAATCAAATAGGCTTGGAGTCATCGTGGAAAATCGCTACTTTATAATCTTGTGGTGAGTAGAAAGCAGCTGAAGAGAACGAGGTGAGGGAAGTGGGGATCTAAGTAAGAGAGGAAGCAGGCAGAGACATGGATCTGGCATGGGCATGGCTGGAGTTGGCACAGGAACATGGCAGGGTTTGCTCATAACAGGCCCTGGGCTTTCCTGCAAATGCTGCTCCAGGAGTCACAGCCCGTGTCTGTGTGTGGATTTTCGGCACCTCACAGCTAAGCCTTGGGCATGGTGGGTGGGGAAGGAGGAGGCTTAATGGGGATAAGCAGGAAGGAGATGAGGGCCCAAGTTAACAAATGACTCAGCTGTCAGCAACAGAGCCCTGAGG
Source organism: Sinosuthora webbiana (assembly GCA_013397395.1). NCBI lineage: Eukaryota > Metazoa > Chordata > Aves > Passeriformes > Sylviidae > Sinosuthora > Sinosuthora webbiana. The sequence goes on from VXBN01010717.1 coordinate 71,638, forward strand.
ACAGAGAGAGCAGTGTCACAGGACCCTTGCTGCCCCGCTCAGCCCTCGCCACGCATCTTCCCACCCTTTCCATGTAACACATCTGGCCAAGGAGCCTCAGTGCCGTCTCCTCATCCCTCCACCACTCACAACAGCAGAAATGAAGCCATCCCTGGCTGCTGCTGCTCTCCCTGGGAGGGTAGCAGAGCCAGTACTATTATTAATCTGCCCTATGAATAAAGCGTCAGGAGGAACCATCCCTGCCCTGGGGCGTCTCCAAGAAGTTGCAGTTCAGATGAGTACAGCACTGGGTATCTACCTCGCAAAAGTCAGGAGAAGCTGAACTAAATCTTGCCTGTCTGCAGGGATTAACCCACGAGGGATCCTCTTCCAGCAGAGTGCCAGACCTGCAGCCACAGCAGAGGGAAGGTGAAAGCTGCTATTACAAGCCTCCTCTGAAGATCGAGGTGCTTTTAATTTTAGTCTGGGAACTTTCCCCTCATTACCCTCCTGACAGGATGGGTGCAGACAGCATTAGGGATGCTGGGCTAGACACTGGCCCCAGAGGAATGTCCTCCACCTCCTTCTTCTCCTCCTCCTCCTCCTTTGCGGCAGCACCTCAGCACAGGGGGAGGCACAACAGCACTTCCAGTCAAACACCTTCCCTTGCAGGATTTCAATTTCTCCAACAAAGGCGGCTGCAGGAGGGCAGGAAGCCTCCATCCCATCCTCACCGCGGCTCCCCGCAGCCCTGTGAGTGAGTCTGGCTGGTGCCTTTTCCCAGGGCTAAAGGGGATCGCTGATTAAAGGGGCCTTCTGACCAGCTTTCCCCTAAAAGGAGCTTACAAAGCCCGTTTGTTTAACCTTTTCACAGCAGCTTGACCCTGTCATGAAGAACAAATCACTCCGAAACAATGTCGAAGTATGGGACTGACGGAGTTGCTCCCAGCCTCTTCCTCCTCTGGCACTGCAGCCCCGGGGATGAGCCCAGCCCTGGCGAGGAACAAGGACCCTTTTCTGCCTCCCACCAGCCCCACAGCTTCGAGCAGCAGCTGGGGATGTTGATCCCCACGGAGCGAGGGCTGGGTGTGGGTGACACTACCAGGGCAGCCTGCCTCTCCCTTCCCTGATAACAGCACGGGTCCTTGCCTCCAGTTTTTTCTCAATATTGGACCAACTTAGTGTATTGTTCATTTTTTTTTTTTTTCCCTGATCTTAAATCCTTCGGCCAAATTTTGGGTTTCTATTGCCTGTTTTGCACCTTTTGTGGGCTTCTCAGCAGTGAAACCAGAGGACAAATAAGAGGACTGGTTGAGTTTAGAAGTGAATATTTAAGGTTGTTTACATTGCTTGTTTTATGGATAGGGAAGGAACTGTTCAGTTAGAAATAACAATTAAAAGCTTATTGAGATTCTCAGATTTAAAACAATAGCTCTCTTTTCCCTTAATACAAATTATCAAAGCAAGAATGCATAAATTGGACAAAAGTTATTATAGTCCAGTATTTTCATGAAGTGATTTTCTACATGAACAGGAAAATGAATCTTAATTGCTTACCACAAAAATATCCTCCAGCGATGGTAGTACAATTAAGACTTTTTCTTTAAATAGCATGCAAGAAAATGCAGCACATATGGTGCCATTAGCAACTTCAAAACAGTATTTGGATATTCATTTAATTTAAAACAGCATGTGCTAACACAAAACTTAGCAGTAATAATGAATGTAAACTTGGGTAAGAAAGTAAACAATGCCATCTCTGTTGAGCGTGTAAGCCATTAGTCAAAATCAACACAACCAGATTTTGATAGCAAGTATAAGCACAAAATATTTTATAATAGCTATTTTTTAAATCTTGTTTTGTTTGGCTTTGATTTAAAAATAATAATAATTGTACAGAATTGTGTTTTATTGTAACTTTGTAACTTTACAAAGTTACATTGTAAAGTTTTATTGTAACTTTAACAGTAACTTTTCCTTTGTGAATACTGAACAAATAGGCAGCAGCAGAACAACCTAAATGTGTGAAATGAGAACTTGGATAACTTCACATTTCTGTTACAACAACAGAAATGTGTAACAACAGCAATGTGTAAATTTAAACACCACAGTGATACTTTGTGTTTTTACCTAGTGGCCTTCACTGCAGAACACAACAGACACAACCCAGCGTGCTGAGGGTGGCATACTCAATTTAAAGGTCCCATGGAAATTTCGATGTGTTAGTGTCCAGGTGCTTAAACAAAGATCCTCCCCATAAAGCAGACTAAGCTATTTAATCTCTGCCTTAATCCTGACACTTTTAAAGTCTGTAAGATGCTACTGAAATTAAGGTTGTTTATGTGTTGAGGATAACAAAACACAGGCCATTCCCACTTGTCCTTGCAGGGGTTTTCCATCTCAGTGAATTTTAGATAATGGTGCCAGCTGGGAGAAAAAATAGCTGTAGTGGCACTGGCCTAGGAGGTGTAAAATATCCACATTGAAACACTTCAGGAGAAACAAACAGGATGAGAGAATTTTGCAGGTTTCCTTCTTGTGGGGGAAGTTCCTTATTTTCACTGCCCCCTCCTCACAGCAGCTCCTGTGGGTCCTGGAAAACCCTGCAGAAATTCCTGCTCCTTGCTCCCTCTCGGAGCCTGCCCCCACTGCAGCTGCTGGGCTGTCCTTCTGTGCACAGCTGGGGAAGATAGCCGAGGTTCCAGGGAACGAGGCACAGCAAAAGACTAATTCTTGACCCTGATGGCAAATGAGTCACTGGTGGGCAAAGAGCTGTGCCTTCCTCGGCCAGGAGCCTCAACTGTGGATCCTGCCGTGGAGCACGGTGCCCAAGCCAGCCCTGCTTTGGGGAGCAGGGTCAATAAATTAGGAAATTACAAGGCAAAGAGGAAACATTTTCTTGGCAAGGAGAAATGCATCAAGCCACCCCGCAGTTAAAAGGGAAGAGGTTTTGTACGGCGCAGGAGAGGGCCATCAGTCTTGCTGGCATCTACGTCCTTCTTGCTGGAGCTGCTCCACTTTGTATGAATAATTAAATCATCTTTGGAGCAAGGACTTGACCCTGCATCTCTCGCATCCCAGGTGAGCACCCGAACAACTGGGCAATAGACTCAATCTCTTGCTCTTCTCTCCCCTGGCCCAATGAATATTTAATCGCCTGTACAAAGTGAAGCAGCTCCAGCAGGAGGGAACGAAAGCCAGGCACCTCACAAAAACTTTGTAGCTCCATGGCCCATCTTTTTTCCACCAGAGTTTGACGCCCTCGGAAAAAAGCCCTCAGTATGTTGGAGAGGGGGCAGTGTTGACTGGATGCTCCCCTCTAGCAGTCAGAGATGGTGGGAGGCAGGTTCTGTCTTCTCACCTTTCCCATCCATAACACGTACCCACCTCCATAATTTATTTTACAGCTGATGACACTGATGGCCACCCTTGATGTATTTGCCTAATGATTTAAAGTAGTCACCTGGGCAGGAGAAGAGCTGGACAGAACCTGCCCATCCCAGCAGACTGTACAGCTGCCAGGGCATGTGCTCCTGCTCAGGTTGGTGAGAGAGTCAAACAGAAGAAGTGTGATGGGTGGCACAGACCATGTGCCCACTGATGAGAGCTTATGTCTTGGAAAGGTTCAGTGCCTCACATGGCTGCTGCTTTCACACTCAGTGCCTTACTTTATCCACTGACGGATGCACAGAGCAATCCAACACATTCCAGCAGTAAAAAGGATAAGGAGGAGCTGCAGGGAATAAGAATGCAAAGAATAAGGTCATTCTGCCCAAGGCGCAATTTTTTTTTTTTTTTTTTTTTTTTTTTTTTTTTTTTTTATAATTCCACAGGAAACTAGGCCATCCAGTAAGGTTTTTAAAGCTAATGCAGATTTTTAAAAGAAAGCACAGTTGATGGGTTTTTTTTTAAAAATGTGCTGAGCTAGAAAAGATGCTACTCAGGTAATTCTGTAGCCCATCAAGGTCAGAGTGGAATGAGAAGTGCCTTCTATGTAGAATCGCTCCTAGACTCACATGGTCCTGAGTTGTCTCAGCAAACATTTTGTTAGAATTTTTTGCTTACAACAGGAATGAGGATTTAGAGAACAACTGTTTTTTGCAACTGCACCAGAAGTTCAACAGTGGGATTGCGTACTAAAAAGTGAGGAAGATATTTACCTATTTAAAAAAAGAAAATTGCTTGTAACATCCATTTTGCCATGATATTGCTGCATTTTTCCCAACAGATGTTCTTTCGGGAACATTTGGGTATCTATCATCACCTCAATGCAATACAAATCAAAACATTGTGTATTTACAAAAATAAAAATGAGATTTTTTTTGTTTAAAAATTATTACTACTCAAATAACTCAAATCTAGGGGTAATGAAGAGGGGCATTTATTCTATGTCTGGGCTTTATAATTAAGTCTCTGTGTTGGAAATAAGTCTCCCCAGGGTAGACAACAAGATTTAAGACCCTCCAGGCAGTGGTACTCCAGTTATCCTCTGGAAATCCCTCATTCTACAGCCTACAAGAAGTATCCCCTTGACATCATGCCCCAGGTGAGCTGTGAGCATTTGGCTCTCTACTCTCCAAATTTCCCAGTCCTGGCCATAGGCTGCAGACATGGAGCTGAGACACATGTGGTTCCCCACTCCTCCATCCCCAATTCGGATATTAGAAATTCGTCTCTGTTGTTTTAACAGAGATGTCTTGTCCAATTGTAAAATTAACCCCTGCCTACTGCAGAAGGGAGATTAAATCTGGGGAGTCATTGGGAAAGAACTGTCAGAGCAGGAATATCACCTCTCCATCAGCCCTACTGGCAGGTGGAGAAGAAAGCACAGGCACAAGGAGTTTTCTGGCTTCAGGAAGGGGCAATTTGCCAAGCACAGACTTGCATTGCTTGCAGTGAATTAAATTATCACTTGATTTTAGCATTCCAGACCAAACTTGCTGAGCCATGGTTTTTGCCCGTTTTTTCTGCAGTGAGACTCAGTCCTGTCTCCCAGCCTTGCCGACAGAGACGAGGGCAGGAAAGCGATGAGTCAAGAGCAATCAGATCAAGAGGGTCATTTCACGGACACACCAAAATGGCTGGGAGCACTTTGTGATCCTTTCCCTCTTCCAGCTGCAGGATGAGCTATCTTTGCTGAGTGTGTTTAAGATAACCTTGGAGAAGGGCTGTGAAAGGGCCTGGAAACAAAAATGGTGTTTCAGCTACTGCTGGGGATGGGAGACACGGGGGTAAATTATCCCTGCAGCCACAACCTCTTGTCACGGCCCTGCAGCACCACACCGTGCCAATACTCAGTGTTGTGAGACCTACCTGGCTGGCCAAGGGCTCAGCTTTTCCCTGTCATCCCTGATTCCCATTGCACAGTATTCCTCAGCCACACTGAGGACATGGATCTGTCATGCTGCACCTGTGAAAACCACGTTTATTTTATGTATTTGCCTGTGTGTGCTCTTTGCCTACTAAATTAGGAAGAAGGCTTTTTGAAATTGCCAAGTTTTGGTCACTCTCTGATCATATCTTCTGTTTCTGCACTCGTGGCTGCTGTCTGTGAGCCAAGGATTCCCTGCAAACTATTCCGTATTCTCCTGTCAAACTGATCTCTTGCTTGTGAAGAGTTCCCAGAGCAAACCTTCCTAAATGTTAATGCTCAGCCAAGGACAAGGCTAGTTTTAACACTATATAACTTAATTTAGAGTTTGTTGCTTTGCCTTCAAAAGGTGCTTTTAAGCTGTTGCCAGTGGCACCATCTCAGTTTGGTCAGGTCTTTGGGCAGTGCAACATTATTCTCCCTGTGCTCCAAAGTACCCTTCAAAAGTAGTGTTTATGATGAGTTATCACAGACAACAACACTTCCAAAATCTTATGTATCACAAGCAGAACCAAGAGAGGATAACTGCCTTGAAAAATCAACAGTCAAACCACGCTTGTGCCCAGAGAGAGATGACCTTCACAGGTGAAGAGGAAGGTGCACCCTGGGGCTTGGAGGCGGGAGGGTGATGAGGCAGAACATGAAGGGTATGTTGCACTCATGTTTCCAGATCCTTCCCAAGGCAGCAGAACAGGGAAGCTTAAGATCTACAAGGGGAGCACCAAGTAACACAGCAGAGCTGGACAGGAGACTGAGAGGCAGGCACAGCCAGGAAAACAGTGATAAATTAAATTTTCTCCTTATTAGCTCATTTATATTTCTCTCTCCTCTAGGTCTGTGCCCTACCCTGCTTTGGCTTTTTTTCTTCATCTTTACTTTCTCTTTCTGTCCTATATCCAGCTTTCCCTGATAACAGTCACAGCCTAAACCTCTCTGCTTCCTCTTCCCAGGGATGACACAAAACAATGTCAACAGATGGTGGTTTGTGTGTTTTCATGTGTTTTTCATACATGCACAAATTGATTCAAAGAGATACTTGGTGCACCCTTTGCTCTTCCCTCCTACCAGGGAAACACAGGCTGAAAGCAAAGCTCCTGAGGAGTCCTTATTCCTGCTGTTCTCCATAAAATCACACATAGCAAAACCTTCTATAACTCACTGGATTGGGGCCATATGCCTGGTGTTATGAAATATATGGAGGAAATACGTGCTTCTCAGCAGTGTGAGGAAAAGCCACTCAGCAGTTCCCATATTTTATGTATCTATATATTACTTTGAGCAATGCAGATGTATGTCTGTGTTTAGAAAAATCATCCTTATTTCAGCTGCCAGTGCCAGGAGAATACAGGACCGGGGAAGGGTTGCCTGTGTAGATGTGACTGGAAAGAAATTTTAATTTGTGATGCTGCTCCGGCACATAGGAATGGGATCTTGGTGTGTAAATGGGTGGTATCATCTCTGGGTGGGGGAATCACAATAACACAGCTAGAGCTTGCCTTATGCTGTGTTACAGATGAAGAGAAGGAAAAGACTAAAATTCTCTTCGGCTGAGATGTCGATACGTCACATATCTGCTAAGATAACTTGTACAATTTTATTATTACACAGCTCTTTTGATGAGGAAAACCTGATGAAATTTGTGAAGACTTTTTGTGTTGCCGTCAGGGACAAAAACCCGGCTGAGTCAGCACGGGGGGCGTCGGGCATTGTGGCTTTGCCTGAGAGACAATTCACACAACGGGCTGGTTAAGCCCCAGCTCCAACACGCCCTCTGCACGCAAAAAATAACACTTCAAGTGAGCTGAGTTCTAGAAAATGAAAACTAATTGCTGGGGTTAGAAGAATTCAGCCAGTCTCAAGCCATTAGGATCACGGCCGAGCAGGGAATGTCATGGAGCCAATTGGAGCAAAGCTGTCAGAGCTTTACCACGCTTAAGACCTAACCTTAGGCTGCTCTGCGATCACACGACCACGGCTCCAATATTTGCAGGAGAATGTTCTCCCCGTGCCCCAGCAGTGCTTCCCTCCACAGATGCAGCAATGAGTGCAAGGAATGCCGATTCCACAACACTCCTCCTCGCCAGTACGATAGGGACAGACAGGCCTGGCGGTTTAATTTGCCTATTTTTTTTTTTTTTTTTCTTCCTAGAGGAATAAAAACAACAAAAAGACAACCTAGCCTGTCGTGAGATTTCTGACTGATTGTGGAGTAATTCGGACAGAATGGAATAGAGCCTGCTCAGTGGTTCATGAACAGCACTTATCCGTACTCCATTATTTTCCCTTTAGTTTGCTTTACAAATTAGAAAAGGGCACCAGTGTCAAATTCTTGATGCAAGCCTCTGTGTGAAATGATAAGCTAAATCCTAAATTGAGGTCAAAGCTGTTCATGTGGTTCCTGCTGCTAATAAAAACGCTTTTCTTTGTTCCTGACTGCTAAGAATGCCTGCCCCATTTATAAACAAGATCTTATCCCAAAAGAGACACCTCTATGCAGATGTTAGGAAAAGTACCCTGCTTGAACAATAATCTCTACTTAAAAATATATTATGTTTTGTCAAGAAAAAAAGTAGCATGGTTTCACAGAGAGAAACGCATTTTTTCTAGCTACAATTCTGGTTTTGTCTTCATGCAGCATCTCAGTGTATTTTTCTGAGTGATTCACATTGTGAACAAATAATTGGCAACATCATAGAATTATTTTCTAATGATTTCACATACATTTCAGTTTAATTTCCATTCAGAGAGAGGCTGATTTTTCCCCCACAATTTCCTTTTTTGACACTCCTTTCTGAGTCCAAAATGAAACAAAGAAAATCATAAAGAAAAAGCAACGCTGTTGTGACTTCAAACCAGCTCTTGCTACCTGGAGAGCTCTGGCTAACAGGATATAACATCTGACACCATCACATCCTGCTGAGGGATGCTGCAGCACCTGGGAGAGTGATGTCCTACTTAGGCATGAGTTTTCATGGTCCCAAAGCTGTGTGGAAATGACTCAGGAGAGATTCGGCATCCCTCCCTGAAGAAAAACAGCACCTACCAGAGAGAGGGATGGGGTCACTTGTTGAAATTACAATCTTACCCTTAAAATCGTGACCATGAGTCACTCAATTTTATCATCTCCATACATCTTTCAAAGCCTTAATGTCTGAACCTGGCTTTTTCAGTGAGCTACCAACTTTTCTGTGTGCAGCTGTGTGGTATTCAGTGTCAGGAGAGAGCTGATTCCACCATCATCAAACCTGGACACCAGAAACCACTGTGGCTCTGCCTTCCTTGGTTCTGTCCCCTCTGCTGTCACTGTAAATGGACTGAAAGTTGGTTACTACAATCAAATAAATTCTCAAATACTGCAGAAAAATGAATCTTCAGGCTTTTTTTCCCTTCCCTGGGAGAAGGGAAATCAATTTACCTAAAACTACAAGAACTGCCACGGTGGGGTTACACAGCTCAAAGCAGTCACAGGAGACAGATAATTTGGAGACTGCGGTGTCCATTCCTTTTCTTCCTTTTTTCTTTTCTCTGTGCTAAGCCCTTGGTAACTACAGTGAGATGAATTAAAAGTGTCAGTTTGAAATGGTTGGAAACGGGTATAAATTGGAACTGTCTTTGCTGAGAAGCAGTGTGAGACGGGATCAGGGCTAGAGGCAAGGGAGATTTTGGAAGGACATCACGATGTGTATTTGCATGAGCATGCTTCACTACCAGGGAAGCAGAAGCACAAGCAGAGATGTGAAATCAAAGCAGGAGTGTTTCCTGTTGCTCTGTTTCCGTAAAATCATTTTCTAGTTAGATTTACAGGAATTCTAATAAAACAATTCAAATTTTATATGTATTTTTAATGAATATGCAGATGTAATGATATGAGGCAGTGCTCTCCTGCACTGCTTAGAAAAAATAATCCTCATCAGCTTTACATTGAAATAGCCTAAATACTTGTCCAAATACCCATACAGGGAGAGGGAGAGTAAGGATAAAGCAGGAAGGTGTTTGTGTGTCTGCCCCAGGAGCAGCTGAAAGGTTTGAAAGATGAGAAAAAAAGCAGAGTAAGGCCTACCTGAGGAGGTTAAAAAAAAGAAAAAAAAGGAAAAAAAAAAAGTGGGGAGGGAACAGAAACAATGATTTGAGTCCTTGTCCCTTTTCCATGGGGGCACACATTGTGCTCCAAAGGCAATGTCCTCCAAAGAAAGTCACTGAATTTACCCAAACGAGGCTTGCGAAACATTTGCCTGGTAAAATAATCTAGCAGCACAAACAGCTCAAAGTCTGGGCATTTCTGCCAGAAAGACAGCTAACACTTGTCCCCAGCTTTGACATGTCAGGAGCTCGCAGGGCTGGAGGTGACAGGCGTCTCAGAAAGGTCTGTTTTACCCAACTTTTCTTCAAGGAAGTCCCGGATTGATTCCCTGGAGAGAATATTTCACAGCTTTTGCAAGTGTTGCTGTCAAAACCAGCCATGAAATGGTATTGTTGAGTAAACAGCCCATTTCCTCTGCTGTAGTTACCGCTGCCCCTCTGCAGAGCTCCCGTCTGAGCAAGCACGGGGAGCTGGGGAGGGCAGCGCTGGCAGGAAAGCTCGGCAGAGCCCACACAGCCGGGCTCGCCTCAAACAGCTTGAGTTTCTTCACAAGTGAAGCTCCCCTCGCCTCCCGAGACTGCAGATGCCCTGCAGCGGTGCTGCCTGCTGCGCTGAAATCCCCGCGGGGGCTTGCGGAGGAGGAGAGCCAGCCGTGCTTTTAGCCACGTCTTCTGGGAGCAGCCCTTCTTTGGGGGGGTTGGAACTCAGTGGTCTTTAAGGGCTCCTTCAAAAACCATCCTGTGGTTCTCTGATGCCCTGCCCTCCCCTCTCTGCTGAGGCTTGGGCTAGATGTAATTGGTTTCGAAGATCGGGTTTAATGCTTTTTTAATACTGGTTAAGTGAGTGGGTTGGGATGTTAGTGTCGAAATGTCTTGAGGAGGGAAAGAATTCTGGATTTCCTGTTATTTGTCTTGCTTCACAGAATCCCTTTTTTTTTTTTTTTTTTAGAGAACAGATGGAATATTTTTGGTTTGTTGAACATTTTGTCATCACTATTCAGCACCAGCTAACCTGCCAAATGCTCTTGAAAAATACACAGTAATTGCAGTCTCTGGTCCTTCGTTTTACAAGGGCAACTTTGCTCCTTGGTTTCCATGAATAAAAAGAACTGTTTATTTTCCCTTTTTCATTTTTCTTTTTTTTTTTTCCTTCCCTGCCCTAAGATCCAAAGACCATTCTCTATTGATCTAAGTGGCAAAAACTCATTCAAAGTAAGATAGATGTTATTCTGCCAGAACAGGAAAACTCTTGGATGAAACCAGTAGAAACTGGAATTTCTGTACAGGGAAATCTACCCCCTTTGCCAACAGTGACCAACAGCCAAGGATAACTGTGATTTATTTTTTTTTCCAGTTGGAGGTGGGTGGTGGTTTCTATTAGCTTCTAAATGCAGAAATACAAGGAGATTTGGACCAGGGTCTCTGCTTGGTCCAATACACCTCTGTAAATGCACTTGTTTGCTTTCTGTCCTGCTGAAATTACTAGCTTGTGCTGGGCTGAGGCACCATTTCTATGGGGCAGAATTTCCTCCTCCTGTAGAAGAGCAGGCTGTCTTCCACCAGGTTGTAAAAAATGGACCTCACATGGATGACTTTGGTAGGACATTCCCCTGATGAATAACCATGGTGGTTAAAACCTGTTTTCTTTGANTTTTTTTTTTTTTTTTTTTTTTTTTTTTTTTTTTGGTAAATTATTCTTTTCAGATTCTTTTCTAATTCCTCTGTTTCCTGCTGCCTCCTTTTCAGAAACCTTCAAACAGTAAAATCCAACTCTGAACACAGATTTCAGCACCCTACATTCAGATACAAAGCACACTCTGCCTTTTATTCCCTCTTCTTGCTGAAAAGGGATAACACCTCTCTCATGCGTTTGAGTAGGATTTATATTGTAATATAGCCAGCATTGCTTTTTAGAAAATCTGACTACAGTTTGCCACCACTGAAATTACAGCAACAGAGAAGACTATCTTGTATTTTTTACTGCATTGTGACCCACACCGTGGCTGCCCATGTGTTTGTTACCTCTACCTCTGTACTGAATCTGCCCGAATTTGAGACCGTGAAGCCAGCAGAGAGTTGCAGAGTGGCTGTCAGTTTGTTTGCTTCTGTCACCTCTGATATCCCTGAAAAAGGAAAGAACACGGGCATGGCTGTACAACAAAGCAAACAAAAACAATATTTTTCATGAGTTATGTGCATGTTTCCACTGGACAAGTTTTGGTCTGGTTAACAGCAGAGGAAGTCAGTGAAAATTTTATTTCTATGCCTGGCACTATGTGGGGTCAGGAATACTTTGCAATTCTACAGCACTTTACGAGCAGAATTTCCTAACAACATGGCCCACTCCTTTTCCTGATTTCCAGATAGAAAACACTCTTATGGTTCTTAGGCTGTAAATGTAGGAAAAACCTCAAGAGACACACTGGAGAGAGCTGGATTCTACTCTGTTTTGTTAGGACTACAAGAGGAAGCTAGATGAGGAAGGAATATTATGTATACCCTCCCCAATCATCATGGTAGTACATCACATCTGACATCAGATATTACAAATCCTAGGGAAGACTTCCCCATGTTTCAGGAAGGACAAAGGGAAGAATTTGCTTTGAGGGATTTTGACACAATGAGAGTTAGTTGCAGAAAAAGAAGCTACAGAACACCAGATTAAAAGGGATCTCCTGGACCATCAGGTAAAGCATCAGAACTTTTAAACCGGAAAAAAGACGACACTACGATTTAAGTAATCAATGTCCGATTTGTGAATTCTGATTCAGTGAATTTCTGAATGCGCTTTATTACGAGTACTCATAACATCCCTGCATAACTGGGATCCAGCAGATGTTGGCAGACTCCTACTGCATGTGCCTGTGACCAGGAGCAGCAGAAGGCTGATAAACACTCACACAAGGAGGAGCATCTAGGGATCGTGGTGTTCCTCGCTGGCAAAAGGCAAGTTTGTCAGTGGGGATTGGAATTTCAAGGTCAGAAACGCCAAGAAAAGAAACCACTAAATGCCAAGAGGAAGCACACATGGGTAAAGAGAATTTCAGGAAAGAAAGTGGAAAAAGAGGTCTTGCTTTTGAGGAAGAGATTATTTGTGGCTGTCGAACCAGCTGCGGTGAATGTAAAACTGCCTAGATCTCTTTAAACTGCAGAATGTGGAAAAAAAATATTCATGTGGGCATAATATATGCCCCAACACTGACATAACCTTGAAAAATCTACAGATGGTAAGAAAACTGAGGAAGATAAATGCCGTCTCCTCTTTTCTTGCTGAACATTGTGTATTTCTTCTCTTTTCTACCCAGACACAGGGACTGCAACATTAAAAATCTCCGTAAATGCAGTTGTGTGCCTCAACTAGCACAGGACACGAGCCTTGGAACAATCAAAAAATGAGAAGTTTTGGGAGAGAGTAGTACAGATAAACCCCAAGAGGAAGCCAAGGAAAAACAGTAAAGTGACACTGCAGGAGGAGAGCGAAAATTTTCTTAAGACACGTGGATTTTGGTGTGTGCAAGCCCAGCACATCAGAGCACCCACCGTGTGCTGGGAAGCCGAGCTACCCCTGGGTGTTTCATCCTTATGGGTAAGCCACTGGAAATCTGCAGTGTCAGATTTGTTCCAATGCATTTAGAGCCTTTCATCAATTCTCTGAAGTTTGGTAGAAATCCTGATTGCTCAGTGCTCCCTCTGTGAATAAATAAAATCCTTCTGAGCACTTTCGGGTATTTTTTCAAGTATTTGATTTGGAGCTGGAGTCTTCTATCTGTTGCAGTTCAGCATGGAAAGTACGAAATGGTTTTATATGAAGTGGTGTGGTCAATAAATTTTAAAGACAGAAGGGCTGCTGCTGTAAGCCTATCTGCTGCAGAACACAGGGACAAAGAATTCATCCAGTAATTAAAAATTCAAAGTACATCTGAACACATCTTAGTTAGGCTCTGTCCCTTAGATCAAGAACTTTAATTTTTAGCATGTCTTCATCTGATTAACGTTTAGCCAAAAGCTGTCCAAGTTACGTAATGAAAAACTTAATTAGTCAAAAACATTAATTCAACAAAATATTTTTTTAATGCAGGGAAATTCCCAGTTTTCTCTACACAGGATAGAGAAAAAAGTTTGGGGTTTTCTTATGAATGAATTTTTAATTTTCGTATTCCAGTTAATATTAGATTTTAATTTTTAATAAAATATTTAAAATCATATTTTATTATATTAAATATTTCTATTATAAGAATTATAATTTTTATATATTATTATTATTATTATTCTATATTATTTTTATAATAATTATATTACTCTAAACTACTGGAAACAAATTTTCTTCAACCTAGACAGGTTTGGGAAGATTTCTGTATAAAAAAATAACACTTACATATTCTAATTTAGGTCAAACTCATTTTTCAGAGATTTTAAAATCCTCATAAGAAAGAATATTACCAATTGCTTTTGAATGAGATCCCGTTAGATGAGATTTGTGCTTTCAAATTCATTTTTCTGCCTCTGAAATTCTATTTTAAATAAACACTTGTTCAGTATTTATAGTTTAAAAGCACAATGTGTTTTGTATGTTTCGTATTATTGCCATTGCTATGACATTGATTGCCGCTGCATTAATGGAATATTTTCTGAGCCCAAATTTAATCTCACTTTTACCACTGTAAGTACTTCAACAAGAGATAAGAATTAACGAATCAGTCTGCTCATAGACAACACTGATTGTGAGAGACATTACTCTTGGCCTCAGACAAAAAGAATTACCCTGTGTTTTGTTACGAAGATCATATTCCACAGATAGATGAATGCCTCGCTCAAAATTCAGTCTGGTGATGTGACACAATAGTCCCAAGGACCAAATGGATTTTCCTGCTTCTTTTGTGGAGCCGTGGGGTGGAGGCTTCCTGAAAACAAGAAGCAAATCAGTAGAGAATGTCGAGATGTTGTGATGCTGTTACCAGCCATTGCTTTGGAAAAAACCTGTCAGAAACACCAACACATCCCAGCTGCAACCCAGAGGACAGCAAAGCCACAAGCCTGCTTGAATCCCCACTTTGACTCACAGTCACTGAAGTTCAGAAAACCAAGGTGAATTATGGTTATTTCTAATTATTTTAATGTAGTAATTTATTTTTTATAATTACTAATGTAAATTATAAGGCAGAATACGTGTGGGGAAATTAACTCTATTTTATACTTTACTGAATTAATTATAAATGTCTTTCACCTGCATTGCTTTTTATGTGTTAATTTGTGTATCTGGATAGTAGTGATGTTATAGCTATAAATGTATCAATGTACAACAAGGTACTTACATTACAACAATTGTATTTAACTGGAACTTCAAAACTATTGTTTTCTTGGAGCAGAAGGAAAGATAAAACTGTGTAAATTTCACTGTGACAAATAAGACAGTGTGAGATGGTCTTTTTCAGGAAGTACAAATAAAAAGCAGGAAAAAAAATCACTTAAATTTTACGTGACGTTTATGTTAATCTCATCCTCTTTGGTCCAGTTTGGCAGACTGCTGCTGTCCTGTTATATCAACATTAACTCCCATTTATGGGCAGGAAGAAGAAAACTCTGGCCTGGAGACCTTATGTTGCTACTGAAACCAGATTTCTGTTTCTAGTAAGACAAGAAAATGCAAGTACCAAGATGGAGGAAACTGAATAAAATTTCAGCTTCTGCCTCTCATTGCATCTTTACCTCATCAGCCACTGCTGGAGGAACGAGTCCAACCCAATAACCTGACTGGACAGTCCAATCCTGCCACATGTGTGCCAGTTTAGCTTCTGTGGCTGGTCTTTGCCACTGACAGACACGAGCCAGTGACAGCTGACTGAACTAGAAGATTGAAAGGTAACAACACACAAAAAAAACACCAACAAAAACCAACCCAAAAACTCCAAAACGTGTAACATCTGGGTGGTAAAAACAAAAAGAAAACAAACTGAAAAACCAACAACAACAACAAAAAATGTAGACAGGTGAAAAGCAAATACCTTGGCTGTTATCAGGAGGCAGCCAAAGACAGGAAGGGAAATCACCTTTTTCATCTTCCCTCATTGTGTCATTTCTGACTTCAGAGTATGGGGAGGGTCAGGGTAAATTGGCAGCCAGAAAGCAAAGGGGGAACAGCAGGTGTGGTGTGAGGGTCTGCTTCTAGGTCTCCCCCATGGTTTCACTTAATCATATGCTAAAAGTTAAGTGGTTAATGAATCATAGAGTGGTTTGGGCTGGAAGGGACCTTAAAGATCATCTGCTGTGGACAGGGACATCTACTAGAACAGGCTGCTCAGAGCCCCATCCAACCTGGTCTTAAATCTGACCTGGAATGTATCTAAAAGCAATGGTGTTTTGCTCTATGGAAAATTATCCATAGCTGTTTTCTCTGCTGTACTATTTTAAATAAAGCTTTTGAAAATCTAAAGCCATCCACATGACGGAAGAGCACCATTTCTCTTGACTTTCAGAAGTTACTCAAGGGCGTCCTCTAGTCCCTGTGACAATCAAGAAACTGGCTTTTCAGCAGTGGACATGGGATGATTGTTGCTCTACAGTCTTTTTCCCAGGGGAAGATGCTTTAAGCCTGCTCTCCTGCTAAGTCAGTGTCTCTAGCACTGCATGGCGTGCAAACCATGGTAGTAAACTCATCGCTGTCAAGAGGACAGACAGCTTTGAAAGGAAGCAAACTCCCAATCAAACCTGTTAAATAAGCCCTGTGTGATTATTAGCAATAATACAGTCTTTTTGACTCATGTGGGACAATACCTGGTGAAGGGCTGGCAGATAGAGAAGATCCCCATATCAGCTAATTCTTGTTCTGCAGCTCACCTCGCTATTTCAGGGAAGAAATATTTCTCCTGCCATAGGTTGTCTTAGGGCAGCATGCCGTGCCCCAGACCTCCAGCAGTGTCCCCAGATGTCCCCAGCTCTCCAGGGCCAGCTGGAAACACCAGCCTGTGAACAGCCAGCAGCACAAGGGGTTTTTCATTCTCATGGGACCCCAGTGCCAGCCCAAAGAGCCAAGGTCTTGCACATGGCCCCTTAATGGTAACGAAGCTTCCTAGTGCCAACACCAAGAGCCTTTTGGTCTGCTGGGGAGACCTTTCTTGGGGTGAAATGGAGGGAGTTCTGCTCCCATGCTTATTACTGAATTCTCCACAAAAACTGCAGGCAAGGATGCCAATTAACGCTAATTGGGATTTTTTTTTTTTTTTTAATACGTGGACACGTGTCCATTAGGAACTTGATTGATAGACTGAGACAAGTGACTCATTTTGCTGTTGCCATAAAGTAACCATTGTACCATTACAATGGTTACTTTAAAAGGAAAATACGGCAAGTCTCACCTGCTCCCGTTAAAGTCAAAGAATTTTTCCTACCAATTTAAGAGAGAATTTTGTCTTTGGATCCTGAGCACTTTACCTAGAGGTGAGTATTGCATTGTCTTGCAGTGCTTTTATCCAGGAAGAACACCTTGATGGATAAATAATAAAGTCAGACACATTGCTGCTGATCTTAGCAACACCTTGTGCATTCTTTGTTCTCACCTGCTCCCGTTAAAGTCAAAGAATTTTTCCTACCAATTTAAGAGAGAATTTTGTCTTTGGATCCTGAGCACTTTACCTAGAGGTGAGTATTGCATTGTCTTGCAGTGCTTTTATCCAGGAAGAACACCTTGATGGATAAATAATAAAGTCAGACACATTGCTGCTGATCTTAGCAACACCTTGTGCATTCTTTGTAAATACTCTTCGAGTTTCTTTTCTTGATGCACAGTTTAAGAAGACCAAGTTTGAGCTTTACGTCAGTGCTGAAGCCGGCTTTCAGTTTCTTCTAAATTTTTCACAAACGCTTCCCAAACACCTGTCATTGATTCATCACTAGCTGAAGACATACAAGGAGTATATAAGCTTCTCTGGTGAGAAACCACTTAGTTTGGTCACAGGAGGAAGCTGACAGCTCCATTATGGGCTTGTCAGAAATCAGCCGCATTTTAAAGAGGGCACCAGCCCCTGGGTGTCCTGCTCAGCACGAGGCAGTGAAGGAACAAATGCAGAACAAAGGTGAGGGACCCCAAATGCAATTTTCAGCTGCTTGACCAGAGAAGTAGGTAGCCTGCCTAAGGCATCATTCTTACACAACTCTCTTGGCAGGGAAACTGGTTCAGAAAAATGCTGCTCATTTGGCTTTTCTTTCCCTGACCCATGGTCCTAATGTGTGGATCATATGCAAAGGCAAGATCAGAGATGACAGATCGGTTTTGCTCTCAGATATAGTCAGGTAGATGAATAAATTCAGCTCAGTGAGTTTTGGCATTTAGGAGCAATAGCTGAAAAATTCCTTTTAGCACTTCCTTGACATAAGTCAGTTGATAAACAGGAGGGTTTTCTTTCAGGGCAATCAGCTGCACTAGTGGTCCTGATCAAGCCCCAGCTCTCCCCAGTGTGGAGCACAGAGCCTAGCCTGCTTCAGAAAACTGTGGACACAAATCTGGCCCTTAGTTTTCTTATACATTTTGGCCAGTAAATGTGAGGCAAGGCTTCGGAAAAAACCCAAACCTTCTGCTTCTATAACTCCCTTTTTGTCAACAACTTGATTTTGACTGAAGTAAAATATTATGCACAGAAATCTAAGAAGTATCATTTGAATCTTGCTTAACACCATGCCAGAAGAAAGACTAAAATCTCATAAGAAGAGCTGCGGAGTTTGGTGGACACAGCACAAAGCCAAGAATGCTGTCAACATCATCCACTGGAATCAAGGAAAATCCCAAAATCCAGGACTAGTTTTTTCCTCCTCCCTTGGTATCTTCAACAGAAAGGTTGCTTGTAGAAAACAAATTATCTGCTAAATTCCCATAGGCATCCAGGCATGGGATGGTATAGTAGCATTTCTCCATGCTTGCCTCACCTAACCCTGGCTGGATTCGTATTTACCCAGCCCTGGTGCCAGTGGCTTTCTGTAAGGAAAGATATAAGTGTTATCTCAATGTTTGTCTTAGGAGCCTGCTGATCATGAAATCACTCAATGATTCAAAGACTGTGAACTCAGTGATCTAAAATTATAAATATCTGCAAAAAATACCCCCACAAATTATTAATTTTACATCCTTGTACAGTAGTGCCCCTCTAACAGAACATTGCTTTGCTGCATGTGAAGTGACGGAAGAAATATGTTGAGTGCTCAGTGGATTGCCCTCAGATGAGGTTACCAAAGTAGGCATTTTTCTTTCTCTGATGCATTAAAAAATCCCACCCATCTTTTTCTTACATGTACTACCAGGTCAGTGACTGTGTAACATCTATTATACTGCACTGTGAAAGAACTTAAGAAATAATGCTGAATCTACAACTCTTGGAAAATCTCAGAATAGACATTTCTCACCATTTACACTGGCACTAGCTCTTTGATCTGTTGTTGCTAAGACTGTATTGTTGTTCTTTATGCAGTATGTAAACTTGCCAAAAGGGTCTTTTTTTTTCCCTATAAGTGATTCATTCACAGGTTTATGGCACATGTAAGGATGCAGCACTCAAAGGTTGCTTGCTTCATAAAATAGATGTTTTCCTCTCTGGGCTGGGATATGGTGCCTCCCAAAATAGCATCTCCTTTAGGCCTGGGCAGAGCTCACAGCTGCTGTGGGCAGGCTGATGGGGCAGTGACCCAGTCCCAAACACCATCAGCCCCTTGGGGACAATAGTGCCACCAGCCAGCAGAAAGAGGGGCTCATTGCTAGGTGATACATGGGGAAACATCAGCCTAAAGTACCTGAGCTGATCTTCAGCTTTACCTAAATTTCAGAGAAATGCTCATTTGGTCCAGGACAGATGCACGATTGCCAATATTTCACACTCACAAATTTGAGTGCTGTGTTGGGGGTGTGTTCAGTCGTGGACTGGAAGTAGCTGTATTTTCCAAATTTTCCTCTGTTTTATAAATCAACAAGGATAATAAGTGAAAAATACATTGTGTTTCTAGAGGGGACAGGCGGCTACAGGGACAGCAGGGCTCTGCTGTGTGTCCTTGAGGATGGATGCCCCATGAGAAGAGCAGCCTGTTGCATGCAGTGATGAAGAAACCCCACCCCCATGGTAAAATTTTCAGTGTCTGGAGGGGCTCGAGATAAATCAAGCCAAGGGTGTGAATCTTGATGAACTGAGCAAGACCCTCTGGCATTCAAGCTGCAAGCAGCACACAGCCTTTGGGAAATGCCTCAAGTGGCTCTCACCACGCACGAGGGGGATCCTGCCAGCCTCGGGGTGATGTCCGGCCGCATCCCTTGTCAGAGGCAGAAGACCCCCAACCATCAGGATCTTTATCTTGTTCATGGTGTGCTTCTCCCAGGTGATCAGCAGCTGCAGGCACGTGCTGTGTCTGCCCCTGCAGCAGCCACCTCCTTGGGGCCACAGCCACACACGTGCCTGAGTACCAGCCTGGGACAAAAGAGCCCCCGACCTGGGTAAGCCAGACTGGAGCCCAGGGGTGGCAGACACTCCCTGGAAGCTACAAACCTCGATTTTTCACTTTGGTGTAAGAATCACTGTGTTTTCCCTCTTCCTAAAGTCTGCTTGGCATTACCTATTAAATATTTCTGTCAACGTGCCTGGGAAAGCCTTCAGACCTCTCTCTGCAAACCACAGGGCCACCAGGTCAGTCATTTGGTGGTTTCAGTCATTGAGTGCCTTCAAGGGATGGCAAACGTCCAGGTGAGACACGGCAGCTGCTGCAGACAGCTGAGCTGTGGTCTTATGGATCGTGGACCTCTGTGAAGTCTCTGTGACATTGCTTCTAAAAGAAATATTGCAGTTTTGCTTTGATGACCTTATTGATAAGCTGAGTGGGCTCCTGTGACATCACACAAGGGACCAGAGCTATATTACTGCTGAAACACCCAACCATCCAGTCAGCAGAATGAAAGGCTATAGAGGATTCAGGTTCCGCTGAGAATTTTGGAATTATTTAAATTCGTATTTGTTGAGGGAATAAAATGCCTTTTTATTCTGTGTTTGGAGAGATGATAAAATATTTTGAAAAATGCCAAATAAAAAAACTCATCAAAGTATCTTTCAATGAAAGCTATTGTGTTGGCTCTGCTTGCTTCATCCCACTTAACAAGACATTAATAAAATATCCCCATTAAAAGTAAAATACATTTGCAACACTTTTTATCTCTTCAACATAAGATACCAAAAACTCAAACAAACAACAAGAATATTCCCCAAACCTTTGTATTCATACCCTGATTTGCACAAACAAGAGCTGATTTTCAAAGAAAAAACCACCGCTTTTTAATGATCATATGACTTCATCTACAGTCTGAGAATTCTTTTAACCTTTAGATAAAAGTAATTCCCTCCAAAAAAAAGTCATTCTCATGTAAAATACTCCAAAATGAAGGCACAAACTCACATAATTTGCCATGCAATTTAAACGTAAGTGTATCAGATCCCTTTCACCATCATGTCAATAATGTGATGAAGCACTAGTAATGTCACTGAGCTCGTGACTCAGAAATTCAACAGTGTTCTGTTTCTGAATGGTGAGAGATGATCTAAGATAAGAGAGGACGTAAAAAAACTCTAATAGCACAGAAATAAAACAATTGTCACTGAGTTTTTAAATGGTATGGAGACTATTTAGCTCCTAGCTATGAATTCACAGCCAGTCTCTTCATAAAATATTTGGTGTGTGATTGCAGTGAGACTTTTATATGCATAAAGATACTGTGAAGGACTGTATGAAACTCAGGATTTGTCCTGAGTTTACCAGGGAACATAGAGCTGAGCAAAGCAGCAGCTTAGAGGGAGACGGGTGCTCTCTAGAAACAAAAAAAAGCACTAAATATTAGAGACAAAGAAAGCCAAATAAAGCCTTTAAGTAAGGGACAAAAGCCACTCTTACCTGAGTCTCTTACTCACTATGTCTGGAAAGAAGTGTTTAAATTAGTAGGTCAGATCTTACCAAACTGACCTATCCATAGACTCTTCCCATATGACCCCTAACATTGACATCCCATCCCATCCAAATGCCCATGGAGGGATCCTGTGCCAGGAGGAGGATGATTTCTTCTGCTCACCTTGAGCACTACTCCCCCAGTTCCCAAATAGCCAGAAGGCGTTACTGAAGTCAAGCCATATTATTCTTTCTATCAGATATTATTACTCTCACCTGTAACTGAATTTTTCATGAAGAAACTATTCAGAAAGGTCATCGTATCCCTTACAAAAAAAAAAAACAAAAAAAACCAAAAAAGAAACCAAAAAAACCACCAAAAACGCAAAACAAAACAAAACAAAAAACAAACAACAACCATAAAAACCCCCCAAAAAACCAAACAACAAAACCAAACAACCCACAAAAACAAACAAATAAAAAAACAACAAAACAAAAACAACAAAAAAAACCCAAAAAACAAAAACCAAAACCAAACAAACAAAAAAACAACAAACAAACAAAAAAACAAACAAAAAAACCAACTACCCCAAACTTTCAACAGCTATGATGATCAGGCCAGCTTTTCAATNACCACCAAAAACGCAAAACAAAACAAAACAAAAAACAAACAACAACCATAAAAACCCCCCAAAAAACCAAACAACAAAACCAAACAACCCACAAAAACAAACAAATAAAAAAACAACAAAACAAAAACAACAAAAAAACCCCCAAAAACAAAAACCAAAACCAAACAAACAAACAAAAAAACAACAAACAAACAAAAAAACAACCAAAAAAAACAACCACCCCAAACTTTCAACAGCTATGATGATCAGGCCAGCTTTTCAAATTTTTTTTTTCTCACAAAAAAAACAGTGTAAAGCCTTGTACTGGCATCTGGCTGAGGGGGAGATAATTTTCTTCACGGCAGCCCATGGTGATGTGATGCTGTGTTGTGTATTTGTGCCTGAAACAGCACTGATACCACAACGGTGCTCTACCTATTGCTGACCAATGCAGAGCATTCATCAGATTTACAGATGATTCATCAGATTCACAGCATGAAGACTTCCTCTACTTCTCACTCTGCCCCTGCAAGAGGCAGGCAGGAGGGGACAGCTGACCCACAAAGAGAGGTTCCAGACCATGCAACATCACACTTGGCAATGAAACTGCAGGGCGTTTTTTACAAAGAATCTGTTACATGTCATGGTATTGGTCTGCTGATAGGGTTGCAAATATTAGCACTCACTTTTTCTTTTTTTTTTTATTTCACTTATTGAACTGCCTTTATCTCAACCTGTAAGTTTCCTCAGTTTTTGTCCTTTCAGTTCTCACCCCCATCCTACTGAGGGGGAATGAGGAAGAAGCAGGATTAGGGCTCACACATCAGGCAGGGTGAACCTACAACAGATTCTCCAGTCTTAATCCAGATACCCCTAAATAGGTCCCTAACTGGAAAATCCTCTGTACTATAACAATTCTGTATCATGTCTCCCTAGGACAGTATTTTGTAGGAGCTACAGATTTCCTTTGAATTGGGTCTGTTTTTCACCACAAAAAGCATGGTAATTTCCATTCAATAGTTCATTACCCACACTTAGGTAGGCAAGCTGAAACTTAAAATATCAGTTTGAATAAGGACCACATTTTTGCTCTTTAGTTTTTTTTAATAATTTATTCATACAATAGTTTTATTTAATAATTTATTATTATAAAGTGCTCGTAGTAGGATTTAACTACTACAGTAACTGCCAAAAGGGCAACACAACAGAGTACAAGGGATCCTGGCTGCTTTCAAGATGCATTAAGGATAACTTCTTGACACCCTCTTGGTGAAGGGACAGGTGGGAGGAGACACCCTTCTGAATCTCATCCTTGCAGATGAGGAAGGGCTGTTCAGAGGGCTGAAGGCAGTCTTGGTTGAAGCAACCATGAAATTGTGAAGTTGAAGGTCCTCATGGGAAGGAAAAGAACAACTGACAGGAGCACAGCCCAACAGACTCTGGCTCTTTCAGGTACCTACTTGGCAGAATCCCATGGGATATTTTCCTAGAGAGAGGAGAAAAATAAATGAAAATGAAGAGTCCCAGGAGAGCTGACTGATTTTCAGTCTCCTTCAGCCTTAGGAACAGTCCAACTCAATGTGTGGAAAATGTAAACAAAATCTACAGGAGACATGCATGGATGAACAAGGATCTCCTGAAGAATTTTAAAAAGAAGCCGGGACAGATGACCTATGAGGAATTTAGAGACTCTTGACCATGCAGGGGTGTGATCCTAAAATTGAATTTGCCAGCAGGTCAAGGGAGGTGATCATTCCCTTCGGCCCAACAATGGCAGGACACATCTGGGTCCAGTTCTGGCTCCCCAGGATGAGACATGGCCTTGCTGGTGTGAGTCTGGTGAGAGGCCACAAAGACAACTAGGGGATTGAAATAGCTGTCACTAAGCCTGGAGGTGTTTAAGAGATGTCTGGTTCTGGCAGGGGGTGATGGGGTTTAGTGGGGTTACAGGGGCAGTGCTGGGTTGCTGGTTGGATTTTGATGATTCTCTGAGAAGCTGAGAGATCTGGAACTGCTCAGTCTGGAGAAGGCTACAGGAAATCTTACCAATGTGTGTAAATGACACTCCTGTGAGGAAAGGGAGTAAAGAAGATGGAGCTGCACTCAGTGATGCCCAGTGAATGGACACAGTGGACAAAAACTGAAACACTGAACTTAAAAATCCATTTAACTATTCAGCGAGTTGTTCTGACCATTTTGAGCAGGAGAACCAGGCAACCTCCAGAGAAAATAATACAGGAACAATCAATCTGAGAGGGAGCTTCATTAGCACAAACCAGAAATCAGTGTAATAAACAAGTGTGAGGAGAAGAAAAGGAACAAAACAGACAAATTGAAAATGGAGAGAAAATCTCTAGAACACAATGACAGATTTCACACTCAGGAGATCTTAGCTCCAGTCTTGCCTCGTTTTCTGTCTTTAATTAGCCTCTTAAAATGGAAAAGTGTTAACAAGAATTCCTCACTCTAACTACTCCCTGGTTAGTAAGGAGTGCAAGAGCCCTCACTGTGGGCCTGTGCTTCAAATCAAACAAGAGAATTGGTCTTTCAGAACTTAAGAGCATAGTTTAACTGCTGATGACTCAGTGAACCAAATCAGCTGTGTCAGACAAGACACACCACGATGAAGGAGCTCCTAGAGATATTCTATATGGTGTGGATTGTCAGGCCTGGCATTCTCCTGAGATCTTGTAAATAAAAGATGGAAGCATCTGCCTGTTCATTTTGTTAATCTTCCCACAAGTCTGGGGTGGGAATTTTTTTGTTTGTTTTGGGTTTTTTTCTCTCCACGGTTCTGGCTGGGGAACTTGAGACTCTGCTTCTGAGGACAGCTAACCTTAAAACAACTTGGCAGTACTGCAACAGGAAAATCCCACTGAGGACTGAGACATCAGGTACAGATACTCCCTAAGGAGAAAAAAAAAAAAAAAATGCATTATTCTAAATACGAATTCTGTTCTCACATGAATTTAAAAGAAACTTTTTAAACATAACCTTTGGAATAATCCTATTATTATGATTCAGAAATGGGATTAAAATCTTCATGCCATCTATTTCAGAATTCAAATATAGCCACGTATTTCCTCAGTTCTAGATCCAGCTGCCATTAAAAAAAAATAAAAATAGGAGTCTTAGAGGAACTTTCAGCCTGTTTTTGATTTGTGGCTTTACCTGGTAGTAGAGAAAGAAAAATTATACTCATCACTGTATTTTGTTTCATTTCCACCCAACATGTGTTTTGCAGCTTCCCATTTCAAGACATAGTCAAGCTTTAAGGCCTAACTCCTCCCTTTATCTGTACGCTTGCTAGTACCAGAAGATTCTGCAACTTCTCAGCAATGTAGCCACACTTGCAACCACACAGTCCTGCCCAGAGATGCAGTCTGGAAGAGCATCCCCTCAAAGCTTCTATAACCAGCTCAGAACCGAAATTAATTCTATTAATTTACCTTTTCATTTTTCTCCAGGCTATTAAATCCAACAATTAACCCACCACCTAGAGGGATGTTTCTCCCCTCCTGGCCGAATTAGGCCATTGCGTGAGAAGGCTCCAGCACAGAAATCCATGTCGTCTGCAAAGGGACAGCCCGGAGGTTTAAGAGATTACACTGGATGAGTCACTACAAGATTTACTTCTGGCCGACTGTTCCAATAGATAACAACGCTTCCCCCAGACAAAACCATCCAGAAAGTGGCACCTAACCTCCATTTCTTACCCTCCTCCCAGTGACAGCCCCTAGCAAGCAATGCCACCAGGCATGGCTGCCAAGGGCTGGTAAATACCAGGATTTATAAACGGCAGTGAGAGGGAGCTGTAATGAGATCAATGTCGAGGATTGCAGTAAATGGCCTATAAAGCAATTTTTAAATGGGATTTCCTGCAACAAAGGCCAGCTCCCTACAACCTTTTCCAATAATACGAGGTGAAAAGGAGTGGATTTGAATTATAATACCCGATACTAAGGCGAGGACAGACAGCTTTGTACTCTCCATACAGGCGGCTGCTCAGGCGATTTGTTAATTTCTCATGGGGAAACAAAATCTTAAAATAAATCTATACAGGTACATCCAGCCCCAAATTACAGCACCAGAATAATTCATCGTTGTACAATTGAAAGGGGATGAATGATCCTATCATTGTTTGCTGTTATTATATGGAATATTAGATGGAATAGATGAAATGAGAGCAAGCAGCAAGCACAGCCATGTTTGTTTCCCTTTCCCGATTCCATTTCGGATGTAATTCTCAAAAGGAAAAAAAAAAAAAAAAATTACCGACCCAGAAAGCTAATAAACTTTGTGAAAGTGATCTAAAATATATGGTTTTCGTTCAGACACTTCAAGGCACTAAAAGAAGTCCCTGCTGAGGCTTGCTTTAAAGGTTTCTTACCTGGGAAAAGCCCCTTCATTTCTCAGGGCCGCTTCTCCTCCTTCCCCCTGCAAACCCACTCTTACAGCCAAATCTTGGATGCTTCACCGAAAGAGCAGGAGCGGAGGCAGCGGCATCGCCTGCACGCAGCCCGGCGCAGAGAAACAGCCCTGACCGCAGCCCGCCCGGCTCCGGGCAAACCCGGGGATCTTCCCAATGCACGGGAAAGAGACCGACAGCCCCGGGCTCTGCGCTGCCTCCTCTCCGCCCGTACAGCCTGCCCCGGAGGAGCCCAGCTCCCTTGCGCTCGATTTTCAGAGCTGCTCCCTCCTCGCTGCGCGTCTCTGCACAGAACGCAGCCGCCGCTTTGCCCCTTCTTTTTTACAATTAGCTCCATGCTAAAACCAAAATTCAAATTATTTCAAAGATTTTTTTTTTCTCACTCCCTTTAGGAGAGAGGGTTTCAGCAGATAAAAAAGCGCCTCTTTAGGTACATCTGGACGTGATTTTCCAGCGCCGCGTTCCCATGAGCCTGTAGTTAAAAATAAATCAAAGACAGGGAACTCAAAGAAGGGAGTTTTCGGATTTCGCCGCTGCCCAGGAGGTTTTCTGGTCGTTAAACTGAATTTATAACACTTGGGGATTTCTTTCCACGTGGGGGCTGTTAGCGAGGTATTTAAGAGCTATTAACGCGGGGTTCGTGATTGTTAATGTTGATGCCTATTTAAAGCTACGTGTGACTTCACAAACTTAAATTATTAGCCCGCTTTCCCTAAAAGGGGAAAGGTGTCCTTACGAAATGTTAGCACTCCCTGCGGCGCAACTTCTCGGTGCCGGGATGCTGCCCGATGGTTATTTGGAAGTGTAAATCCCGGTAGAGCCTTAATTCCACGCATTTGGGGATCACCGGGGTTTTTTCGTTAGTTTATTTGTTTTTTAAAGAAGACGAAGGAGTGTTTGAATTGTACCGACCAGTAGAAAAAATTCGGGGAGGTTATGACGTGGGACTTACCACCGCTGCCTACGGTGCACCTGAATGTTATTTAGAAAGTGAAGTAATCACAAAGGCAAAACCAGGAACCACAATTGTCTTTCTGACCTGGCTCCCTCTTTGCCTTTAGCTCTTATCCACCGCCTTCACTGGGATGGGTGCGTTTGTGTGTTGTTGGCTTGGTTTTACTTTTTGTCTTCTCTGAACATCCGAGCGGCATTCCCCAAACGCTGCGGGGAATTTGCCGCCACCGACGGGGCTGGGGCGACCCGGTTGTCCCTCCCAGGGTGGCACATCTTGCGGCACGGCCGGGGCTGGGGTGACCCGAAAAAAAAGTCCTATTTTGCCCACCTACAAACAGCAGCCACTCTCCGTGCCGGCCTCCGGGAAGCTCAGAGGTACCTAGGGGTGACTCCCACAGGACTGCCACTGACCGTGAAGGCCAGCGGGTGTTCTTTGTCCTGTCCCCTGGGAAGGGGACACAGGTCGGCCTGAATGTCTGCTGGCCGCCTCCCCGGGTGCTCTCGGTGAGCACGCACGGCACTGACCGAAGGCATGGCCCCTTTTCAGTGACCGAGAGAAAGAAGGGAACGACATGGTTTCACCCCTGGAAAACAGCCGGGAACGCTGGGTTAGCCAGGTTGCAAAGTGGAAGCGTCGGGGTGCTGCAAGGGGCAGGGCTGGGCAGCAGCTCCCCTTCCCCCCCGGCAGCGAGAGAAGCCGCCCCTCTGCCCCATCCCTCCCTCCGAGCCGCCCGCTTGAGGCTGAACAGAGTAGATGGGGCAGAAAGGGGGGTTGGAAGGAACACATTTGCTCATTAAAAAAGCTTCAAATGTGACAGAAGTCTGTCAACCAGTTGATCCAAGCCCTCTGTTCCTCTGGGGGGAGGGAGGGAGTTCATCCAGGGATTCCCGCAGGTGACCCGGCCTGGGGTTGGTGGCTCGGAAGGGCTGCGGGCACGGAGCCCCGGGCCCCTCCCGCCCGGCTCCGCGCTCCCTGCGCGGCTCTGCCTGCCCGGGAAGGGAGGGCACTGCGGAACCTGCGCGGCGGCGGGAGGGGCGAGGGCAGCGGGCAGACACGGGGCCGTAAACAGGCAAACAAACAGGCAGGCACTCGCAGGGCTCGGGGGCGGCTGCTGACCGGACCCCAGGTCGCCGCAGGCTGCCACGGCCGCCGGGGCTGCGGCTCCAGAGCTCGCCCGCAGCTCTGGGAACGATGCAGGAGCGAGGGATGCTGCGGAGCTGCCGGGAATCCCGGTTCTTGCCGTGACATGGGGAAGGCGCAGACCTGACAACTAATCGATCCATGCCCATTAACCAAGGCTTCCAGGAAGCGGTGTGAATCGCCCTGCTTCTCCTTTCACATCCAAACAGCAGAGCTAATGCGAATAAAAGATCGCCAACCAGCATGACGTTGTTGGTACTAAACCAACAAAGCAAACCTTCCCAGTGTTCGTTTCAAAGGACCGTGCCGAGAACAGCATCTCCTCCCCCCAAAAAAAACCCCAACTCCACCAACAAACTCCCCCCCAAACCAAAACAAACAGCAAACAATCAGACTTAGATTTCAAAGGTGCCCAGGGACGAGCAGGCTCTCACGGAGGCATGTCTGTGTTGCATGTCAGTGTTACAAATGGTTTCACACGCACGCAGATGTGAGGAGAAGCTGGCGAAGCCCCACTCGGCCCCACGGAGGAGCTTCAGTCGCCAGCCCAACCCGCGGGTTGCGCTTATGCGCCCAGGGAAGAGTACCAGCATCTCTGCTGCTGTGTCAAATGTCACCAGAAGCCCTGTGACCACCTGCCTGTTTTTTTTTGCCTGAGATAAGGGGCTATTTATTTCGTCTTTCTACTTATATTCTTTCTCTCAATTCCTTAGCTTTTAATTTTCTTTCTTCCTTTTAATTTCCTTCTTTCTTTCCTCCTTCCTTCCTTCCTTTTTCTGTTTCTCTCTTCTTTCTTTCCTTTCTCCCTTCCACTCTTTCATCCTCTTGTTCATTCTTTCGTTCTTTCCAGTCTTTGGCTCTGGCTTGAAGGAGATCTGATGTGATTAAACTCACAGGGCGTTGGAGGGCAGAGGTAAATTAAGCCAAAGCGACAGAAAAGATGAAAGAGGCTTGCTCAACTCGAGTGCCCGAGGACAGCTACTCTCCGCCTTCCTCCCCTGGGTCACGCAAGCTCCCCGCCGCCTTCCCCGGGGCCTTTCTGCCCGTCCTGCCCCGGAGCCGCTTCTTCCGACGGCGCCAAAAAGGATTGATTCCTTTTTCCTTCCTTTTTACCTACACTTTCCCCGGGGCCCAGAGCGCGGCCCGGCTCTGCCCGCACCGGCTCTGCCCACCTCCGACAAGAGGGGCAACCTCAGGGAGGTGATGGGATGCGGAGATGGAAGGAAGGGTCCTCGGGGGCTTCCCGGCCGACAAAGTCCCGCACAGGAGGTGTCTACCCGCACAAAGCTCTGGCTCAGTCCCGGTGCTGCATCGGGACACCGGGATCCGCCGCAGCGCTCTGCGCTCCCAGGTGGGAAGAGGCGGCCCGCGGCTCTGCCGGGGCCCCCCGCCCCAAAAACAGAGGAGAAAGGGTGGAAAAGAGGGTTCCGATCCCTACGCTCCACCTGCAATGCAGACAGCGCATAAACACAGTCTAAACCTTGGTTTTTTCTTAGCGCAAAAAGTAATAATAGTAAAATCCCACAAGCGAACAAAAAGAGCGGACACCTACCCCAATTTAAAATTCCTGCTTGCAGGGCAAGAATGTCTGTGCCTTTTTTGTTCAACAGGAGCTTTAAAACGTTAAAGATGTTCAGAATCACGTTAAAGGTATCTCGAAATTCAGCGATGGAAGGAGATAACAAAATCCGATTGTAAATATTGGTAGGTTCCTCTTTACTTTTCGGGAAATCAGAGAAAAAACAAAATACTGAGACCAACGAAAAGAGCTGAAAATCCTGAGCTGCGAAAACCCCAGGCATAAATAATTTTCAGGGTATTGGCATGGCAATAACTCGTGTAAACAGATGAGCAGCTGAATTTAAAAGTGTGGCAGTACACAGCCACTTTAAGAGATAGGCAGCTTTAAAAATAGCCCATACTCTGCTTATTTCTCTAAAGTAACATGAAAGCGCACCTTGAATTTTATTTATAAGCGTAACTAAATCAAGCTATCGAAATGGGAGAACAGAGTTAGCCAAAGATGCTGGGATGCAGATCTAACATCAGCCCGAGGCGAAATGCACAAAAACTGCCGTGCAACGAAATACTGCGGAGATTTATAGGATTAAAATATAGTAAAAAACAAAGTACACAGTTACTTCCCGTCTTAATGATTTTGTGTTTTAAGTGAGGAGAGATTGCGTTTGGAGTGATCAATTCCGTGTCAAAAAACCTCTTTCAGGAAGCTGTGGAGAATTTTGTATCGTGTCTTAAATGTGATTTAAAATGAGACGTGGGGTTTTTTTGGAAAGTAAACATGCAATCTTTGTTTTACTACAGTCGGAGAGAATTAAACAAGTGAATACAAAACAGAGTAATCCTTTAAACGGGAAAATAAGTGAGAGCAAGTGTGGCCGGGTTGGGGGTTGTTCATGTATTGATCTACTTCTCTGATGGATATTTTCACCGGAGAGTTATCAACAGGAAAAAAATAAATAAAAAATCAGGTGGATTTTTTTTTTTTTTTCCCCTGTGAGAGAAGGTTTTGGGCGAAATACAGAGAGTTCCATTGCCGGGCCCTCACCCCTCCCCGAATGCAGCACTTTTCTGGCGAGAGAACCACGCGTGATTTGCCGAGTACCCGCAAATCCCTCCCGGTGACTATTCCCTCCTTGCCCGAGCCTGCTTAATTTGTAAATAAGTTTCAGGGCCCCTTTTCACAGAACCCAGTTGAGCAGGTAATTTGTTGTTAGTGTTTGTTTAAATGTTGTGAACCATGCACTCAAAAATAGGAAAACTATACACAAAAGAGGCAAACATGGGAACACAACTGGAAATTACTGAGTTATAAAAACGTCAAAGAAGAGCAATTTGCAAAGAGGCATCAGTAATTGTCTCCTACATTAACGGAAATGATTTGCCAAGCCCAACACTTTTGTTCTCCCCAGGATGGACGGGCGCTTCGCCATGGACCTCAATGAACTGGATCAGGACATTTTTATCAGGCTCTCAGCTCAGGGGGGTGCTCAGGACTCGGTGCTGGATCCACTCTTACAAACCTGCAGTCCTGGAATGTGTTTTCATGGGGAATTGAGTGGATTTATCATAGTCTGCCTGGGAGAGAAGGAGACATGTGCCTCTGAGGCTCAGTTTTGAGGGCATCTCCCAAGGATTCAAGGAAAGCAGCCGCAGCTGTCAATAGGAGCACTGAGTGAAAAGCACAGACTGATGGGATGGTCACCAGCAGGCCTGGGAGGGACACACTGTGGCCCTGCTCATGCCACCATATGGTGAGGTGCTGTGGTCAGTCTGAGATGCCTGCTAGAGCCACACTTCCCCCCAACCCAGGGAGGTGTAAACGGGTCCATCCCCTGCTGTTTAGCTCTATCATCTCCCCCAAAGTCACATTTCATAAATGAACTCTCATCATAGAGCCAGTCTGGCTCCTCATTCTGTTAAGACCCCATTTCCCTGCTGGACCATGGGGAGAAATATTTTGCCTCAGGTTCAGCCAGGCAGAATTGAAGCTCGCACAGACCGACTGTGGCTCTGCGGGGTCATATTTTGTTGCTTACCTTTTTCTGCCTTATTAGGACACCCCAAACTTTGAAACTGATGTGCAAAGAGGCAAGCTCAAATTCAGAGCTTCAGACTCCTGCTGCCTCAACCTGCTCCTCTATCT
Source organism: Sinosuthora webbiana (assembly GCA_013397395.1). Lineage (NCBI taxonomy): Eukaryota > Metazoa > Chordata > Aves > Passeriformes > Sylviidae > Sinosuthora > Sinosuthora webbiana. The sequence goes on from VXBN01010717.1 coordinate 103,765, forward strand.
TCAGGGGTTTTTTTCCCCCAAAAATCTTTTCTTGCATTCATACCATAAAAAAAAAAAAAAAAGCAAAATGACTGTCCAAAGCTAGAAGCCAACACAGTGGGATGACTGCAGGTACCACAGCTGTAACCTGCTATATTTTTGTGTTAAGCCAGAGCTGGTTATGTTCAGAGCTGGTTATGTTCAGAGCTGGTTTCTAACTGCTCACATTTACATCTGCAGGGCTCTGCCCGGTCCCTTGCTTGTATTTTGAGAGGGAATATTTTTGCACAGACTGACTCAGTAAAGTGTATCTGGTGTTAGGGCTGCCAGAAAGGTTTTATCTCAGATTTGCTCACTATCCAGGGAAGCATAAAACCAACATCCATGGTACAACATTGCACTGCGGAAAAAACACTTTATGAGTTTCAAAGCATTATGCTTGCTTAAAAACACAGCTACTGGTGTAACATGTTGCTGGTGAGAGCCACAATAAAACCTGCAGACTGCACTGAAGCCAGGATTTTACTGAAGGCTCTGCTTGTGATTTTGTTGCTGACAACAAAACCACTCGTAAGGAACCTGCAACAGGATATAACGCCAATCACATTTTCATAAAAGAATGGGCATTTATCTTTGCTATGAAAAAAAAAAAAAAAAAGTAAAATAAACTTCCAAATTCCAGACATGAAATTTTCTAATTAACATATCAGGATCTAGTATGCTAACCAACTAAAAATCATAATGTTCTATTATTTTCAGGTGGAAATTCCTTTCTTCCCCCTACCGTTTACCTCACAGTGGATATATATAGATATTTTTTTTTAACTTAAAAGCAAAAGGAATACTTTGCAGTTATCCTACAAAGGATTTTTTTTTGTTAAGCTGATTTCTTGTATCCCATGAACAGTATTAGGCAACAAGATAATATGGATTTTCCTCGCTGAGACCTATAAGATAGGATTAAATAACTGCTCGGGGCCTGATCCTGCCCTGCACTTTTCAGGCTGTTATGCCTGGTACTGAGTAGCCGAGAGCCCCCATGGAGCAAAATCCAGCTCAGAGTCTCTGAGAAACAGCCACTTTGCAGGCCTCCCTACGGCGAGCATCGCTCAGCTGCCTCGGCCAAGCAGGGTGCCAGAACCCAAACTTCACCTGGAAACACCAATGCTATTCAGAGCTCTGCTCAGAAGAAAAATGACATTAATTTGCTTCGATACGCGCTGTTCTTTTGCTTAGGGAATTCATGGAAATCTGGATTTTGACATCCTTCACATAACGCTGCCCTTTGCCTTCCAGCCTTTCAGCAGTGCCAGCGGGATGGTCTGAAGGGAACCGCGGCACACAAACAGGCTGGCTATGCACATCCTACGGACAAAATACAGAATTGGGCTGGCAACTTTCAGCTTTGGCTTTTGATATTTAGCAAAGTCAACCCTAGACAGGATCACAAGCACGTTAGGCCAGGATTAGGTGTTAGTGGGGCTAGCTGAGGCAGAAGGGAAGCTGACCTCGGCTGCTGTGCAGATGCTTTAAGAAGAAGGAACCCCAGGCGGAATGGATATGGAGATTAAGTTTGCCTGACATTTCCCATTTTTAGACACCGCTGTGACCCGATGCTTAGAACTTTGGTCTGAATCTTTCTTGACACGAAGGGGAAGGAGTATTTTTGGCAAGGAAGAGAGAATGTGTTGGATATTGTTGCAAAGGGTGAGGATTACTGCAAATTATTGCTGCAACTAAATAGCTTCATCTTCTGGGAAGATCCTGCGGTTGTGATGTAGCTCCCACAGATACTTCAGAGATGACAACAACAGTAGTTGTAAACATAAGAATAATTTACAAAATAATTACAAAATTATCACTACCAGCCCTACTAGGAGCCCTGTGTTTGCGCCTGATTGGCAGCAGTCAGGAGCTGTCACACACTGAAAAACATTCAACAGGTAAGACAAGAAAATGTGCAAAAAAAAAAAAATCCTGAAAACTTTCTGAAGAACAAAATAATTCTTTTTGCACCAAAATTGTAATTGTAGGTCAAAGTTTTGTAAGGAAAAAAAGCGTGTAAAGGGATTTAGATCCCATTTATGTACAATGTCTGTCTTAACTCCTTTAGACAACTTTGAAAATCGTGTTGTAAACCTTGGAGCAATACCTAGATCAGCCAAACGCATCAATAAGGAAAGGTCCCTAATTTGAGAAAATATTTCCAGTTCTTTAAAAATTTGCTATTGATTTATGAAGACAGGTTTTAATCCTTCCCTGTGTGATTCTATTTTTAGTTTCAGATGGTTACTGAGTGTGTGATGCATTTAATGCACTGACCCTGTTAGGTACTCTCAACACTCTTCTACTTCTACACAGTTTTAAAAAGTTCTAGGTGAATTTAATTTTCTTTTTTTTACGAAAATTTCATTAGCTCTTGCTGGTTTTTATAAGTGGAGTGAGAAAAATATACGTGTATGTGAGTGAGTAGGAAGGGAGCAGTTATGCTCTGCAGATTGTGCTCAATAGGATTTTATTTACACAGAGATGTTTAAATTTGGACTTGTAATTTGCATTCACTGATGGCATAACTGATAAATCCACTTATTTGCCCCTTTTCTATTTTTTCCATATTTTTTTAGAAAGCCGGTACTTCGTTTTTTCACCCGATTTGTTAAGGTTCCTTCTACCAATTTGCCCTGTAGGCACAGAAACTGAATCCAGCTGACAAAAGGAATTTCAATAACATTGAGAGATTTTTTAGGAGTTTTGCTACTATTGCCATAATTCTCTCTCACAACCAGAAGCATCTACTGATGAGTCAGAACATGTCATGCCTCCTACCTTGTATCCTGACCAGGGGTAAATATGCACACACTGCTGCCCTTCTGTTTGAGCCTGGCCATCTGCAGTGATAGAGATGGAAGGTGCTTCCACTATAGGCTGCCCTGGATCCCTGTGACAATCTATGACTTCTCTTTACGTGAAATGCTGGTATTTTAATCTGCAGAAGGTGGACACAAGATGATGATTAGGTACTGGAAACAAACTGGGATGCACTAAATGTTTTCTCTCATAATAATGTGAAGCTTCTGTTTGTTTTAAAATAAATAATATGTCTGTGAAACGTGACTCCTGAACATATTTTCAGAAATATTTCTGCTTTATTGCTTAGCACATCCTTAATTTTATTGCCTAAGGTTTTCCTTCCCACTGTTAATTTGCAGCTCTAAAGACTCCAGCTGAGACTGTAAGGAGTTCTTCCTGATTTAGCACCATCCTTGCTGACAAAGTCTCAAAACTAAAAAGTGCAGCTCAGAGCTCTAAGCTGGGGTGAGTCAATTTTCCTGTACAGGACCTCCAACCATGCCTTCATCTCACCCAGTGCTGGGGCATCTCTCAGCAGACATTGCAATCTTCTGCTTGTAAACTACTTAAAGTATGTCCAAGGTACTTTCTGAAATATAGTTGTATTGAGCTCAGCAAGTATACTTGAGTGTGTGAAATGAAGGGACCAGGAGATTCTGGTTCTCTAATCTGCCCTCATGTGGGAGTCATTCTGGATACGCAAAGGTCTGTCTTGAACTTTCCTGTATCTTGTTTAGTAAATCTTTTCTGAGGCAAGGTAGTATTCATGGTGTATGCACCATGGGTTTATTAAATGGCATCATTCTGTGGATTGGTTCCTCTCCCTTCCTAACACCTTATTTTTCCTCTTACCTACAGTGGAGCACTGAAAAGGTTATTTTAAAGATTCGTGCAAACTGACTTATGGTTCCTTTGCAGATGGTGATAGCTGGGTGAGAGTCCACTGTGTGTATGTACGTGTAGATAACTCCTTTATTTATGCATGTATATAAACAAATAGACCTTCATCATTGGCCATGTGCAGCTGGCTATTTATTTTCCAGTTTTGAATTTGATATCTTTTGTCTATTTTGTATCAAAAGATGGTTCTGAAAGCATTGATAGGTGGTTTTAGTTGTGACAGGTCCAGACAATTTTGTATCATTAAAAAACCCCTCTACCTCACTATTCACCTTTTTCCAGACCATTCACAAATATGTTGAACATCTGGACGCCTGCAGGATTTCATTAGCAATTACCTTCCACCATTTATCACTACGTTTTGTTACAAATCTTTTGAGCAGTTATTAATCCAAAGAAGGATCTTCCCTCTTATCCCATTAAATCCTACCTACTTTAAATGAATCTGATAACTGACCTCATCAAAAGATTTTTAGAAATCTAAGAACGTTACATCAAATGTATGACCTTTATTCAGAGGCAGATTTTCTGCTTTGAAGAACTTTATTACACCAGGACACATAACTTCTCTCCATGAAAGCCATTTCAACTCCATTTCTACCAATGCTTGAGACAGAAGTCAGACATGCTAATCTCTGGTTCTCCAGACATTCAACAGATCCTTTAAAAACTGTGTGTCACATGAACCTCTCTCCCTTCCTCTGATTTTAATAACTTATTCAGAAATTTCAAATCTTTCAAATTTTGTTAGGGGCTTCTTGGGGAAAGATGTATATCCTGGAGGTTGGTCACAATTTATTGTATTGACCCATTCTATAATCTCCTCTGGTTCTGGCAAGAGCCTACAGTTTATGGCTGGGATTCCACACGCAAGGGAAGAAATGTGGTTTGGATTTCCTCAAGCAGTTGAAGGAATGGGATGTGGATCTCTGTCTTCCAGCACAGTAGCCTTGATCCCTGTTAATTACTGGTGTGTGTATGCTAAATCTTGTGCTCTGCTGGTTCTTACTAGATCAAACCCTTTTTGAGGTGAATAGGCTGAGGAATGACTCTTTTACAGTTTTGCCATAAGATAAATGTCCTGTGAATGCTGACATGGGTCTGACTGAGCATGGATACAGAAGCTCAGCTGTTTAGGGACTTGGATGTTAAAAGTGAGGTGTCTGTAGAATTTAAGAGCTGTACACTCGAGTTCTACTTGTATCTGCATATCTGCCATTTTATTTCTATACCGACATTAAGCAAAGAGGAGTGAACTTATTAATTGCAAAGAATATTTTTTTTTTTTAGTAGAAAAATCATTCTTGTAAGGCTGTGTTTTGGTAAAGCCCAAGAAAGTGGAGTAATGAAATTCTCATCATTAATATGCTACTCAAACAGAACTCGTACCTGGAACTTTACTGTTACAAAGAAACATATCAGTCACTCATTTCTGCAAGCTTTCACGCCAGACTTTCATTGAAATCTCGCCCAGTGCTTCGCTACCATGTGTATATAAAAGCAGCAGAACATCCTGGCTTTGTAATATCTATATTACCGCATGGTACATACCAGAATCAAATCCCATGCATGTCTTAAATGAACTTTTCCTATAACTCCTGTCTATGTATAACCAGGCATTCAGGCAAAGGATTTTATATATTTTTTTTTTCCACTTAGATGTTTTATTTGGCTTACTAGGAAGCAATATTCAAGGTTATGTCCAGAAACTCCACACTTAGGATAGAAGTTGTTTAAGCAAGTAGAATCCACACTTAGGATAGAAGTTCTTTGAGCAAGTAGAATCCACACTTAGGATAGAAGTTGTTTAAACAAACAGAAGTCGCAGAATGACCTGCAGTTTTATCTGAGGCACTGTGGCCCAGCGTGCACAAAGCAGCCAGACGGTGGATCCCGCTGGGACCTCCGTGGAGTGACACGCCTGCCTGCTGCACAATTCCCATTTTGCTCTCTACTTTTGTCACTCCAATGCAGATGGACAACCTCTGCATTTTGTAAGTGTGCAAATGGCTGCAGAGCAGCGAAGGTGACACTGTCAAATGTATTATTTCACTCCTGATCTTAATGTACATGCAAGAGTGTCTCTTTACATGTATGCTTTAAAGAGCTTAATCTAAGAGGCAGCTAGTAACAGCAGCTTTCATGGTCTCTTACTACTACTGTTTTGTAGTTTTACTAACCATGATCAGTGTAGTGATCTGATAAGACAGTATTTTATTTTGTAATATCGAATCAGGACATATTTGCAGTAATGGATATTAATATTGATTGTGACCCAGCTTTTCGAAAGCAGCCAGCATCATTTACCATCACCTAAATTCCACTTGGTTTCCCCAGGAACTGAAATATCATTTCTCCCATAACAACCTTTGCAGATTTTTGCCTCTGCCCTCCAAGCCCGAATGACTGACCTTTTCCCATGGAGCACTGAAGCGGGGAAAATTACTTCATGTCATCCAACTCATGAAGTTCACAATAGCCCATGTAGGCAGAGTTTTTCAGAGCATTATGACTTAATGCAGGGAAAGGTGACATCAGGGGATGAGGTGAGGATGCCGACAGAGGGAAGAGAAGTTCTATAACTAATAGCAGGACTTTTAGTGTCATCACAATGAATCCTACTCAGAGGAAATACAAACTCCATAACTGCAGATGTTTGTGTCTGTATCCCAAAACCTAAAGGGAGGGAATCTAGCTGGTACTTCACACATGTGGTGAAGTCTCGACAGTTGCTAAAAAACATGGGGAGTCTCAAAGTGTCAACACTTCACAGCTTCCTTTCTCAGCAGAATGAATCGCATGCTGGGTGGATTTACCTTGCAGTGAATTGAACGATGGTGCACAGAGATAGGAGAGATCCAAAGCAAGAACAAAAGCGAGCGAGGGCCTGAAGAGCTGAGGAGAGGAAAGGAAGAGGCGATGTGATATTTTTTCCAGGGAAAATAAAATAACAGTGCTTGAAAAGATTGACTCAGACTAAGATTGCAGTGTGATACAAGGCAGTGTGCTGTGGAGAGACAGAAAAATGCCCATGTGACTGCAGAACTCCCTGAACTGGTGCTGCATTCCCCACTGTGTTGTAAGATGTGTGCACACAGGTAATTGTGTAGAAAACCATGTAGATGCTTGGGACAATGGTGTATTGACAGCTCTGCTTAGATCAGTAGGGCTTTCATTCCATGAAGCACAAAAACATAGAAAACCATGCATAAAACAGGTCTTTGTTCATCTCCTTTCCCAAACCAGAGGCAGAGTTTCTATAATATTTTGTCATGAGTAATATTCTGGGGAACAAAAGGACACCGGTGCTACTCATAAAAAGCCCCTTCTGCTTTGCATATATGGCTTAAGTTTAATTTGTCACATTGTAAAACACAGATCATGGTGGGATACTGGAAATGCCACCTCAAATTTTAGAGTAATTACTGGAAATCAGATTTCTAACTGTATGCAAACCCCTGAAACTACTGCTCATGCAGCGGTATTGGCATCCATCTGTTTGTGTGCTGTGGAAGGAGGTGGAAGACTGTTTTTGCCCAATTCTAGAGAGGCAGAACCAGCTCAACACCCAGCTCCTTCACAGGTAATGGGGAAGTAAGATGGAAAAAAAATATAAAGAGAAAGACAAAAAGAAATACACAAAGACGTGAACAATGATTAATATTAGTAACTGAGCAGTCTGATTTTAAAGTGGTGAGCCACCAGTAAAGTTAGGAACATCACTGCATGATCTGCAGTTTTTTAGACTAGGGCAGACAATATTGATATAGCCTAAAGAATGGTAAAGGTAGAAGGTATGAAGTTCCTTGAAAGACAATCTGTCCGTTCCTCTCCAAATCTTGCCCTAGAAGTCTTAACATTTGTTGTCTTTTTTCTTTTTTTTTTTTTTTTTTTTTATTTTAATAAATCTTGACCTTGTTGCATTCCAGGGACTCTTAGTGATGGATTAAGGGCATATTTAGCTGTGACCAATCTGTTATAGCTGAACTCCTGAGTCATCTGCAGTCTCCTGACTGGTGTGAATTGATGCTTGCCAAATGTCTCTGTCTTTAACTTGTATTTGCTCTAGAGTAGGCTTGTTTCTTATACTTCAAGCAAGAGGATTTTTTTCCTGTGAGCACTTATTTTTTTTTCCCAAACAGTTTCAGAATTTTTATTGACTATAACTACAGGAAGAAAAAAAAAAAGTGATTGTTTTCCTCTCTCTCTCTTTCTCTCTCTTTTCTTTTTAACAGTTTTTACAATGAGGATTTTATTTTCAGTTCATTTAATCAAGTTTGCATGTTGAAATAAAAATTTAATCCACTTTGCTTCCAGTTTCTCCTAAGCAGAAGTACATTACAATTTTGATGAGCTAGAAAACTCCTAGAAATTTGTAGAGGATTTATGGATTTATGGCCATATAATCATTTGAAGAGAGAAATTGCATGCTGGGTTAGTTTCCTAATCCCAGGTGTTTTTCTCCCACACTGATCCAGGTACTTTGGGAGCTTGGGAGGAAACCAGTGGGGTTTTGTTGCTCTGATGTAGGTGCATTATTTCCCAGGAAACAGAAACTGGATGTCTGGCCAGTCTGTGTGTGTGTATGAGGGAAAAATGACCCTTCGATATCTTCAATTTCAACTTACAAACACTGAAGACCATTCCTTTTTCCTTATAAAACCAGGCTTCCAGAAATTTTAGCACAGTGCCTTACTTTCAGCAAAGCTTAGGAGAGCAGCAGCCCTGGGATCAGGCTCAGTATTTCTTGTGGAATGGCACGAAACACATTGCACTCTGTCCCTTAATATAAGTGAAATAAAAAAGAGGTTAATAGTTATTAAAACTCAAATGCAACTTAAAGGGATGAAAATATGTGTTTTCACATTTTTCTGTAAATTACTGTTGCCAATGCAATTCCAAAACACTGCTACCACTCTAAAAAGAGAAATCAAAGCTCTCTTTTTGTTGATGGATGATTTACCCACATTTTAAATAATTTGTGAATTAACAGATAATGTGCTGCTTATGTATGTGTGTCTGTACTTGCTTGTACTAGATGATGGCTATCACATAAATAAAACCCCCTGTGGAATCAATCTGAAAAGATTCCGTGTGTATTACATTAGCTAACAGCTGAAAAAAAATAACAAATCCATTAAAGAAGTCTTGCTCTTTACTTTCACGCTTGTATTTGCATTTGTCTTAGCAAAAAAAATGCCATTTGACGATGAAAATAATAAAAATTATTATGGGACCCTCATGTGTTTTCCTGATTTCATCACGGTTTCCACCCAGCTTCTCAGATCCAAGCCTCTAGGATGAAAATTACCAGAAAAGTTGTATTCCCGGATTTCAGACGGTCTGTGATGGTTCTGGGGGTTTATAGGGGAGCCGAGCCCCGTCCCCCTTTCCTGGAACTCTGTTGACATCTAGCGGCGAGCTCGGGTCCCTCACGAAGCTACGAAAGAAATGTAAAATTAAAATTGGGGGGTAGGAGCCAATGTGTGTATATTTGTTTCCACCAAGTACTAGCAGGGAACCCTTCCAAGACTAAGGAAACTTTCCCAGTTCTTTCTCATCCCAGCCTGGCCACAACGACTCCCCAACTGCAGTTCCCGTGTGAAATTTCACGCAGCGTGCTCCATTTTTAGGCTGACAATATCTGAATATTGTTTCTGAAGCTGAAACAATACACAAAGGGTTTAGGACAGTGCAGACCCCTCGTTCACATCCAAGTGGCACAAACTCCTGATGACCAAAGTTTGTCTTTCTGAGGAACAACTCCGTCCCTACAAAAACAGGAGAAGAACGAAGTGAGGGCGGTCAGCTCTCAGCTGAAACCAAACAGTTCTCACCGAGGAGATTTCCAAATCTTCTACAGGAGCTCCAAGGGGATGGAGGCAGGGAAAAGAGGAAAGGAAAGGGAAACAGAGCAGCTAATTGCAGGAGAGATGTCTGCTTCACTTAGAGTTATTCTACTGATGCTGCCAAGCACCTTCTCTGCCTCTGACGGTGCTGGGCAGTGACTCCGTGTGATGCTGTGATAAGCAGAGATAGAGGAGCCATATCAGGGCCAGTGTCTTGCTCTAAAGCCCTTTGCTCTTTTACTGTGAATAAAAGTTAGAAGCAGAGCCCATGTTAATTTATCTTTGCTGTTCCATCTGAACACCCTCCTGCCTCTTTTCTGAGTGGTACATTGGAGATAATTTCCCTACCCCTCCCTGGGGATGTCGTTGCTATTAAAGCAGCAGCAGTGCCTGGGACCAGGACGTGTGGGGAGCCCTGGCAGCAATGCAAGGCTGACCCACACCCCAGGATCCAAGGGGATCTCTGGAGCCAGCCTTCCCAGGGGCTCCTCTGGCTTATGGCACTGCATCTGCCCCATCCAAGGTGCACCAAGGATACTGAGCCTGGACAGAATGTCCTTTATTGCTCATCCCCCTCGGAGGAGCCTCTCGCTTGCCCCATCTTTGCCACAGTCACAGTACATAAGACAAGAGTCATAGATAAAAGGATGAGAGGCAGGAAAAAAAGTGGGTAACTCCTTGGAGGCACAAACTATACTGGCTCAAAGTTTGCTGATTAGGGTGTCTCAGAAAAGTGAACAATTTTCATTCAATTTTGACCTCAATATAATTAAAAAAAAAAATATATATAATGTATATAATATTATGTATTATAATTTGCAAATGTTCCAACACTAAAGGGGAAAAATATCCCCATTTTTAAAAAAATTACAATGTGTTAGATAATGTGGACTTTATATTTTCAGTTGGGATGAAAGAAACTTCTCAGAACATCATATTTTTCCATGAACTAGGAAACCTTAGTTTCCCCTGGACGTTGCAGAAACTATTAGGGATTCAAACAGCCATTTTGGATTGCTTTGTTTTGCTATTATAGGTAGCAGCTCCATTGAATAGCCAGAATGTACTCCACAAGACCAAGCTGAGAACACCAGATGAGATTCAAAACCATTTTCTTCTAGAACATTTTCTAGAGCACATATATGCAGAAAAGAAAAAGAAAAAAAAAAAAAAAACCAAACAAAAAACCCAAAAAAAAAACCACAAAAAAAAACCCAAAACCAACCAACCAACCAAACAACAAAAAAAAACCAACAAAAATGTTAATCTACAGATTTAACAGAGCTTTTTGAAGAGATTCAAGAACTGCTGTTTGATCTTAAACCCTGAAAGACTGATAGGATTATTTTATGTGCCCTAGTCCAGCAATGATCACTAACCTAACTGATGACCAAAGGAGGACAACAATTCTCAAGCTTTACTGGTTCATGTACTAGCCCTAATAAATTGTGTTAGAGTAAAAGAGTGGAACATTAAGATCATCCATCATCATTAGCTCATGTACAACTTGCAAACTGCTGAAATGGAATTGCTCTGAGCCTTCCCAGCATGACTTAACTGTTTAGCATGACTTAAATGTAATCCAGGGGCCCCTGGATAAGGAGTAAAAAGGGAATTTCAGACTGGAAAGTGCTGCTGGTTCTAAACAATCAGCATCAGCATCTCTCCACAGCAGTCAAATATGCAGCAGTAGAGTTCTCTGGGGTGTCTGGCTAGGAACAAGTTGTGTTCCAGTTCTCCTGTAAGGCTGCCTCTTAGTTAGATTTATACATTTTGTATTTCTCCATCTCCTGTTCCCAGCTCTTCAAAATGCATTTATTGGCAGCAACTTCAACCAGTTCTCTAATCGAAGTACGAGGATAATACTTTTAAATTTCTCAACAAATTTATGAGTAGGAAATTATGTTATTTTTAGGCAAGAGGTAAAAAAGGAGGAAAAAATAATGAGACAAAATGAGCCCCAGGCAAAAGAGAAATTAGAGTTGAAGTAATCTAGTCCTGTTCTGTACAGCTGTACCCCCCTGTATTTAAAGAGGGGTCTTGCAGAGCAAACTAGACAGGAGTCAGTACTGGTGGTGGTACTGCAATCTCTGTTAGTATAAGTGGAACACACTACACTTGGAAGCAACTTCTGGAGGATGACTAATGTACTGAAAAAGAGAATTTAGGGTTATGGAAGGATTTTAGTTCTGCATATGATTAATCATAAATATTTGTTGGGATTTTTTTCCTATTACTTGTCCTGTCAGCCACAGACTCAGAGTGTGGGTAATTCCCTTTCTCTTCCTTCAACAGACTCTCTATATTTGTCTCCATATGTTTTCATATTTCTCATGTATTATGAGTTCTCCTCTCATCGTTCCTTCTTTTCTTCAGGCTTTTTGATCTCAGCTCCTGTCCTGGTTTTGGCTGGGATTCCTCCAGCCTTTCTGAGTCTGTTTTCATGCTTCTGAGTGAATTCTTACTGCTCTCACCAAGTCTGTTTTCAAATAGGTCCCATTTAGCACAGAAAGCAAAAAAGAGTATTCCAGCAAGGAGCAGAAAAGAACACCCCCTATATTTCAGTCTGGATTTTTTATACTCCTCGATGTGTTGATACAGCAGGATGTTGTTAAATCAGCTTTTCCCTGTGTGGCATCACCATCCCACACATCCAGTGTTACCAACCAATCCCCATGCCTCTCTGCTTTGCTGGGGCCACACTGAGTTCTAATCCTGGCCACCAATGTTCTCAAGGACTGCAAGTTTTGTGCCATCTGTAATAGACAGGCTTGTTGAACCAGACAGGAGACAAGTTGTATGTACCCCTTACATTTTGACACTAAGCTGCTGAGAGGTACTCAGATATTTTTCCTGACAGGTTTCATATCCACCCATGGAAGTTCTATCAAGGCAAAAGTTTCCTTTGTTCTTTTCAGAAAAACATCATGAAATCCTCCCACTGAAGTTCACTACAGTCAGAAGATATCACATCTACTGTCTTTCTATCCACAAGTCTTGTTGTTCTGCCATTAAAGCAAATTGAATTATTAAGCAATTTTTTTCCAAATTGCTTATACAGAATATATTAAGACTCAAATGGTAGGAGGTAAGGAACAATTAGGAAGCCATTCCCAAAGCTCTTAGTGTGGTAGCCAACTCTTGAAATCACATAAAAAAATAACAGCAAATATGTCCAGTATATTGCACAGAGAAAATTCTCGTATCATACATCCCTAGACTCGTTAACCTGGAGGAAAAGGAGATGGTTATTGACTTCTATCTGTATTCCTAGCCTGAGCTCCATCTCCAGAGTTTAGCTAGTGCACTTTCTAGTTTTTTTTTTTGTGCTATATTTACACTTTACTGAGTATTTACCCTTAATAAGAGTTCATTTTCAGGAAGGGCTTCTGAGCCCAGACTGACTCAGCTCAATTAACTTATGGATGGAGACTATAAGGACCTTAATCCATCAGGCAGACAGTCTCCCATTAGAATTGCAAAAAGTGCTGGGAGTCTTCTGCAGCAACGTGGTGGGGCAAGTTCAGTCTACTTTGCATAAATGTACAAGCAGAAAATGGTTTAAGTTAACAGAACCCTTTGAAATGTTGCTGTCGAATGTATGGAGCACTGTAATCCACATATACATACATAAGAACGAGAAGCTGACAAAAAAATTCATCCTTTGCATTGCTTTTACTTAAAATTGCTTAATTTTTTTTGTGACTAACTGAAGTGTTGAGGACTGGTTTGACACAGAAATGGTGAGATTTTGATCAAGGGGAATCACAGAATCATAGAATTGTTTATGTTGGAAAAGACCTTTAAAGCCATTGATCCCTATCATTAAATCATATAACCTTACAACACAGCTGAGATTACAATCCAATGTGCAGCTAACAGCAGAAGTAGCAAGAGGTGATTGAGAAGGTGCCCTGCTTCCAGCTGGGATAGAGTTAATTTTCTTCCTAGAAGCAGGTACAGTGCCATGGTCTTGATTCAGTATAGAAATAATGCTATTATTATAATTATATTTTTTTACCTAATTTCAGTTATTAAATTGTATCTCAGCCCACGAGTTTTACCTTTTTCTGATTCCCCATCCCATCCCACTGGGGGTGTGGAGTGAGAAAGTGGCTGTATGATCCTTAGCTGCTGTCTGGAGTAAAATTGTGACAGAAGGTGAAGAAAAGTGGTAAGAGACGAGTTTTTCTATATTCAACTAGATGACACTTTTAGAGCAGCAGATGGCTCCGAACACATTTAGTTTAGCACGACAAAGAAGTTATTATCCACATGAAAAATAAAAACCCAGAGTCTGAAAACCAGAATTGTTTCTCTCTATACTGCCAGAAGCATCTTCATAAGGGGCCAAGGAAGGAAAAACCACTCTTAAATTGAGAAGGTAACACAAAAATTCTGGCTGTTCCATGGAAAAGTAAAATAATAAGCTCCAGCCAAGGACAATACAAGAGCACAGTGTTCAGCTCTGCAGACTACAGCAATAAAAGGACATGGACCTGTTGGAGAGTGTCCAGAGGAGGGACACAAAGATGCTCAGAGGGCCTGAAGCTCCTGTCTTACGAAGACAGGCCAAGAGATTTGAGGTTACTCAGCCTAGAGAAGAAAAGACTTACAGCAGCCTTTCAGTATCTGAAGGGCCTTCAGAGAGCTGGGAAGGGATTTTAACATGAGCATGGAGTGGCAAGATATGGGGAATGGCTGTAAATTGGAAGAGGGGAGGTTCAGATTAAATGTTAAGAAGATATTTATTGTGAGGGCAGTGAGGCACTGGCACAGGTTGCCCAGAGCAGCTGTGGTTGCCCCATCCCCAGAAGTGTCAAGGAGAGGTTGGAGGGCCATGGAAAAGCAACCTGGTCTAGTGGAAGGTGTCCCTGTCCCTGGCACGGGGAGGTTGGACAAAATGATCTCTACGATTCCTTCCAACCCAAACCATTCTAGGGTTCTCCGAACAGAGTAACAGCAAAGCAATCTGTGATGAGGTGTCTGATAGTGACCCTCCAGGGTCACACATTGCAACACCCAGAGCAGCACAGGGCCAGTGGCACCCACACATGGGCCTGTTCCTAAGAAGCAGTGACCACAGACCAGAGGAATCATTTTCTGCATCCAAGCAAAGGGCTTCCAATGTCCAGCACAGCATGACCCAGACACCACAGAATGTCCTTTTGTGGGACTGTGCAGAGTTTCTTGGGCAGAGCAGAGAGTGAGGAGCTCAGGGAGTTGTGCACAGAGATGCTTTGCACAGTGCATTGAGTAGAAGTCCTCTGGATTATTGTTTCTTTAAGCAGCACTGATCAGTGCTGGACCCAGGCACATGAACCTGACCTCAGACAAATCACAGTTTCAGAGTTTTCTCATTGAAAACACACATGGCCTTAATAAGCAGACAGAGCATTTTGCTTCACACTGGTTTTAGATTTCTTTGTTTTTTTTCTTGTGTTTTTAAATCAGTTTGGAATATGCTAAACCCCAGTAATTTCTAGTCTTTTTCTCTCTACAGAATTACAAGCTTGTGAGTGGGAAAGATTTCACTGACACCTACTTAAAGACTTTCAGTGAAGAAAGCAATTAAGTTGGTGACATGATTTTTTTTTTTTTTTTTTTTACAGGAATCAAATTAATTTCTTCTGAGCAATTAAAAAAGGTAAGTTTGATCTTCCCAGACAGGAGCATTTCCATTTAATTAAGCATCAGCTGTATTGACTTTAAAAATTCAGAGTCCAAGAGATTGTTTAAGGATTATGCATAGTGTCCAGGGAGTAAATTGAACAGTGGTCCAGAACACTCAGTATTTTTAGGTTTACATAAGTTGCTCTTTAAATGATCCTCTGCTTCTTCCTTAAGGAGAAAGCAGAATATACAACTCTGTTGATAACAAAAGCACAGACTTTGCTGCTACCTATTTTCTACTCAAACATGGTCTGACAAACCATTCTGGAAAGGATTTGAGATGGGGTTGTTGAATGTTGAAAGCTACAATCAATAATATTTACATGTATTTCCCACCATGCATTTTCCTTTGCCTCAGAACCCTATCTCCAAGAAGATAAGGTGCAGGTAAGCACCTAAAGACTGAATGTTTGATCCCATGCTGTTGCTATCAAGCTGGCAATCACCATCACCCCTGAAATCCTCTTTTAAGGGAGGAGCAGAGATAAGCACAGAGTCATTTCCTAAAAAGTATTTTTTCACCTTGGCACTGAAATTAATGTCAGCTTTCATCATTCAGACCTGCTCAGATACTGCTCAAGAACTGACTTGTGCCAAAGGACAACTTGGGAATCTTCACCAGAGTGCAGAACCTGCTGCTGTACCCCTACACAACCCCTTTGCCAGAGGTGCAGCACCAAATAAAAGCCACAGTCCCATCAAGATTAAAGGTTTCAGCAGGCAAACTGTGAAACAGCTACAAAACCTTTGTCTTAAGATATGAACAACTGTAGGTGGGTGTTTAAGGAAGCTCTTCCTGGATTTCAGGACTTGTTACATAAAACAAAAAGACAGTTCTTTAACCACTACTCTTTTTCAGTAACTCACACAGGCTGCAGTCTCAGCAATGCCTCTGTGTTTCCCAGCAGGAGCTACATAAATACAAAATCCATCTGTTAAATGCAGTCCTTGCTAATTGTTCAGCTCTGTACCATGCCAGGATATATTCTTGCTTTGACAGAGGCTTTAACCAGAAGATATTTTTGCCAAGCAGTAGTTTGCAATTCAATATTGTAAACGATTAGTCCTGTTTATCTTTCAAGACAGGTTGATGACACTCACAGAAAGGGTGAGGAAAGGAAGTCTCTGCCTTGACAGCTACAGAGTTGCTGTAGGTTTCTTGTTTGTGCTTTCTGAGACTTCAGCAGGAGGTTTTCTGGCTCCCAGAGGCAGTGTACTACACACTTAATTCTTTGTTAAAAGCTCTATGCTTTTTTTGATTTTGCTTGCCAGCTCATGAAAAGCAGAGTGGGGTGGTGAGGGCATTCACTCTGGCTTTTCAATATGACAAAACTGCGGTGTGAGCTCAAAACAATACAATTTACCGTCCATATTGCACAAATCCCTGCATGAACAGCGATTTGTTATGTGAAACACTACACACATAGTGAATTACACACCATCCCAAATGCACTCACTCATTTTATTGCTTTCTACAAAGAGAAGGTAACAAATGAGAGAAGATAACAGACAAAAAGTATGCACATCACCAGTTTTTTCGCAATAACAGGAGCTGCATCATCTTTAGCCAATATTTCTGAAGTGGAAAAAGACCTTACATAATTTTAAGGGTTGCATTATAAAGGTTCAGAGCTTAAGAAATAAATATCCAAACACCTTTACCTGTCCCTAGCAAAGTTTTGAAGACTGAAATAGTAGTTTCATGTGTCACATTTCATGCAACTGATCAACAGAGGGCAGCAAATTCCTTGCAAAACGCAGGAGTGCCATAGATTGAAGAGATAAATTTAAACAAAGCATAGCAATAATTATGTTTCTTAGATTCAAAAAGCTGCTAGAGAAATATGTCCTTTACAAAGTGTCCACTGTTAACTCAGCAAGTTCTTCAGAGTTCTGTTGCGTCAGCCGATGAAATATAAAAGCTCCAAGTCAACAGAGAACTTCCCACCATCTGAAATTTCTGCTTAATGAAATTTCAGCTTTGTTTTAAGCATAGATTTATGAAACTGGAACAAAGGATAGGAGGAGTTGTTTTAAATTTTGTTCAGTTTTTAGAAATACTAATCTTTTCGCAGAGTTTTTGGACTCTGATGAGAAACATCTCCCTGCCCAGACTTCCCAGCCTCCACACAAGATCCCATCTCCAGCTCAACCTCAGTAGCTGCTTAAATGGCAATTTCTCTGCCACTGGCTACACCTGAGGCTGTCTGTCCCTGAGGTCTTATTTTGGGCAGGGGGAAACATTTTTCACAAGAGGTCTATAAAAAACCATAATAACTAAAACTTGGTTTCAAGTGGAGATCCTGGGGTTGGATTCTCAGTATCCAATGCAGTGCAAATTTATGATTTCCCCGTAGCTGAAAAATCCCAAATACTTCTTCTTTGATGTGTATGAGGGAAGGAGTTTCTGATACATTCTCTCACCCACTAGCAATTATAAAAGTTGGGTTTGCTTTTTTTTTTCTTTTTTTTTCTAACCAACTACTTGCCTACTCAAATGAAAATCAGAGAAAATTAAAACTTTTGAATCCTTTAGCACTCAGTCAAAATCTGCAGAAATCAGACAGCATGTTTAACAAGAACATCCCAAATCCATTTTCTAGGGGGTGGGGGATAGAAATGACACATTGTGAAAGGTATAAACCTAATTTTCTTTTAAAAAAGGGTTTTAAAGACTTTTACAGAATAGGAATTGTTCTTTCATGGGGAAATAAGTTTATATTTAAGAAGTATTAAACTTCTGTAGATGGAGGTTTCAGGAATGTAACCAATATGCCTGGAAAACTACTTTTCTGGTTTTGTCTTACCTGAGACAGTGCAAATTGTTTGAGAAAAACAAATTAAAAAACCCTGCCAATGGGGTAAGTTTACCTCTGAATTGAATTGTATTTTTTGGGACAACATCTACTGCCCCTTTTTCCTCTGATGCTTTATAAAAGTGAAGTTTGATTTCACCACAGCTCAGGAAAAGTGTAACCTGCTCATGTAAGAAGTTTGAATTTGTCCATCAGAGCAGAAGAAAATGCATAGCATAAAAAGATTTAAGAGACTCATTTGACACTTGAAGGGGTAGAAGTAAAAAGTATATAAGTACAAAAATAACAGTGGAGGCCATACTGTATGTTTTAAAACAAGAAAAAATTATACAAGGAAAGTTCTCTTCTCAATTATTTAAAATCCACCTTTTTTCCTTACTAAACCTATCTGTAAGATAGGCAGTGAAGGAGCAGATTTTGAATTTATTTGGGCACCTTAATGTAATGAAAAGCCAATCCTTGAAGGTGTGTGCTTACTCATTCCTACTGCTTAGGCTTCTATCTTTATATAAAGATTGTTTTTATGACAGTAACGCAGAATTAAAGATCAGAACACTGAAAATAGTAGATCCAAATGCATTTGAACAGCAGCTTAGAGGGAATAAAACAAATCTAAGTACTTCCATCTGCTGCAGGTGATTTCTTTTCTTCCTTCTTTCGGCATTTTAATGGCTTGTATTTATCTCTTCAGTCATAACCTCCTGAAAGGCATCTTAGAAAGGCTCACATTACTTACGTAGAAAGATTTCTTATTTTCTTCTCATTGTCCTGCACAAACCCCAAATCAGACACACTGCTCAATTTTGTCCCTGCTGATACCACTAACACACCACAGAGTGTTACTCTGATTTCTGATTTACCAGTTGTTTAACAGCAGTTTTAACCATCCATTGCAAACTCTAGTGATGCTGAAAATGCTGAAGACACTCTGACAGGATATCCCCAAGGAAATACATTGCGCAGCTTGGTTTATTATTCTCTCTTCAATCCATGACAGGCATAGAAGATGGTTTTATTCTTACTTGATTCTAAAAGTAAGTTTGTAAAATAGATTCCGAACTCACCCTTCTGTAAGAATTTTGCTATATTGCTTGAACCAAAAAGAAAACAAGGCAAAGGTTTGTTAACAGGCTCTGCTCCTGTTCCTCTTTCTGCAGTGTTAAAGGAGAGGGCTACATCCTTCAGCAGGCCCAGAGATGCTTCTTCACTTTTTGTTAGCCTAATTAACATGCAAGGAAACAATGTAAATTCTAGACAAAACGGACAAAACCCCAGAAAGTTATTCCTGGCAAAATAACGTAGGAACAACAAGAAACATACCTGGAAATCAAGTCTTTAAACAGTCAGTAGGAATGGAAAACAAATTGAATGAAACATTAAGAGGCAAAACCCCAAGAGCTAAGTGACACACAGAGAAAGAAGGAAGTCAGAGTTTGGGAGGCGCAGTATGTGGAGGTGTTTGGGTGAGGCTGCACAGCAACAGGATCTCAGCTTTCCTGCCAAACTCTCTGAAACACGTTTGTGGCAATTACATAACACCCAAACCCGGCAGAGGTAACAGCTGCTAGCTAGCTATGGCTCCTTACCCAAAGAGAAGCAAAGATCAGAGACCTGTTGAAAGGCAGAGCGTTTAATTAATGCTGCGTACAACAAATACACAAAGCATCTCCTCTAGTTGTAGTGCTGCTGAAGTAGAAGAATTTAAAAACTAAGCATGAGAGCTTTTCTGGGAAAGGTCCTTCTTAGCTGAAGAGTGGGAGAATCGGGTCTCAGGAGGTGATGGAAAGTCCTAGTTACATCAGCAGAAACAATCAAGTGCAGCGGCACCACAGCAAAAGCCATTCCCTTAAAATAAAGGAAGATAAGCACAAAGTGTTCCCTCTTGAGTGGAAAAGCACAAGTGAATAGTTGTCTGAACAAGCTTGCGTTTTACTTTAGCTGTATTAAGGCAAGGAAAATGTATAAAGCAATTATTTTATTGGGGAATTTGATCTGATGTTCCTGATTTGTGTGGATTGTGGGCATATAAAGAAGCTGGAAGTCTTTCTAATGAGGTTTTGGTACCTTAACTTATAACAGACATGGCTTTTATCTGGGTATCTGTAAAAATTCTAATTTAATTTTACTCTTTTATTATTTTAGGAGTGAACTTGGATCCTCATATTGTGGGTTTCTGAGATGAGTAAACTCAGCCTCTAGAGTGTTTTATCCATTTGAAGTGTTTTGCATTTAAAATGGATACTCTGGTACAGGGACTGTCGAATGTGTTGGCTTCTGTTGTGGGAGACAAACTGGTAAATTATTAAGGTACCTGTGCTTGGTACTTGGCTTTTTCTATTTCACCTTTTAATGCCTAGTAGCATTCAGTTATTGTGGAGCAGGTGGGAGACAGCACCACTGAAAGAAGTTAGCTAAAATAATGAACCAAAGATATTAACACAGTAGTTTTGAGTATGCTTTAAGAAATACCTTTCTTTTTTTTCCTTGAATATTAAAGTTCGAGTTTCAGCATATGTCAACTATTTCATGTTTTTAATCACATCTCTTAACCACTTAAATGATCATTCTCTAGGGAACCAAAGTTTTAGAAGAGAAACTTAAAAATTATATCAAATGTATTCAGCATAAAATCTGCTAACCTGATTATCTCTTTTGACTGTGATGACTCACATCCCACTTGATAGAGGGCTTAGTGCTTTGAGTTCTGGCTGCTGAGGCAGTTCACACATGATTCCTGATGCCTCTGCCCCATCTAAGGAATTGTGTGTTAAATGTGCATCAGTCTGTGTTAATGATAAAAGCAGAATAAATGATTTTTTTCCCCTCTTTTGTGTGTGGGTAAAGGCTACTTGGATTATGGTAATGCTAGGAAAAAAAGGGCAAATCCACATCCTATTTATTTGGAAACCATGATGAAATAGAGACTGTATCAGGGAAAGAGTGAAGAATCACACCTAAATTAGGAGAAAGGGGGAATTCCAGTGTGATCCCACCAGTTTTTAAGCTGATGTGGAGAATTAAATCATAGAGTCATTAATGCTGGAAAAGACCTTTAAGATCATTGAGTCCAACTCTTTACCCAAGACTGCCAGGTCCACCACTAAGCCCCCTCCCTAAGCACCACATCTGCATGTTTTTGGATGCTTCCAGGGGCAATGATCTCACCACTTCCATGGGGAGCCTGCTCCAATATTTGACCACACTTTCAGTGGAAACATCTTTCCTAACATCCCACCCAAACCTACCCTGGTGCAACTTGTTTCCTTGCATCCTCTTGCTTGTACCTGGGAGAAGAGGCCGACCCTCACCTGGCTGCAGGCTGCTGTCAGGTGGAGTGCAATAACGTCCCTCCCGAGCCTCCTTTCCTCCAGGATAAACACTCCCAGCTCCCTCAGCTGCTCCTCATCAGATTGTGTTCCAGACCCTTCCCCAGCTCCATTGCCCTTCTCTGGACTTGCTCCAGCACCTCAAAGTCTTTTGTTTTTCTGAGGGGCCCAGAATTGGACACGACACTCAAGGTGTGACTTCACCAGTGCCAGGTACAGGGGGCCAATCACTGCCCTGGCCCTGCTGGTCACACAATTTCTGATACAAACCAAGATGTGTATTTTGAAGCACCTCTCTTGCTTCCCTTAAAATCTGTGTATGGATTTGCATGAATTTCAGTAATGTCGTCCATTATAGCTGCAGGTTGTTTCTTTCCGTTGCTTAGATTTTCAAGGATAAAGAACAAGAAGTTAAATCCACGGTAACAGAATGTACTTTAATTCTTCAATTGTCCTGTCTCTGTAGCAGCAAACGTAAAACAAATGATTAGTTACACTCTACTGTAGTTTAGCTGAGACCTTATGTTCAGTGCCAAAGTACTTCGTCTTAATTTAGACCTTGAACATACAAGCACTTGAGCATGTATCTAGAATTACTCACAAGTAAAGCCATTGACTTCAAAGCTATTGACTACCATATGAATCAAGTTCAGCTTTGTGAGGTTAAAGGTCTGGAGACATTATTTCTTCACTATACAAACAAAAAAAAAGGAGGCTAAGCAAGCTGTGGTTCTTGTACTGTTGGCAGATTTTTCTTACAGATAAAGATCTCTAATGAAAATTGTTCCCAGTATTGTTATTCTGGAGATGTCAGGAACAGACTAGTGAAGATATTGTCACCTTCCAGAGATCTGGCTCATGTTCAATTTATTTTATACAGTACGACTTTTTTTTTTAGTTTATTTCTGAAAGTTCTTCTCTGCAGGCCTGGTGTAAATGAAGATTGATCCAAACACAATTAAAACAATTAGACAGGATTTTTCTCCCCTTATTCTTTTTTTTTTTTTTTTTTTTGTTGGTTTTTTTTTTTGGGGGGGGGGGGGGGGGTTTTTTGGGTTTTTTTTTTTTTTTTTTTTTTTTTGTTTGTTTGGTTTGGTTTGGGTTTTTTGGATTTTTTTTTGGTTTTGGTTTGTTTTTGGGTTTTTTGTTTTTTTTGTTTGTTTGTTTTTGTTTGGGTTTTTGTTTGTTTTGGGTTGGTTTTTGGTTTTGTTTTTGTTTTTGTTTTTGTTTTTGTTTTTGTTTTTGTTTTTGTTTTTGTTTTTGTTTTTGTTTTTGTTTTTTTTGGGGCAATGGCTGTGCCTTCTGGGAATACACTGTGGTTCTCAGAACCTCTCCAAAAGCAGTAAATAACTGGATTTCTTCTGAGTAGACTAAAGAACATGGAGCTATGTCCGATACGACTGACTTGGTGCTGCTGATACTTTCTTCAATATGGGACTTCAATCCTGCCTAGAACTATGTGTCACAAGCCCTGGGTAAAAAAAAAAACAACCTTAATTCCATCTATAAAAAGCCTGCCTTTTAAAGAGTAAATCCCAGCAATATGTGCTGAAAGCTATCTGAACTATTCAGCTCTGTGTGACTAATAGATTCCATTGCTACCAAGATCCACTGCCAAGATGACAGAGATTTCTGTTGTGAGATCTTCCATGTGAGACAACAGCAAACTATAAAAAAGTCTAACCAAACCCCCCTGGAAACAACAAAACTAACAAATAAAAATACCCGACCCCTAAATCCCCAAAACCATTCATGCCCCCAGAACTGACCAAAATAAGATCACCCTAAATGAATAACACCCACAACTACCACAATTTTTGAGTGAAAAACTCTTTATTTAATGAAAGACCAATTTTTTTTTTTCTCCCCATCATGTCAAGACATGATTTGACTCAAGAACCTGGAGAAGGGGGAAGTGTGTAGTGGTGGCTCATGGGAGCATCACTGTAATTCTTCAGCTTTTGCCAAGGACTCAAGAGTTCAAGAGAGTGACACTTCTGTGTGCTTAGCCCTGTTAGCCTCTTCTGTTTGTGTTTTTTCTTTTAGAAAAAAATAAAGGATATGGAGCTGAGTGGTCCCATCTGACCATGTGAAAAGGAGGCTGTTTTGGGGATTATCTCCCCAGCTTGCAGATGTCTCAGTGTCCTTTGTGAGGCACTCTGCCATGAAGAAGTGCTACTGCAGATGGGGCCATTGCTGCACCAGGCAGAGCAGGGTGCAGGGTGATGCTGCTCCTTTCCCACCTCCTGCCCACTGAAATCCAGCGTCTGCCGCAGCTGGTCTGGAGTTACACGTGGGATCATGGGGAAGGACAGAAGTTGGGTGTGCAATGCAGGAGGAATGTAAAAAAGCAAATGAATAGCTTGTAGGTAATGTTTGACACCACACTGGTCTCAGCCTGTCCAGTGGTGACAGATGTTGCTCTGCATTGTTTCTGGTGAATAGAAATGTAGTTGTTGAACCACAGGTTTCTGCAGATTCAAAAAAGCTTAGTGGGCTGCTTGAATCTTGGGAGAAGCTCTAGTGTTTGCTCTTTACAGTGGCTGACAGCTTGCAAGTTGCTCCTCTTGTGCATCAGTCCTAATCCAGCCCTTTTGACTCCTTATAGGAATTACTCTGAATATTCTGATATCCTTCTCTGTGATTCCTGCTCAAAAAGGTGCATTACATGAAAGCTATATACCTTGCACAGGCAGAAGGACTGTCAACAGTTCTTCTGGGACCTGCAAGAAGCTCTGTGGATGTCTTGGTTCTGAATTCTGCTTTTATCTTTGAGCCTCCTAGCAACTGTGCAGGCATTTTTTTTTTTACTTCAAGTTATGACTTCTACTAGAGGGCATGGAAAAAATAATAGATTCCCTGCTTAAGGAAGACACAAGTAATTTTAGAGGCTACCTGTGTATTTCAGCACAGTGGCATTGAGATGATAGTGCTGATGAGCATAACAACCTAATTCAAAGTTCCATTATCATGAATATTATATACTACCATTATGTTACTTCCTTTTAACAGGACCAAAGCCTTGTAGAAGGAGAAACGGTATCTGAAAGAATCCAGAACTAAGAATACTGGCTAATATAAAATAAATACTCAGGCTCTGCTGTTATTTCATTGTAAGAAGAGAGCTTGGAATAGGCAATCAGAGATATAAATTAGCAGCAGCTGATATAAGCTGATGCTTTGGGCTGAAATTCAGCCACATATCAAAAGTCTCTTGACTAATTCAAGAAGCATGAGGTGCTTTGTTGTTTCCCCAGGTTGATTTGCTGCTTACTTTCTAGGAAAGCTGTTTTTCACTTCACTGAATCTTTTATAGAACAACACCATCACCTTCTTTTTCTTGTGAATATTGCTGATGATATTGTCACTGGGTGGTCCCTGGTGCTCAGCACTTCCACTGTGTAGCAAACATAAAAGTGGGGGCTCCTTAGCTGATCCAGCTACATTTGGATAATTAAAACAAGGGGATATGGAGCTTCACTATTCAAGCCGGGATCTCTGGAAAAATGTTTTCTGTGTCTGACTTGGTTCACAAGACAATAATGGTTTTCAGCAACACTCTCACTTCTAGACTTCATTACAACATTGTGGCCATGATTTATTAGATGGATCAAACAGTTTTAAATAAGTCTGATATGTTTATATGCAGAGGGAAGGTCTTACAGTCCTCAGCTCCCAGTTCTTCCCAGTTTCAATGAAGCAAGGAAGATGCTGAGAACCAGAGGCATGTAAAGCTGAGTCAGAGAGAGATAAGGCTTTCTGAGACTATTTGTGTGGAGCAAGCTAGGTTGCACTTGTATAAATACAAGGCAGCAGGTGGACTTGACAAGGGGTGTTTTGTCATGGTTTGAGGACTTACTCAAACTGGAACTACAGCTGGGATCTCTGTACAGCTTGGATTTTGTAAAAGTTTCCTGTGTGTTCATGGAGCATGGCCCCAGTGTGCAGTTTCTCCTCTCAGTTCTGAGTATCATTCTGAGACCAGGTGTTTTGGTTTGGGAAGACAGGTATCTGCTAGATAAAAGCTGGAGTTTGTTTTGGAATGAGAAGTGTAAGCCACGCCTTCTCTTTCTTTTTTTTTTTAATTATAAACTTACAATAAGAGGCTCTTAGGCAAAGATTTTTGGGAATAGGAAATAGCAGTTCTTTACTAGTATGTATTACAAAGCAACCAAACAAAAACAACCAACCAACCAAACAACAACAACAAAAAACCAAACTCAACCAATTACAGCATTAATAACCAAAGACAACAATACCAAGAACTTTGAGGGGTTTTGCTTCACAAAACCCAGGGCAGTTCGGTCTCAGTGCTTTTGCAAGACTCGCAGAGCACTAAGCTGGAACGGTGGAAAGTCCCGGGCTGGTAGCTGAGATGGCAGGGTGTCCAGGCGGCAGAGGCAGAATGTCCCAGCAGGCAGGGGGGTGCAGGGTCACACTGTAGCAAGGGAAGCAGCGCCGAAGAAGCCGAAGTCGAGGCAGGGCTGGCGCAGCTCCCGCGGGTGGCTGAGAAGGCTCCCGATTCAGGCCGAACCGATGGTAGTAGATATCCCAGGACTGGATCTCTTTGGCTACACCGAAAAAAAAAACTTCTCTAGCGAAAACCGCAGCCTAGCCGCTCTCTTCTTTTTCGAACGCCGAAAAAGACAACCCCCGCCCCACACATATATTTTTCAAACTGTCTCCTTTGTTTCAGTTAAATGCCCTTAAGTATCCAATACTTGGTCTCCTTGGTAACTTATGGGTGAAAAAATTCTTTAGAGAAAAGAAGGAACAAGCTCAACCCCCAACACCAGGTTAAGGAGTCTTTGGTGCAGAGCCCCATGACTGAATTTACATTTGTGATAAGATGTTCTCACACAGGAGACAATGCAGTCCTATATCCAGGGAGTTTTCTCTAAGGGAAGAATGGAAAAGGCAAATGACTAACTGCATAAATTACAAAAGAACAGTGCAAACAATTCTTGGTGAAAAGAGCTTGTTCTGTTGCAAAGGCTCCTACTTGGAACACATCAGCTATTTTCCAAGAATCCAGCTAACAAGGGTAATAAAGAAAAGCAGCAGGTAATATCTGTGAATGTTAAAATCAACCCTGAGAAAGCATAATTGGACTCCTGTTGTAGTTATCTGAGGCTGGAACTGTTCCTGTTGGGTGTTGCCCAGTTCCAGCAATACTGCCCAGCACAGCCAGCTCTGAGCTGTTGCCTCCAGCCCATGGAGAGGAAGAGGCAGCAAAGACTTCCTGACTGACTGCAGCAATAAGACAATGTCTGTGTGTGAAATTACTCCGTAAAAGATTCCTAAATGCTTCCTGCCAACATATGGGGAGTTCACGGTCTAATTCACTCGCCTTCTTGGGGTTTAGTGATGTGGCACAATCGCTGCCCTTCAGTCGAGGAATCAAAGAATATATTGACTTGCCCAAGCACAAACAACACTCTTGTGGGAAGAAATTAACTCAGGTCTTCTGCCCACAAGACAGCCTCCTTTCTCTGCTGTCTGGTCTTGCGTGCCTGAACCATTTCAGGGTTCAGGAAAAAGGAAAGGTACTGTGATCAATAAGAGAAGTTTTACTAATTTGCTGGTTTTCTTCCCTGATTTGGTTGATGATTCTCTGATAGAAGAGGAAATCTCCAAGAGCTTTACTTCTTTTCATCTTCCTAATGGGCTGGACTCAGTTTTGTGACCCCTTACCTTCTACAAAGATGAGGGGGTGTGTGGGAGGAAAATTTTGTGAACTGATGTTTTTAGAGGCATTCTGAAGCTGGTCTGAAACCATGCTTCTCTGATCCCACTTCCTTGCTCCTTTAACCCCCCCCTTTTCCTTCTTTAACCCCCCAGCTGTGTGAATAGTTCCAGTCTCCACCTTGGAACTGCAGATAGATTCCAGGTCAAATACCATTATGAATAATAGGCAATCAGACACAAAATCCATTTAATGCATGAACATACTTGATGGAATTTCTTCTGTGAAAAGACTTGTAGTTGAGATCAAAGGTAAAATGGCTTTATTTTATTTGTGTGTAGGTATGTGATATTGACTGGCTTCCTTTCCTGAGGAGGAGCTCTTCCTGGTGAGTATCTTGGTTTAGTTGCTCTGTGTGCCTGAAGCCCTCAGCTGATGCCAAGGAAAAATATGGGAGGATTTTTGGGTTTTTAATACCCGGACATTGCCCCTTCCCACAAACTTAGTGTGAGGGAAAAAACCAGAGGGAAAAAGAATTGTGATAGAGTTGTCTGAGGTGGTAGAATAAAAGGATGATTTCTGAGTCCTGTATTTTCAGCTCTTGGTCTTTTGTAAATTGAACTTTCCGAAAGCATAGAAATAACCACACAGGCATTCTCCTTCAACATTTTAATGTAAAGATGAGTCTTTGTGATTATTGTTTAAAGTGGTTGTGCTATAACTCGCTGTTAAGAAGACAATACACAAGTTTTTAACTTGTTTATGATAAGAGAGCAGAAGCTCTATGGGTACTAACTAAAACAGAATTGAAGGGCATGTGGAATAGCACATAGGTGAAAGGAGATGGGAGGGAAGAGTTTTTGAACAAAAAATCTATCGAAGAAAAGAAATGAAGCTCTTTGTAATAACAATTGCAGCTTTTCAGGGACACAAAACCTTTCACTCTTCTGGTGAATCAGGTGCATGGTAGTCCTCCAAGTTAATTAAAATACACAGACAGAAGCTGAGGAGTTGAGTCCTGCCAGCAAGGGAATAAAACACCTGAGACTACTTCAGTTAATGGGAAAGGAACACCATAAGAAAAGTGAAGAGATTACTTCAAAAACAAACAATTACACCTAAATGAAAAATGCAACAACTGAGGCAGGTCTGCCAAAGTCCTCGTGCTGCCTTCTTGCTCTCTGGGAAGACCCATCCCAGTGTGTGGAAGACTGGAAGATTCTAGCCTCTACCAGAAGGTGGAAGGCATGCTATAGAAGTCAACTCTGGGAGAACAATACAATACAACTGTGGTCAAAAATACAGTGCAGTGACTCTAAGAAATCCATCGAGGCAACTCCTGCTATCCCACTCATCTTCACATGGGCTTGTAGAGATGTTTAGGCACCGTGGGTCAATTAAAATGTGAGAATGCTCGTGGAAATGATGAGTAGGTAATGAGAACTTGGATATTTGGTATCAGTTCACTTCTAATTAGCAACTATTTTCTGTAAAGATGTTGCTCTTTCCAAGAGTTAGCACTGCACAAGAATGTTACTTCAAAAGAGGGCCTGTTGTGTATTCTAGAATGGCTCATTTTTGTGGCTTTTTTTTTTTTCCTTTGTCTTTCATGTTTTATTATAGTTGGGGAGATAAAGGAAATTTCTTAGAAAAATTAAGAGAAAGGTAGACTTTGTTCTTGTAAGATAATGACTTCCTTACATTTATTAGTTAATCTTTAAACAAATGTTACAAAGGAATGGGGTCTTTTGTTTTCAGTTTTTTGGTTTGAGCATTTTCTATCATCTTTTCTTCACAAGGAGGCACACTCCTTATGCCTGAATCACCATCAAAAGACTTCAGGATTCCTCCTTACTTTAATATTGTTCTGTAACTTTGTCTTCCTTCTTCAACATGCATTTCTGGGAAAATGGAAAAGTTCTTGGGGTAAACCCTGTGGCCCAGTACCTTGTATAGCACACTTGGAGTGATGGACAGGGAGGTAAGGAGGTGACTGCAAATGTATTTGAGTTTATGCCTGTAGAAATGATAATCACAACACTTGCCTTTCATCTAGTAGTAAGTTGGCTCAGTCTCATTTAATTGTAGTGTGATCATCCAAATAATTCACTTGTTGTGAATCTCAGAGGATTTTGTGCATGATGGTCTTTCCCCGATCCCCAAGGCATTAGTAATGCAGTAGGGATATGAACTCCCTTACTAAAACTCTTCTCTTTCTGTGTAGCATGCAGGGGTTTGGTCTGTTTGTTCTCTTGTTTGTTTGTTTATTTTTCCCTGTGGCTTTCCATTCACAGATTGAAAACTGGATTAACTTTGCTTTAACACCACTGTCAGGACTGAATTGCTGCAAATGAACATTCTTGGTGGCATTTTTGATCGGATGCACTCGTAGGAGTACACAGGTGTGCCACCCCTTTCAGCTCATCTCTGGGGTCTCTGGGGAAGATGAAAACCAGTGACAAAGGTCTGTCCCTAATGTGGATGTCTTAAACAAATGGATGTGTTGCAAACTGTGGATGTTCATCTCTGGTTATCTGACTCATTGCAGGACCTCATTCTCACAGGATGGAGTAGAGGCCAGGAGTTTTCTCAGGGCATGAGAAGAAATTGGTCCAGTTAGCTAATGGCAAAGAAATCCATAAAGATGGAATAAATGCATAGAAATATCTATGAGGGGAAGTTGCTGAGGTAGAAAGTAGAAAGAAACTGGAATTGCTGAGGAAATGCAGTGCCCTTGCTCTTTCCTAGGCATTCAACAGCGGCTTCAGGTGAAAGGGAGAATATTTAGAACAATAGACCCTTGATCTGACTAAGTACTTAATATTTACGTAA
Organism: Sinosuthora webbiana; assembly: GCA_013397395.1. NCBI lineage: Eukaryota > Metazoa > Chordata > Aves > Passeriformes > Sylviidae > Sinosuthora > Sinosuthora webbiana. Next base: position 133,676 of record VXBN01010717.1, read on the forward strand.
CAGGTAAACTAGTCCAGGTACAGTCTCTACTATCCAAACAGTGTTACTGTCTCTTGAGATTTCTCTTTTAAATGAATTTCTCTTTTAAACTGAATTGCCAGCTGGGATGTCATAAGCATTGGTGGGAGTAGCTGTGTCTGTTTCTCTTGAAAATAATGCAGAACAATGACTCCTGTCTCCCTTTTCTTCCCAAAACCAGGTGGTACTCTTTAAAAGTGCTCCTCCTGTTCCATGAAGGACTGCACAGTGGAGGAAGGAGGGTAAATGGCAGCCAGTGGATTGCTTTTACAGTCAGGTGCTCCCAGGATGTTCAGCACAACAATTCAGGTAGGGATAGAAGCAGCATCAAATGCCATCAGGCAATGCCAAAGCAGTGCTAAGACTCACTCATAGTTAGATTAACCAGTCAAGGATTTAATTGCTGAGTTGCCATTTGGCTTTAGTTAACAGAGGAATAAGATGAGGCCAAAAGAGAAAACCACAGCTGAAAAGGAGGTTTCTTTTATTAAACTATGGATACACTGAGACAAGTTGCTTTAAATGCATCATTCCAGGAAAGAGAACAGTGTTAACTCTTACATTTTAAGTGTCTAATAATTGTATGCTTTAGAGAATTGAATATATTACAAGGGTAAACAGTACTTAATTCATCCAATTATTGGATTTTTGTCTGTTTGTTTTTGTTGGGGTTTTTTTTGTTAAATAGCAAAACTTCAGAATATAGGTAGCAAACTGCCATAGGTAAGGAGTAAAAAACCTTTAATGTAAAAACATATTTGTGTGCCTAAAGGGGAAAATGCTCTAATTTTTTCAAGAGCTCTTATAAGCAGAAGAGAATGTGTTTAATTCAATAGGTTTATCTGACTCTCACCCCTCAGTGTCCAATTCCTAAACCTCTTTGGGAACTCAATGAGCTTCAGTAGAATAGTTGTTCTTGAACTTTTTACCCCAAAACTCCTTTGAGAAAAGTTGAGCTGCTGTAGAAGCCCTCAAGGAGCCAATGGAATCACTGAATAAAAATGGAAATGGGACTTCTGGGTTAGAATAGTAAAAATAAACATAATATGAACTTCTGCATCTCCCTTGAGTTCCCAACTTTCCTGGAATAAAAAATTGAGGTGTTCTGGCACAGGCTTCAGGATGTATATCTATAGGGCAATGGAAAAGAGAGAAGAAATAGTAAAAGAGAACTGGACAATATGAAAAATACAAAGCGCAAAAGTGTCTATAAATTATCTTGATGTCTGAATAAAAAGTGAGAAGAAGATACCTCTGGTGTAAGGGGAGACTGCTCTACAAAACTGGTTAACTGCTTCCTACTTGGTAACTTATTGCAGTAAAGCCCAAGAGGCTTTGAAAGAAAAGGATGAATGTGCAGGGGAATTTACAGCCTTCCACAAAACAGATGAAAGTAATATTGTATTCCTTTTTTTGTTTGCACTTCAGTTTAAGAATGTCACTTAAACTGTGGGTGATGAAGTTCAATCCCTTTCATTTTCATCTGTGAGGAAAGCTAAACAACAGGCCTCAAATTAGAGGGGAAATGTATATGCCAGAATGGTGTACTTGGTATCTTGCTGAAAATTAAGTAATTTGTTGTTTTGGTTTGGTAATTAGAGTATAACTTAATGTAAAAAGCCATCTCTGAGTATTAATTTGGCTGGAAGACAGATGGGGTGGAGGGAGAAGAGATGTAGTCTTCTAAGTGCTATTTTCCATAATGATTGATACAGTGCCAAAGACTGTTTGGAATTTTTACAGGAATTAAGATAAGCACAGATTTCTTGACAGGTTTCCATTGTTTTGCTGTTGAGATTTCTTAAATAGTTTGAGCTTGTTAATCAGAAGTCGAGATGTAAATATGAAGATGTGGGTGGTAATGAGGCCTGGAAGACCATGAAATTGTTAGAAATTCTGCTTTTCATATATTTGTTTACATGCTGTGCTGTTTCAACTCAAAACTGAATTCCATCAGATCAGAAGGCAGATTTCCTTGGTTTGCAGGATTTTTCTTTCATTAGTTTTGGTATGCCTTAGTATTTATGAAGATGACAATGCCAGTAGGAACATTAGATTACAAAGGTAATTCTGAAAAGGTCAGCAGGTCTGACATGCAATTTGTCTTGTCCAATTAGGCTTTATATTGATGTCCTGTCTCTCTAACCATTATGGTAATCACTTCAAATATAAATGATGTGTGGGCAATCATTGTACGTTTTTCTTTGGAAAAGAAGTCAGAACTCTTAACAGCTCCAATGGAAAAGCTAATGAATGTTGAAGCTACAGTGTATGATTCTGTGTTGGCTTTAATCATTAGGTCTTGTAGTCTACCTGATTTAAGAATTTAACAGGCAAAAGAAGTGTCCAGCTGTGGCATCTGTGAACAAGTTGAGAAATACTGTCTGGTTTTCATTACTTATCTGAATGAAGACATCCAGAATCAACCCGAAATGCATGAGGCATGCTCACTTCATCTTCTTTAATCTAATGCCCGTTGCTATGATTCAGCATCATATTGCAAAAGTCAAAATATATTGACCTGTATGATCCTCCAAAATGCTTGCTCTGCATATTTACTGCACATCTGATGCTGTTCAGAGGAATATAAAGAGCAGCTGTCTGCATTGATTTGCTAGAAGAAATGAAGGAAGGATAAGTGTCTTCAGTTTAAATAAAATAGGTGTGTGCGGTAAATAATTCAGGAGAATTAGAATTTAAAATCCAATCCATTTCAATTATCTATCATGGCTTGCCAGTATCCAAGGATTTTATTCATTTGCTTTAACTTTGCTTTCCAACAACTCTGAAATTAAATTGGAAATTATGAGAAAGAGCAGGATGTGATCTGCTTTCACAGCAGCCTGCCTGATTATTTCAGAGAATGGTCTTTCTTCATCTTAATGAAACGGGAATACTCATTTGTAATTGTACCGTGCAAAAGAACATTGCAGGAATTCCAGTCAATTGGAATAAAACTTATGAAAGTACACTCCTTGCTAGTCTTAATGCTGCTAAGAAATGTAAGAGATTAGCATTTAAAACAAACAACTGTCCTTAAATCTTTCAAATTATCCTTAAGACTAGTTAATGTTTGAATATCATTTTCTTGACTACTAAAATTCCACAGTGCCATTGAAAGTGTGTCTTAATCCTATTTTAACTTTAATTTTGGATTCCTTTCTCTTCTCAGTGACTGAAGTATTGATATTATTTACCAAGTGACAGAAATTTACATTTGCTTTTTCCTTATATTTCCATAATAATGATTCAAATATTTGGGTATTTTGAAATACCTTAATATTTAGGTATTTTAGTGCAGGATTTCTGTATTTTAAAGTACTGCACTAAGTATTGTTCTCTTCTACTAAAGCACTTTTATTGACAACTTATTTACCTCACTCTAATGTGGCTCTCAAGCATGCAAGAAGCCTGGCCTTCTTTGACCCAGCTTGTACAAGTTTTTAGAAGTGTCAGGGAAGAGAAGAAAAATAAACACTTCTCTTGGAGAAGAGACGTTGTTGGTGTCTGAGGTGGCATGGTGTCCTGGATTGCACAGAGGTTCTTTCCTTGTTTTTCTTGGAAATATTGAAGCCTGAATAGTAACTGCCAGATGAGGCTAAAAAGGTGCTGCTTTCCACGATGGAAATGGGCTGTGGGAATTCACATTTCTTGTATATTGTATAAGGACCTGAGAAAGAGACTATTTGCTCGTACCTTAAGTGGTCCTGAAATACAGGAGTATGCCCCATATCCCTTTGTTACTGCAAAGGGTGCAACGCTGCTCCAGAGATGCCAGTTCTGTTCCTGTTGCCCATAAGCTTTGCAACATCAGGTGAAACTTCTTAATGCCTCAGTAGAAGCACTGAAAAAGTGTCGCTCTGGAGGCAAAATGGCAGATCAGAAGGTGAAGAATGTTCTTTGAAACTCCTACTATAATTGTCTGTACTGGCTGTGGCTTTAGGAATCGAGGTTAGCAGGTGAGGATGAGTGTACAAACACTGCCAAGATCCACTTGTGAAGTAGAAAGTAATAGTATTTTATGAACTCAGTGGGTCTTGCTGCTCTGCAAGCATGTCAGAACTTCTGAGTAGATCAGAAAGGAACTATGAAAATATTCAGTGATGAGGAAAAGTGGCCTTGTGGGGAATGCTGGGGAGCTGTTTCTGGTTATAACCAGTCTTGGGAGACAGTCCAAAAGAACTGTCTTTATGGAGGGAATACATCTGGGGCTAAAGCTTTACTTTAGTAAAGCAAAACTTTAACTAGAACTTGTGCTTGGGAAGCTGATCCGAGGCAAGACTGGTATGTCTAAACAAAAAGAACAGTCTACTACCCTACTCTCTCTCTCAAAATGGTTAAGATTATTCCAAGGGCTAAAATAATAAACATTAAAGGCCCCTTTTGTAGAGATAAATGAGTAACTTATTTTAACTCTAGTGTTTGGCTTTTACTGATTCTGGAATCCTGAAGGAGAAAGACTGTAAGTCTTACATTAACAAGAAAATTACAAATGTAACCCAAATGGATAAGTATCTGAATGGTCTTTGTCTCCTACCACACCACTTTATCACCTTTGAAACAGAAGCCAGTTCTGAAAAACGTATATGAGGACCCTTTTCTTCTACCCAGATGTGTTAAGGTATTTTAGTAGAACGAAGGGGCTACTTTTTTTTTTTTGTCTTATAAGGCAGAAGGACTATCCACCCTTCCTGAAGCTTAATTCCTTTGAATTTTGTATTCACGTAGCTTGTGCACCCTGATGGAAAAAAAATCACATGGTTCTAGATATCCTGAACATATTAGAAAAGCTTTAGTGAAGCCCAGGTGTGTGGCATTAATCTGTCCATTTGTTCTACAAAGAGAGATTTAATGCAGAAAGGGACTGCAGGAAGACCTGCTGACACCCCCCTCCCTCATTTTTCGGGACAAGGCTTAGGACAGCAGGCACATCAGACATGATTCTGCACATGCTGAATGGCAGAAACTGGCAGCCCTGCCAGTGCTGGCACTCATGCAGCAAGGGCTAAGGAAAGCTTTTGGAGGAGCCTGGCTCTCAAGGCAAGCCCTCATGCAGTACAGGCCACATTTCTGGGGGGTGTGATCCACAATGCCCCAGTGCATTGTGCAGGGGAAACCTCAGGGGGGTGTTGAGCCATGGGCCCTGGCATGGCCTCTCCAGCCCCTTCACTTCCATTGCAGGGGGCAGCTGGTTCACTTTTAAAGGTTTTGGCTTCTTTTCTTCTCTGCCAAGGTCGGGATGAATAATACTCGGGATACACCAAGCTCCAGTTCGGACTTGGAATGTTTATTGTATCTTACCTATTTACAGTATTTACAGGCTCATGAGCCGTGAGCTTAACTAGCAAGCTAGAGAAACAAGGTAAAATGGAGTGTTTCTAACTCTTACCAAGGTTATTTAGGAGATAATTACCCAATTACAAGGTGACACCTATATTATTTATGTTTCTGACCCAATAATGACCACCCAAGGCCTGCAATGCGGATGTTTTTCACCCAGTTAGAGAAAACCACCCAAATCCATGAAGAAGAAGGAAGGAGAAATCAAAGAAGAAGGACAAAGGCAACACCCAAGATCGTCCATCTTGACTCACGTGTACTGCTATACACTAAAACCCCAAATCCTAAGTTTCTAGGATTCCAACAGCTCACCAGAGACAGGAGCTTGAAAGCTGTGTGGTACAGCTGTGGCTTAAAAACATCACACTAGTTGGAATTTTCCGTGGAAATTTCTGGCAAAACTTACCACATTTCAGCCTTATTCAATGAAAGGTATACTGGAGGGGAACGCACATTTGATGGGGTCTGTAATGGAAACATTAGTAAATGCTTCACTCCATGGTGAAAGTAGTTCTCTGATGAAGTTCTTGGTTCATTTAGGAGTTGACAAAGATATCACAGCATCTCAGCATACTGCGGGATCAGCTGTGCCAGGAATGTGCTCAAGGCAGTATTAGATAAAAGTTTTGGCAAAGGAGTCTCTCAGCACTTCATGTGTCTGGCAGCACAGCTCTTAGCCCACGGGGCATATCACACCAGCTCTGTGGTGGCCTGTGCCACGGGGTGTAATGAATGCTCTCACTACTCTTTGCAAAGGATACCCAGGTAGGAGTATCCTTTTGAACACGGTCCTAAATTTCCGTGACAAAAAATAAATTGAGTATAGAAGCAGCAACAATAACACACAAGCCCATATAGGTGGTATTGGGCAGTAATTTAATGCAGTGGAAGTTCTCAAGTTGTAGTATAAATAAAGGAAAAGTGAAAAAATCCTGAACCTGACCCATATCTGTACTTGATATGTGTAAAATTTCTATGCTACTGACTCAGGATTAATAATCAAGACCTTTATATTATATGACAATTCAAATTATGACAGTTCAATTAGCTCAGCTGGGGCCAGACTGAGATGCTGCCTCTGAGCCACTGAATCTGTGCTGGACTTCAGAGGTGCTTTTTCTGTTTTTCTGGTTTTGCTTACCCAATGATTATGCATTGGGAGGAATAAAAATGCAAACAATTTTCTCTTCTGTAGCACACCTGGGGTCAGAGGGCCAAATGTGTATGGGAAACACTTGAAGGACTGCTTAGATTCTAGCTCTTCAAATTGGTATTCAATTTTTGTCATTACCATGGTGTAGCAATTAATTTTTTTGTGAGATTAGAAGCCAAGAAAATAGGCTAATTGTTAGTATTTTCATGATTTTCTCTTTCTACTTACACCATGGTCTTTCAAAAGTAGTTTTTTTCCATTAGACTCTATCTGTGTATTTGTGTTAGTTGTCTCATATACTTGGTAGCTTCAAGCTTTTCAATAGGAGCCATTCCAGCTTTTTGTAAGAAAGTATCTTGTGTTGCTTTGGAAATTATCTCTATTTAGATGATTATGTGCATGCCCTACCCAAATGGTGCAGCAGTTTAATTAAATTAATAAATCTGGTTTAATTTCCAGAATTCCACATGCATTTTCTAAGTCTCAGTTCAAGTTTTTCTGAAAGAGATCATCAATGGCTTCTGGAATTAAGCCTTTTCTGCCAGAAAGATTAGGTCTGCATCTTAATTGACACCTTATTGCTTGGTGTACTGTCTTGTACACCTTGAGCAACAAGTAAGACAAAGGCAATTTGTGCTACTGAATAACACAAATAACACCATAATAGAAGTGAATTTCTATTGAGTTCATTACTGCTTGGCCTGAAGAACATTTGTGTGGACAACCCTTTTCTATGAAGCTAGGAGCTCTAGAGAGGAAACAATTTTGGATCCCAGAATTGTCTACCAAAATGTTTGAAAGATGGACCAAGCAGAAAGACAATGCCCCATTGGGTTGTCCCTGTCACCAGACATGACCCTCCCACCTAGCACGGCAGCAGAGCTGTGGGGAGATGAGGCTTCTGTGCTTGCTCTCCCTGACTGAAAGAATCCTCAGGGTTTAACAGGAGGGAAGAAGTTCCTGGCTCCATTCCTGGAACAGCTTCCAGGGAACCATGGGGAGAGTACTGCTCATACTGACACAAACTACCTTTGTGGTGTGACCGGGTCCTGCTCAGAGAGAACTGGCTCTTCTGGGAGATGGAGCACTTTGGCGAGGGGTGTGGGTGTCGGCAGCTGCTGAGACACGAGGATATATAACTCCTATATCCACCTTGCTCAGCTGGGCAGTGTGGATAGACTTGGCCATGTGGGACTGAAGCTCCAGGCTGCTGAAACAGGAACTAGGAAGGATGGAATACCTTCTTTTTACTTACCTGACCCTGTGAACAACTGGATGATACCTATTCAAATAGTAGCTACATATGCTTTTGTTTCTGCATCCTTTATGCTGATGAAATAGATCTCAAAAAGTTTATTTTGCAAAGAGAAGTTGTTAAAAGCTGTTAAAAGTTGTTAAAAGGGCCACAGCCCTTCAGCTGGGAGTTGCAGAGATTCTTCCTGCTGGGATGCTGGCAGGTGATTGTGTAGGGGTAGCATGAGTAGAGAGGTGCTAGCAGTTCATCCATGAATAGAGAGGGGAGGATAAGGATGTAGACCCTCAGTTATAGCAGTGGACAACATGATTCATGAAAAAGGAAGAGTTAACAGAAGGGACTGTCAGCATGGACATTTATTTCCATGCGTATAGCACTGTGGGAAGGCAAGGCACAGGCAGAGCAGGGGCTGTGTTTAGGGAGGGAAGGGGGTGAATGCTGCTAAGTGTTTGTGAAGGTTTTGATGGAAATATGCACTATCCAAATTGCCACCTTCAGTTCTGGAATTAGAGGAGGCAGACAAGTGTGTGGGGCCATCTGTGCCTGGGAGGCCAGGCAGTGTGTGTGGGAACTGAGGGCTGAGCCCTGCTGGGATCCCTCCGTCTGGCGTGAGGATGCTCATCAGCCATTTGGGTTGCACAGCAGGAAAAGGCACTATGAGCACTGTTGGTGTGGATTTCTAGGTTGTCACTCAGTGTCCAACGCCTTGTGGTCAACCAGCTGGACACACACTCCACTGGTGGTCGTTGGAAACTGGACCTATGACCAATGGTCAAGGGGGAAAGCAATATTTTATATTTTATGGTATATAGAGAGTGCATCCATAAACTACCTTTAATTCCAGGCAGGAAGGGCACATTTTAGGAGCACTGCAGTTGCCCCAAACTAGAAATTAATCTGCCATGGAGCCCCTAACTGAGGCTGGCTTGCCTGGCCTCAGCCTGCAGAGTGAGGCAGGACTACAGATGGGCCGTATGAAGCACGGAGAGTTGTCTGATAAGCATATGGAGAAAATGCTGGGATAGGGAGATTATCCAAGGCAGACAGCAGGATGTTGTCACACCTGGTGCCCAGCACAGATTTCCAGCCTGCAAGCATAGAACAAGGTGTACTGGAAGGTGTCATACTCTGCTGCCTGCTTCCAGAGTGTGACCACCACTGGGGTCGTGGGGATTAATAAGGGCCAAGGCACATCAGAATTCTGAGCCAGGCCTGGCTACCAACGGTTTGTAGCTTGGATGCAATGGCTGTGTTTCAGGAGTGGCTTTCAGCTGATTCAGTGGATATGAGTCAGTCTGTGCTATTTGGCCTTGGAGCCCAAAGCCTTCTTTTCATCAATATAAGGAAATTTTTCCAGGCTTACTGAGGTGTCTCTCAGTTTTTTATCTACTCTTCAGCAGAATCTCTAAGTTTCTGTTCTCAGAGCTGTAACTACACGTCTTTGAGCAAGTGTGCAAAACTTGTGGAGTGTAAAAGAATAAGAAAAGAGCAGGTAATAAAGAAATCTGTGAAATGATTAACTTGTCAGTTTAACATCAATTAAGAGAAAAATTCTGGAAGGGAAAAAATCAAACCGTCTGTAACATCTTGGAAAAATATCAAAGAGCTGAGTAGCTGCCAACATGGTCCATTTGTTCAACCCAGTTCCCTTCTGTGACTGGGTAATTGCCAGTGGATAAAGGAGGCACATTAGATGTCACATTTTGAGATTAGAAGAGCTTTTGCTACTCCTGTGAATCACACTTTTGCAAATACGCACATAAATTAAATTACGTGGTGAAAATCCAAATGACTTGGATAACCATGCTCATAAAGTTGATCTGATATCTGACCCAACAGAAACACCAAATGAGTTTTCACAGGGTCTTTTAGATGGAATAGGGAGTTGGCCTACCACTTATGATTGAAACAGCTAGATAGAATCAAGCAGACTGCTGAAGCAGACTGGGTTTATTGCTAAGCTAGTCCTCCAGTCTTGATAAAGAATATAATCAGAAATAAGTATAGGATTTAGAATCACAGAATGGTTTGGGTTGGAAGGGACCTTTAAAAGTCATCAAGTCCAAACCTCCTGCAATAAGCAGGCACATCCTCAACTAGATCAGGTTTCTCAAAGCCCCATCCAACCAGACCTTGAATGTTTCCAGAGATGAGGCACATGCAACTTCTCTGGGGACCCTGTTTCAATGCCTCACCACCTTTGTCATAAAAAAAATCTTACTTATGGCTATTATAGAATCATAGAATATTCTGAGCTGGGAGGGACCCACAAGGATCATGGAAGGTCAGCTCCTGCCTCTGCACAGGACACAGGACCACATCAAGGGTCACACCACGTGCCTGGGAGCATTGTCCACGTGCTTTTTGTCCAGCCCTCTGGTCATTTTTGTGGCCTTCCTCTGGACACAATCCAACAGGTCCATGCCTTTGTTGTGCTGGGTTCCTCAGTGCTGGGTGCAGCACTGCAGGTAGGGTCTCACCAGAGTGGAATAGAGGGGAAGAATCCCCCCCATCACCTGCTGCCCATGGTGGTTTGGATGCAGCCCAGGACAGCTTTGGCTTTCTGGGCTGTGAGTAATATGGCAAGGCCAGGTCCATCTCTTTCAGCCTAAGTCCTCCTCAATTCCTTCTCCCACCAGCTGTGTTGATACCAGAGCCTGCCCTGACACAGGTCCAGCACCTTCCATTTTAGAGAGGGAAGGGGTGAGGTGTTAAATTCTGCTGAGAGCAAATATGTGATGAGTGGTTCTGAAAGCTTCCTGGAAAATGAGATGGGGAATCATGGGACTTCAAATATTATATGACTCAGAAGCACAACGCTGGTTTTATCTGGCATGAGAAGGAAGCAAATGTTGTATCAATAAACATTTGTATTGCAAAATACAGAATGTACTCCCAGTCTGATCAACATTATTGAGGCCTTAGTTGTAGTGATACGTCCAGTACTCTCCAGAGAAATATGGACTCCCTAGAGAATTTCTGGCAAAGGAAGGCTGGAGTGATCATCTGGTTTAGAACTGAAGAGAAGGCTGAACATGACAGGTCTTAAAAAAATCTGTTGTGAATCTCTTGTTCAACAAGCCTGTGCTACACAGGATGATAAATTTTGCAATGGTTTAGAATCATAGAAAGGAAGGTACTTGTGTATTTTCATTTCCTTTCTTAAGCTAACTGGAAAAACTGTGTGTGAAACACTGTGGTGGATTGCTGGAAAAGTCTGGGAGACCTTTGCATTGAAGACCCCACAGAAGCTTTGAGGCTTAGTCTGGAATTTTGTGCGTTTTATGAAGAACTAGTTGTCCAACAATTTTCATTGTAACACTGTTTAGGTTATATAAGGGCCAGAAGCCTAAAATATTAAGTGACATTTCCTGTCAGGAAATCAGGAGTCTTCCTGGCTGAATTTTAATCTGGGTAAGGAAAGCTTCAGAGAGAAGCAAATGAAATGGGAGGATCCCAAGTTTGGGACCATGCTTGTACTTTAGGCAAGAGGAGAAAGAGTTTGAAATTCTAACATTCCAGCCTGCCTCATGCTATCTGCCGCCTTACATGCTGACAAAATGGTTCCAGGTCTTACTGAACTGTTGAATACTCTCTGACTCTTTGTATAGGGCTGCATCCCATAAGTGAGGAGCAAAATAAGGAGCACCTGTGCAGTGTAACACAGCTCTTGGGCCTTGGAGCAGCTGATACCTACAGGAAAACAGGATATGCTGGTGATACAAACCTCTTGCAAGTTAGATTTGAAGGTCAGCAATATGGACTCCCACTGCAATCCAGCTGCTCTTTTCCTTGGCTGTCCTGATGGCAAGGCTACACGGGGAGATGAGAACCTTTTCTACATAGGCTTGGGTTTTTAAGAGGTGGTGAATGCTTCAGAGAGACTTCCATGTCTTCCTTTTGCTGCAAGCACAGGCTTGGTTGGCTAGCACCATGAATTTTAGAGAAAAAGATAATATGTGCCGTGCCTGACATGTCCATCCTGCCCTGGAGTGTCATACAGATTATGTACAACAGGATCTAGACTATGCACCGAGTTAGGATTTTTTTCCCACACTAGTGTGATAGTGAGGTTATAGCCAGCCCACCTGAAAAAGGGTCATCCAGCCCTCACCTAAGTCTGTGGTATTTGTGTGGTGCTCTGTAATGCTCCCCACTGCTGATATGGTCTCCCATAAATATTGATACTGATCTTTGGGATGAGGTGGTCCTTCCATGATTTGGAGCAGGAATTTAAAGTTTTGGGGACAAAAACAAGAAACCTCCTGTAACAAAAAACCTCTTTTTCACTTCCCAATAAAAGTCTGTTGAAGGTTGGCCAAGTCACCAGGCTTCACACTGCCCCTGCCCTGCCCTGCCCTGCTTGGGGAAGGCAGAACAGTTTGTGCAGGTCACAGAGGAGCAGGAGCTTTTATGGGCACTGCCTCCAGCTGAGCACATCTCCTCATTCCCATGCAGCTGTGGTGAGCTGGCCTGACTGCAGAGCCCAGGCTGAGGCTGTGGGGTACAAACAGGCATGTAATTATTAATCTCTGCTAATGCCATCACTTGGCACCAGAACAGAGGAGTGGGTGTAGAGCATTCAGTAGCTTTTACCTAGTGCACGGCTAGAGCTCTTTAAAGCTTGTCTCAGTTAATAAGCACCCTAATGACCTTCAGAGGTCAGAGTTTATTAGGATGAGAGTAGTCAAGCAAAGTGTACAGGGACAAACTGGTACATTTCAAAAAGCCTGCCATCTGTGTAAAGATCACTGTTTTCCCTCCCCGTCTGCTCTCTTTAGGGAGCAGAAACAGAACCACCCCAGGCTGAATTTGTAGGTAAGAGGACATGGAGTCTGAAAACAGGTAGAAAAAAAGAAAGAAAGGGGCTTTAGGAGAGGAAGAGAGCTACATGAGAGTATGTTCAAGTAAAACCTGGAGATTTAAGAAGAATTCCCATGTCTCTGTTCCCTAGTAAGGGCTTGCAGAGTGCAGGAGCTTTTGAACTCTGCTGTCCTGGCAGGGTGTCTATCAGTTCTAAATGCCAGAAACACAAACCTTCACGATCACTTGTGGTGTGGTGTCACTCCTGCTGCTGCTATTTGCCTTTACAGAACACAACCCCATTACTGACTATTTTTTAGGTCTGTGGTCTGGTCCTCCAGATCACGGCATGATTAAATTATTTTTGAGGGACGATATCAGTATGCTACATCATGTCCTGTATTTTACATGACTCTCTAGTTTATGTGCTTTGACCAGTTTCTACTCTCTACATGAGCAGTTTAATGCACAGATCTACAAAGCTAAGTTTACACTAAAAGCCTCCTGAAAAGTCCCAGCTTTGCAGCTTCAGGGCAAAGATGCTTTTATTAAAAACAGCCAGCCTCTGAAGTCTGTAGGAGACATACATAAGTGTGCGTTGTGGAGTAACCAGTGAGACTGTTTCCTGGAACATGAGCCCTTGTTTATTGCCTTAGAGGAATAAGTTAGGTGATGTTTATACTGAAAAGCTGCACTGAACTTCCACTGGGTGCAAGTACATGGGCGTGCGTGGGTTTTCTCTGGGAAGAGACCTTGGTTCATGCTGTTTTCTGGGGCTCTGACGTTGCTTGTAGACTCTATTACTACTTTTTATTGAGGTTCAGAGAGTAGGACGGTCAGTTCTGGAGGTTCCTATGTGCCATAGTTTTGGTTTTATGGAAGGTTTTAGTGTTTCTGTTCTGCAGAGTAATCTGTTCTGCCTTTAAAGAGCATGGCTTGTACTTGTGTGATTGCTCATTGCAGGGAAGTTGGACTAGATGAACTTTACAGGTCCATTCCAACCCAAACTGTTCCATGATTACGTGATTCCAGTCTAGCACATACCAAACATATCAGGAGCTGAGTGCTTAGAGTTGTGCATTTTGTCATGGAGGGAGTTCAGATGGGTGAAAGGCTGGAAAAACTTCAAAGCCACCCTAAAGGGCATTCTCTATGCATTTGTATTTAAAATTACACTTGATTAATTTAAGCATCACTATGCAGCACTGAGACTGGATTCTTTGTCCTTTGGGATTTTTCGGGGGGTTTTTTGTTTGTAACTTTGAAGTGGGAGTCTCTTTACACCAGCATATCTCAGGCACTTATTATTTTATAGATGCTCATAGCTTATCTGTAAAACTAAAAACGTTTTTGCCTGACAGGAAAGCTCAGTTTTCTTCTATTTTTGTCAAACTTTTTTTTTTTTTTTTTTT